>JAGXJF010003485.1:0-350387 GCA_019208055.1 Stipa capillata
ATAGAGAGGAGTAGCGGGGGGTAGAGAGGAACAGTGGGGGCAAGTAGGGGAGTGGGGGGTGATGAGAGAGAGGGAGAGGGAGAGAATGGAGATGAAGAAGAAGGATATGATAGGTGGGTCCGTTAGGATTAGGTGGGAAAAAGGATGATGTGGCTTCACTCGTCTAACGTGGCAATGGTCAACCATCCACATGTTTAGGCCAGAGGTGAGCTAGTTGACTTGGGACCTCCAATGGCTCATTTAACATACTATTGGGACTCAAGTATACACTTTTACACTATTAAGTCTAAATTGACACACCAGTGATACTTATAGGACCTTGATGCACTTTACTATAAAAATAAATAGGGAATTATTCATTGGTATATGACATGTTATCATTGAGTGGTAAATAAGCAATTTTACTTTCTCTATCCATGTTGGGGACTTTCAAGGAGACGCATGAGCCAAGCGTCTTATGGCATATAAGATGGAAAAAAAAATCTATTTTTGTCCCTCAACTGTTGGCTGAATCTAGTCATGGTCTCTAAACTTTAAAACCAGGCAAACTTGACTCTGAACTTTTAAAATAGATAGATTTGGTTTTCTCATCTCACTCAAGGTGATTTAACTGATGATATGGTGACGGTTTTGTACACGTGGCAGTCCAGTTGGAAAAAAATAAAAAAATCAGAAAATTTGAAACATCAGGAAACAAAAAATCATGTGTACTTTATAAAGTATCTGAAAAATTATAATATATATATATATAAATCTACTTAAAAATAAATAAAAAGTCAGGAAAATAAGAAATTTCAAAAAAATAGAAATATTCTATAAAGTTACTAGAAAATAATCTAGGAATTTTAGATGCTGGATGCATGCACCCAAAGCCATCCAGTTCGGATTAGATGAGTGGAACTCTAATAATCCAGTTGATTTCTTTTCTTCCTAAAATTTCATAGCAAACAGTTTAATTCCTGTGGGGATTTAAGAAAAATCTGTACATGAAAATGCCTCAAATTTTGTGGAGCTAAGCTTTATGCGTTGACGGTTGACGACACGTACCTCCGGCTGGACGCGCTCGTGGAGACGCTGCGGCACGCGAGGCGGAGGACACGTACTACAGCGTGGGCCCGCCGTTCATGGACCGGGCGTCGCCGCCGTTCATACTCGGCATGGGCTACGTGCTATCGTGGGACCTCGTCGAGTGGATCGCCAGCTCCAACATGGTGAGAAGATAGGCCAAAGGTATGCATGCTTCATGCTTGCTGGCTTGCTTGATTACTTTTCATTTCATTTTTTTGATTGGTTTTTGATCCATCAGAGTCACCTGCATGCTTGTATTTTCAATTTTTTTTCTTACACGAGAAAAAAATGTGACAAACGATAATGGTCATGTATAGATTAGTTATGACACTGTCTTCCTACGAAGGCGAGCAGCCCAGTCCCCTTGTTGAAATTTGGATATTGCGGAAATTGTATTTCGCAATAGCAGCTCGGAGAAGCTAAGTTAGGATGCTCCCCTTGTCAATTCAGTGACTTAGTTCGTTGGCTTTTCTTAGCTTAGATTGGTGTCCCTACCTCTTTAAGGACAGAAATGATTACCACATTTTGTTCTACGATTTCATTTCGACAAGAAAAGAGCATACCTAAGTTCAATAGCTTTATATATGCTATCTTGATCATGATTTTTCTTCCCTTGGGAGGAAAGTAAAGGCCCTTCCTTCTTTGAAAGGCCGTAAGCTAGAAGGAATTCAAACCCCCAATACCATTGTTCGTAGCCACATAGTCTATCTAGGTTTGAAAACCTTAAAACCCAGCGAGCTCTAGTCACAATGGAGCAAGTGATTGAACGAGACAGTTCCAAACACATCTCTTCATGTATTCCCACGCCTGGTAGGTACCCCTTCATTTTTTCCCTCTTTAATGTTGCTAACTATGAGAATAAGATAAACCTTAAAAGTGCTTTAAGCCTTCTTCCGCTCTATGCTGACTGCTCACCTACTATTTTTCTTTTTATATACTTATAGTTTATATTAAAGGGGGAGGGAGAGAAGCCCCTTGGCATCTTTTAATAAGAAAGTGTGACGAGGAGCCTCTCGACATCTTTTAATAAGGAAGCGTAAGGCACTTAGATTGTGACTTCAAAGAGTTGAAACTGAGCGGGCAAGCCCGCGCACCTAGGGAACTAATTGCCAACCGAGCATAATGCTCGGTTCTCTGTATCAATTAGTTATATATTTTGTTGAAAATAATGGACTTTTTTGTGTGTGTTAACGTCAGGTGTAGAAGATGTCACACGGGGAAATGGCTAAACGTGGGCAACAAGGCCAAGAACAGGCTGAACATTTACCCTAGGATGTACGATTACAAGAGTGCCCAAGCCGAGGATTTCTTGAACAACACCATTGGTGTGCACCAGTTGAAGGGGGACTTGAGGTGGGCACACACATTGGAGCACTTCAACGCCACCCGGCTGGAGCCCTCAGCAAGATCGAGAACTTGTAGCCTTCCAGATAGGGGATCCTTTTAGATTCTTTTGTGAAACATTTGTATATTTACAGGGTTGTTGACGTGTTGTTTAGAGTTAAGAAGATTGCTCATGCTTGTGTAGAACAAAGCGATTATTCTCATATGTTGCTTAATTGGAAGCATTTGTACACCAAGTGGTAGATATCATTGACAATTTCATTTGATAATGGAAGGGTAGTGCAAGCAAAATAATGGCACCGTCTGTTGAATCATTAGAAACTTGGAGAAATTAAGCATCAAGGCTGTGAAGTCTCCTGCTCAGTCGTTCCCAAAGACACGGGAAGAGTCTAGAAGGTCCATGACCAATATTTTGATCACATTGTTGCAATGGCATTCTCGTGATACATATTCTTTGTTTTAACAAAGTCGTTGTCTTACAGCTTATAGAGAAGCAACGAAATTGGTACAGTTACAACCCACACGATTTCAAGGTTAGCCATATACTAATATGCATAGCTAAAACTAGATATAATTATGTCCCACGAACTTGTGAAACTGAGCAAGGGAGGTCTAAAGATGGTTTTGCCTGGCTGACATGGCTGCCACGTGGGACTAGATGCTGATTAGTCACTGAGGTGGCAATTCCTCTCTCATTGTCTCACTCTCTCCTCCACGTCTTCACTGTCCATCTTATCTCCCTCTCCCTTTTTCTATCTTCTATGGCCCAACACCTAGCGACGGGGCTCGCTGCCCGATTCAGCGCTACTCTCATCTCCAGACCCACTCCAAGCCGATGATTGCATTGCATGTTAGATAGATACGAGTTGCCACGCAAGAATCTATTGCCCACGTGGATATATATGCCTTGCCAACCATTCAAAACTACCTGCTTGTTTAAGAAGTTTGTATCTAGAGTAGTTCCAGTTCTCCACCATATATTATATCTTAAACATATCGTCTAAACAAAATACTGATATAGAACCCTAATTAAAAAGAAAAGAGAGAAATACCATATCTTAATTTTGATACGGCTCTTAGCACGGAATCCAAAACAAGTTATGGCTTTTTTCTCACAAAATATATTAAATCACAGCTTGTTTAGATACAACACTAAGATATAAACCACTGAAAGAGTTGTATCTAAACACATCTTAATTGCGTATAATATAGCTTAAGATAAACACATCTAAACACGTGCAATTTACACAACATTAATTTGGATGATAAGCGTTTCAGCAGTGTGTAACATGACAGTTGTTAACTATTCTGACATTTCGCTGTGCAAACAACTAAGCGCTCATGACCTCATTGTGAAGTCTTTGTATCAACACTATCAACTTCTTCACATCAGTTTGATTTTTTTGTCTTGTATCACTTTGACCGGACCTGCTGTGTTACGGCAACTAAACAGAGCAATAAATAACACGCTGACGTTACCAACTGTTCTGCTGCTGATGCTTGCAAAATGTATACCAAATATCAGTCTTGATCTTATCGTGTAGAAGTAACGGGTTGTATTGCATGCACCGTGTTTGTCAGATAAGAACGTCGCAGACTAAAGAGAGAATTGTATGGGAGCAATTCTCTCCAGACTAAAACTGTCATGTTGAAGCCATCCTGTGTGGAATGCAGGAATTTTTACAGTTAACTGTCTAGTTCCCGTAGGATTCAGGAAAAATTCCGACGCTCTAAACAGAGCCTGAAAGTTGCACTGCATTAGGTTGCAGTTGCAGAGGCAATTGCAAAACTTTAAACAGCATTTCACTGTGCCCTGATAAAAGCTCCACTAGATGAATGAACATGCAACAAACAGCCACCAGGAACGGATCAACTTACAACTTTACAAGACATATCAACATTGGCTCATGTTACACGTACACAATGACGAACCCAACCTTCGTGGAGTCAAGAACGCGAGATATGAACCTGCTAATCCGATCAATGCACGGAGCTCACCATCCCTGGTGTAGTGGTGTGCCATACCATGGCTGTTCAAATCTTTACCACAGGGAATGCTTTCTCGTGCCATCGACAGCTAATCTATGAGAAATAGGTTCCTAAATGTAGTAGGCCATCCTCACCATTTCAGCTTTGCTACTCAGCTCCAGACATGCACAAGGTCTAGCCTCTGGTTCTTGCTGCATCGTTCAGTGATCATCTGAGAAGGATAGGCACCAACATTGGTCCCATGGATTATCTCAAGCATGGGCTGCATGACTGAGAGTAATCAACCAGCAGTGCAAGTAATAATGGTTTGCAGTGAGACATTCCACCATTGTCAGCTGGTGAATGCAGCAAGGCAAGCAGAAGTGCGGAACAGATAACTACTTGAAATAAATGGAAGGCTAGAAAGACATTTTAACTCGGGGCAGGGTTCTTCCTAGATCTTCTTGAATCACTGGACTTGCGTTCAGTACTTGCCTCTCCCTGAGGTGTTTGTCCTTCTGGTTTTGGCCCGGCTAGGTTCACTTGTGCGAGAAGTGGATGACCGTTGGTTTGTTCTAGATCCTGTGCGCTTTGTAGGTTCTACCTTCAACTTTGCTCTGGCCGACCTGGCATTAGAAGACCCTTGAGATTTTTGCATTGAACTTGCACCCTGTTGACACTGTAATAATCCTTTCTGACACTGGTCATTACTGTCTGGGAACGCCGCAGAAACAACTTTTGTTGAAATTCCCTGCACAATGAAATATCTATAGGTATCAGCAAAACTTAAAGAAAGAAGAAAGAGAAAGTAATTAGCAGAAGAAAGGTTCAAATCAATTGAGATAATTCAGGAAAAAGATTGTGATTTTGTCACCAATCAATGACCAATCGATCATTGTATCACAAGGTACATGTGAGTGGGTCGGCCAATGGGCCAGCTCACTTAGTCAATGGCTTACTTCCAACTTAATTGGTAGTATACATGTTACTGAATTTTTGTCAAGCAAATAAACTATGATGGGTCAATCGGTCAGCCTGACATGACCCACTTGCATCCCTACATGTGAGCATCAGTCCCAGAAATATAATACCAATCATAGGAGATAAACTTCCCGGAATATAAACAGCATAATGCAATTAACATATTCAACATTTAATGGCATCATAGCAGATGAGGGGAAATCACAGTACAGTACTACACTGGATTCATGAACATTATAATTCTATAATGCTACCAGACATGTGGCAAGCATTACCTCATTTTGAGTCAATGAGGGTTCTTTGCCCTGAACTTGCTCCTCTTCAGAATCATCCATTTCTTCACATTCAAACTCGACATGCTGGCTATCTTCCTCAGAATCACTTAATTCTTCTTGTTCCATTACAATGCCTTGAATTGCTTCTTCGCTAGGCTCTTCAATACAATGAGGAGAACAAGCATTTCCAGACTCTAGCTCTGAAATACTAGCTCTGTCCTTCATAGACCCTTCTGGCTGAATGCTCGATTTACTAGAAGTACCTCCAAAGTCCTTTGCACTCCTGAAGTTCATTGAAGAACATAACTGAATGTTCAAGTCAATATTGTTCTCCCTCTCACAAGGGCTTGTGGATGCTTGCAAATCAGTATTGTTCTCCCTCCCACAAGGGTTTGTGGATGCTTGCCTAGCTGTTGACCGGTCATCTACTTGAGGTTCCCTGATGCTACACTCAGGTCGATTAACGGACCAATGGCACTCATCTTCTGGTACTTTATCATACATCTCAACTTCAGTTCTTTGCAGTAGAGGATGGAAGTCAATAGTATTAGCATTTACAGGAGCTCCTTTTTCCATGGCACCTGTAGTCTGGTTGTTACTTTTCTCAACTTGAACTTTCTCAAACGGGAAAAGATCATAATTTCTTGAATGACTAATAAGATTTTGAACTGGATGACTATATGATGAAAGCGCTTCTTGAGGATACTGAAAAAGCAAAGGATGCATCTGAAAATCTTGCTCAGCAGCATCTTCTGTCGTATTTCCACTAGAGATCCCATTTTGCTGTAATCTAACAGTAGTACTATGATCAGGGAAAAGATTTAGCTGTCTATAAACACATTCTGTAAAGGTTGGAGTTGGTGCAGGAAACAGATCCTTCGCTGCATTATCTGAGGTACTATTAAAATGTGTTGCATTCTGATGAAATGCCATCTGAGATATCACACGCACAGAAGGAGGAAGGTTTACAGGAGGCAAATCTGGGGCCAGCTTGACCACATGGCTACCTTTCTCTTTACACAATTGTGATGCTTGAAGTTCGTCCAAAGAGCCACCTGATAACCTCTTAGATGAAGGACCATCAGGAGCGCAAGAGCTAAAAGGTATATATGAGGCGCTCACATCATGTTTTGTACCATTTCTTTTATGCTGTTCAATGCAGCCACGTGCAATACCACATTCGTCATTGAGGCTGGTGCCCGACTGCCTCATGATGCTTTTCCCAGCATTCCCTGATAACGACAGCTGAGAAGGTATCATGCTCCTATTCTCTGTGTCTGCTAAAAATGCTTCATTGACATACGAGTCATCATCATTTTCAACACCCTCAGAAGCATCATTATCAGCCTGTCATGAAAGCAAATAAATTGTGCTCAATGACATCATTGTATATGGACATAGACATTCAAATATCCTATGGATATCTTGCTAGTTCGAGAACACACTAACCTCCTGCCCATGAACTACTCGTGAATCAGGCATTGAAGCTCTCAATTTTCTCCTCTTCGCTTCATATGATCTCCTCTTTTCTTTTGCAGCATCACTTTTACTGTAGGATCTCTGGACTCCCGTGGCAACTCTCCATTGACGTTGGAGCAGTGCAGGATCTCTATGAGGCACGACAAACATCCAAACAGATGTCCAATCATTTTTGAATATCTTGAGCCCCTGACATCAACAGTAGGAAAGAAAAAAAAAGGTAAGCAAATTCCTATTAAACAAGGAAACAAAAGATAGCCTGCAGACGCAAATATAATCACCTCCTGGATACGCTGTACTTCCTCAATAGTCAATGGAGAAGTCTTCATACGGCGCACGTCCTGCATTGTTTCAGACAAGAATATGATTAGTAGTATGTTGATGTTTGGAAAGACAGCAGTCAAAGAACCGAACATCTGCTTCCTAATGGGGTTGACCATAGCAGCCACTACATCACCGAGTATCCTGTCATTCCAGTACGCAAACAGTATTGGTATTTGGTACAAGGGAACATGCTGATCTACACTTTTACAACACACAAGTGTGCTCTTTGAAATTTTAAGTACCCAGAGGTCAAATGTAGAGCGCGCTACCCAAGTAAGCATAGTAAAATTTCTCATCGTGCTTCACCCTTAAAATAACGAGTAAACGTGACATGGTCCATAATATAAACGTTGCCTTTCACAGTTTTTCACAGAAAATTTAATAAAGTCTTATTTTACTGTTGGCATATAAGCAAAATTACATAGATGATGCATTAAAATAAAAGAAAAACATAAAAATATTGGCAATTCAAAGAAGAGCCAATACTGCTGCAGGAACCTCACTACCTAAAATATCACTACAGAAAATAAGGTCACTGCACAGTGTTCACAGACCAGTTCCAAAACTAGATGATGGCATGAACCGTTACTCCATAATTCAGCATCCTATCATCCAGTAAATGGAAAGGTCAACACTTACCTTAATTGGATTATCAGGAGCTTTGGAGGAGCTGCGGTTCTTTTGTCTCACAAATATCTACACTAAAAAAAGTCATGTTACTTAAAGAGCATACAACATACGAAAAAAGAAACCAAAATTATGAGCAACTGCAAACTTGGTCAAGAGACTAAACTAAGCACTGGGCATAATCGGAATTTGCCCAAAAGGTAGCTGTAGCTATAAAGCTGAGATTAGAGGATCAAGAACTTGATCCAAGCTTACTTGTATAACAAAAACAAAAGCACAACCAATTGGCAACCAGTGGCCTTTGTTGAGATTGAACATCTATGTGTTAAGAATCTTTATTTGAAACAAGCAACCTGGTGTATCAGTTATTGAGAATAGATATCAAATTTTAGGCCACCAGTCGTGCCAGCAGGGCGAAAACTCTCACTGCCATGACAATACAATCAAAGCAACACTTTCTAATACCGGTTCTTAAAAAAGAATTCCATTTTCTTCATATTTTCAGACAGTCAGATGAAATCTTTTATATGTGATGCAAGCACCAGTGACACCAAACAGATGATGAAAATACTAACTATCACAGAGACTTGTGGATTACTTAAAGAAAAAGAACTTTTGAGACTTGAAGTAAAATTTTGAAACAAATGAACGAAGCAATAAATAATACCTGATGCATTGATTTACAAGGAAGAAAGCGCTTTTGTATCGCTCCCCAGTCATTATTATATTCCAGAAGCCCTAGAGCTAATAATCTGCAGGCAGAAGATAAACTATGATTAAAATAACTGCAAAAACAACTAATAGCACAATTGTATTCCAGCAGGAATGTTATATAATCATGCACTTGAAAAGGGGCAATACATGATATCATGTTAAGCAAGTGGAACAAATGCATAGCAAACTTCATACAATTAACCACACAAAAGGAGATCTTAAGTTCAATATAAAGATGAAAGGACAGCTTAGTAAAGTCATACACACAATTTGTATAAAACAGTGCCAGTATAATGAAAATGAAAACAGTGCACTTCAACAGACTACAACAAAACCTCAACTTCAACAGACTACAACAAAACCTCAACACTCAGCATTCATTGAATCTTACGTTTTTAAGACCACATGGCAAGGACTGTGAGTGAAATCCATGGATAGATTAAAAATAATAGAAAAAGGAAACTATCATGCATGACTTAGAAAAATGTTGGCGCAGATGTAAAGCATACCCGTCCTCTGCATCAGTGAAAAGCACTCTATTGGCCATAGCTGCCGGGGGTGGCTTATGAGGAAATAGTGAAAAATTGAAAAGTGGAAAAAATCTCTGTGCTAATCTTGCAATATCAAATGGAACAAGAGCAACTGACTCCTTTTTAGTACTCTCAACGAGGGTAGCAGCTAATGATTTCTTGGGCTGTGACTGCCCAGATGAAAGTGGTGATGCTGTGGATGCGCTATTTGATCTGCCTTGAGAAACATTGTTAGCATCTTTGCAAGTGCTAAGTACCGGTGAAGGAAAAAGAGGTTCTTTCCTCAAGCGGTTTTTGTCAGCAGTGCCATCCACATGGCTTCTTCTGTACTTCACGACAGCTGTCAATTCAGTTAAAAAAACCGAAGTTTAAGTGATGGCAAACAAAAAGAAGAACAGTATTTGAAAAATTGATCATGTATCTGTCTTGCGGAACTTACTGGCTGCAACATCACTTAAATAACTGAGGGCCAAATGAAGTGGAGAGACATCAAGGATGGACATAACAGGACTCTTAATTAATGGTGTCCATTGGCATTCTGAGCTCTGTGAAGAAGCAAAACTAAATGCTGAGCGGAGATGCTGCGATTCAAAACAGAACTGTTGACGAATAGTGTTTTTTCTGGCCAATGCTTGATCACGGTAGCCAACCAACTCGACTATCATTTTTTTAACATCAGCAGCCACACGCTGTTTAGATGGGTCAAGAACGCATAGAGAGAAGGTTTGGATCATGAGCTGAACATGTTCATATATCAAAATATGCAATTGGCCAAGTTGCTGATCAGTAAATCCATCCACTACAGCAGCACCGGTTATTGATAACGATGATGAAGGGATGATGACACTCTGGGAAGGATACTGCCATCCATAAGCATGCCCAGGAGCCAGGAGCGCAGGTGAGACATATGGCAGAATTGGTCGTAAAGTGGATTTAGTTGATTCATGACGACAATTGACTGCCCTAGACAACTCAGGTCTCTTCTGCCTAGTCTGAGGCCTACGACCATCTTTCTCATTCGTATCATTTAATTCTTCATAGTTCTCGGCATTTTCATCACCATCACTTTCTAGCGCCTCCTCAATTTCAAGTTCAAAGTCTGCATCATTCTCATCTTCATCCTGGTTTTCATCGCCCTGGCAAGCTTGTGTGTCATCGCCTCCACCAGATAGAACAGCTGCAAGAAACTTGCGGTATTCCTCTTCCTCATCAACATTCTGCAGGTCACCGTCATCATCTGATTCCTGGAGAAAGGTTTCTAATTCCTCAAGTGCGTAATTTGCCAGAGAGTATCTTGCCCGTGTCCGCCTGCAGATTGCATCTTCCTCACTACCTTCAAGCAACAGCTGATGAGAGTTCTGCACTGTTGGGGAGAGGGAAGCTTCCCTTTGTAAGGGTTCCTTTTCAAATCCATTCAAACGACCTTCTCCATTCTCACAATAAACATGGGATGAAGTACTTTCTGGAACATTTTCTTTGAAGGCAGCTTCAGATGACAATCTATTTTGTGGTAGCACACAGCTACCTGCGTTTTCATTACCAAGACTACTGTGAAGATACACCTCACTACTTGGTTGATTTTCAAAGCTGTTTTCCTCGCATTCGGCCTCCGAGGTGAGACTTGACGAGGTCTCAGATGGAGATCCTTCCCTAAGGAAAGGGTTGAAATCCATGTCATCGTCCTCCACGTCATCATCGACTTCCATATTCAATGAAGCAAGGTTAGTTTAGCCAAACAGTAGAATTGCCTACACTCTGCCATCGATTGGGTAAAAGCAAATATGTTAGTGTTAACAATCTTAAAAATATGTGTTTGCAAGAAACATCAACAAGAGATACAACAACAAAACTATAGCATGACAAAAAGATATAAACAATAAACTAGGTAACATGGTGTTACTCAAAACTAGGGTTAGAACTTAATACTAATACATATAACCAACATCTTAAATAGCACGTAGCTAAAGGATAGTAGCAACGTAGTTTTAGCATTTTATAGCAGATAACTTATAGAGGTGCTCAGCTATATTTGGAAAAATCTTAAGCTACGAGATAGTTTAATCTTTAATTCAAACATCTTAGCATCCAGTATAATTCATCCATTTATCAAGGATGAAGATGATGACCAAAACCTTCTTCATTCGTCCGGTTTTGTCCACAATAAACCATATCTTCCAAGTCTACTAGAATGTACAGATACAACGTAATACTTAAGAAGAGGCAGAGCTAACCTACCAACAACGCGATCCAGTCTTAAGAACGGTGAACTACGAACAAAAGACTCGCTACCAAGCGTATTCGAACCCTAGTAACCTAACACCCGATATTACACACTTTCTTGTGAAGGAGAAACAAAATTGCAAGCTTCCTGGTGAAAAAGATCCATATTTTCGAAGTAATCCAAAGGTGCCTTCGATAATCGCCGACGAATTGGCAAAAATAACCAGGGAAAGAAGTGAAATTAGGGCTTACAAATTAGACCCGGTGACACCCATCAGGGGGCGAGGAGTGCACTAGATTGGGTATCGGAGGATCTCTGATCTTCGACGAGCTCGCCAACGGTGGTCTTGAGGGTAGCAGCGCGGCTCCGGCGGAGGCGGAGGAGCGTGGCGACGGCGACGGAGAGGACGATGTGGCCGTGGTCGGCGACGAACAGAAACGAAACGATCCAAATCGGGTCGCGGATAATACGAAACACGATCCAATTGGTGACCCATTAATTGCCAAAAGGGCCTGACGAGGTCCACGTAGTTAGATGATAACGAAAGCCCATTAACGAGCCCAGCCCATGTGAGCCCACCAACCGTCGTCACGTTAAACCCTAGCTTCCTCCAACCCACCCCGCTGGGACAGATCACAGCCGTCTATCCAGTGCGACGAGACGATCTGCGCCGTCCACATATCTGCCGCTCCCTACATATAAGCCGCCTCCACCGCCCGCCGTCTCGTCGTCTACCCCCCACCACGCCCCCCCCAACCTCCGAGCCCTCGTCTCCGGCGGCGGAAGGAAGCAGCAGCAGCAGCCATGGTGAAGGGACGCACGGGGCAGCGCGTCAGGCTCTACATCCGGGGCACTATCCTCGGGTTCAAGAGGTGAGAACTCCTTCGTCATCCACCTGCCACCGCGGGCTCTGGAGCTGGATCTGTCTCATTTTTTCGTGCGATTTGGTGGTGCGCTAATGGCGGTGGTGGTTTGCAGATCGAAGTCGAACCAGTACGAGAACACGTCGCTGGTGCAGATCGAGGGCGTCAACACCAAGGAGGACGTGGCGTGGTACGCCGGGAAGCGCATGGCGTACGTGTACAAGGCCAAGACCAAGAGCAGCGGTACCCACTACCGTTGCATCTGGGGCAAGATCACCCGCCCGCACGGCAACTCCGGCGTCGTCCGCGCCCAGTTCAAGTCCAACCTCCCGGCGGAGTCCATGGTGAGTGACCCAGTGACCCCGCCCTTTCTCCTCCTGATGCTACCCTTGTGCGATGTTCTGCTTGTTGATGCTTTTTGCTGATGCTGTTTCTTTGTCCTGTGTGTAGGGGCGCAAGGTCAGGGTGTTCATGTACCCGAGCAGCATCTAAGGTTAGCATCCACACGCACAATGAGAGTTTTGTTGTTTGTGCTGCCATTACAAGATAAAATGTTTTGTGGTTTTATTCTGACGTATACCTGCTACCTTGTGATATGCCTTCATACGTGATTAGAGGGGCATATTATTATGTTGTATGGAGTTATTTAATTTGGCCATCCAGTGTTGTTGTTTGGTTTGTGTCATGCTATGTAATGGTGCAATTTGATTGGTCATGTAATGTATGTATTCTGTGTACTTAAAATTTCTTCCCCAAGAAGGTTGCACATTGAGACATTCTGTCATTAGGATCTGTTCTTGATGAAATGGCAGTTAAACCATTGATAATAGTTGCCGACCAGTGATGTATAACTCATATGAAATTAGAAGGATTTGATAATATGCCTGGTCTTACGCTCTGTTTGTCATTATGGTGGATTATGATAATCTTGTTTGCGTAACTAGCTTCTGCCTATTTACCGTTTGTTTAACCAACTTTTTTCTACTTCTATGGTTATTTTTTCGCAGCAGATTATAAAATAAGTTCAGCGCAACACAGTTCAGCAACCGCAAACTGAGCCTTAGCTTGCCCTTCATAAAATGCCCCGCCATTTCTCACTGACTCATGGCCCCAGGCCCTTCCTATCAGTGACACATGATGGGGCATTTTATTAAAGGGCAAACTAAGATATGGCATTTTTCAAGTCCCTCACTGAACTAAATTATTAATCAACATGTTTGTGACATTAGAATATACAATGTTACACTGGTTGGAAGTGTGACGTTAGAACATTAGCAGTCCTAGGACACTGTTACTTGGGGCATTAACTGACATACGAGGATGAGAAATTGTCTAGTTGTATTTCCAAAATTATGAACATATCATGTGTCATTAGCCTGCACCACTATTTTAACCTTGTGCTTTTCGTTATCATTCACACTTCCTGGATTGGCTTCTTACTAATATTGCTTTCCTTTATGTTTCTTTCAATTCAGGTTTTGTTGAACTAGGGACGACGGTCATGCTTATTCGCTTTTGTCATCAGTGCTATGTTGGCAACTTGGACTGTTCATGTATTGAGAGAACCTGTGGAAGTTTTGCCTAGACTTGTTGTCAAATGTGTGGACCATTTTAGTATTGTTATATCAGCAAATTTGCCCATCCGTTTAAAGCATAATTTGCAATGTTTGTTTTATCATCATTGTTCTGATTGTCTATTCTCATCAAACTCGTACCAGTAGTCTGTGTGCTCGGAGGTTCTGCCGTCTCTGTCTTACGTTTGCGGGGATTATGGTGGTCATCATAGTGTAATTAAGGGAATGTGTTTGTGTTGTGTCATGTACGAATTTTCTGGTCTGCAGTTATCTCAGCTGCTTTTCGTCACATTCATAGTTTCAGAATGAACTTAGCTAGGACTGAAACATCAAATTGCTGCTGGGCTCAAGCTCCCGAAGTACCTTCGGCTGTCATCTGGCTCCCGTTGTTACTACGCAGGAGCGTCGCCCGTGCAGGCCTCGCCTTCTCGACCGACTGGCCTGTCGAATGGCCAGTCTCATGAACAGGTGAAGTAGGGCCTCGTGGCTTGTGAAGCTGTTCGTCATGTGGTGGAGCATTGAAGTCGACGTAAAGTAGACGACGCCGTTGGGTTGATGGTTACAAGCGAGAACACGACAGTGCTCCACGAGATCGACCCATTAATCGCTCCCAGCATTGCACTTGTGCCGCGGCATGGCAGGCCAGACTATCAGAATTAAGGTGGTGTTTGGTTCATGAGAAGTAATGCAAATGAAAACGCAATTCCAAGGGATGAAGAAATATGGAACTTGTTTGGTTACTGTGGAATGTAATGTTAATCAATTCCGGAGCTTGATTTGTGTTAATTAACCGGCAGGACGCAGCTAAAAATGGGCTCCACCAAATCATCCACTGAAAAAAAGGAATTTCAATCACCACCTCAGAAAGCCACCTTCTGTCTAGAAGAGATAGCTTATGGGTAGCTATGGAATTAAGCCTCTCCAATTTTACGTTGCCAGCTAGAAGCTCTATTTTTAGGCTTCCTGAGCTTATAAACTTCACCGTCCGAGAATACCCTTAAAGTTGGGAAGAATTACTCGTAAATGCCATTACTATATGACATACCAACACCGATTTTTCCTTACCTTCCCCGCACCCAAGCTGCTCAGGCCTTCTCCCCTCTCGCTCACACGCCCCCGCACCGCGTCCCTTTCTCCGCACCCGAGCCACCGTCGTCGCCGCTGGAGCCCTCGCCTGTCACACCCTGATTTTCAAAACCCTGCATATCAGCGTAACATTGCATGTAGTTAGGGCATTCTAAATATGTACGGACCCGATATACCTGAAACCGCCACACACGCACCGTATACACGCATAAACCCTAATGCGGAAAGACTTCCCAACACGGCACCTACACTAACGGCACCATGCAAATGAGTAGTCCCAATCTAAGGTGAATGAATTCCCGAGAGTCCTCATACCCCCTTCCCACCTTACCGTACCCGGAAACCCTAGTTCTACGCCCCGATTCCTTTTTCCCTATTAATCCCGATTTCGAACGAAACCCTAACCGAGTGATCTAACGCTCTCCGGCCTTTCCAAAAAAAATTCTGGGAGAATTCGTGGGACAACCTAATATTGTTCCCGACTCAAATACTACAAAATATGGGGGTACCAGTTTAAAAATATCTGCATCTGAAAATAATTAAAATTAGGGCAGAAATGCACATTGAACTGCAGCCCATAAAAATAAATCTCAGAAAATTTTGAGAAAATTACATGACAATCACCACATCTCTAGGAGTATGAACATATAAAAATATGGGCATGTCATGTTCAAAAATTTGGAATAAACAGCATCGAACACCATGGTCCTAAATAATTCTTCACATGAAATGATGAGCAAGTCCAAAGTACAAAGCACCAAACCCAGTTATGGAGCCTCTCTTCGGTCAACTCAGCACACCTACTTCTTAACTCGCACCAGCAAGGCACCTCCTTGTCCTCTTCCGTTCAAACTCTAGCGGGTGGCCTCCATTGGCATTCAAGACCCTTCCTGTTCTTATACATAAAGCGGTGCCTAATTCTTCTGTTGCCTTGACCACGTCCCCAAGAATCCTCATGACATGAAAATGCATGTCGGGCTACACTAGGACACCTGGTGGCATCACATGCCGCTTGGGATGCGCACTGGCAGGACATAGAGCGCGCCCGGACGGGCACTGTCATGCCCAGTGCACGCGCACAGCGGCCGTCCGTGATGCTTGCCGAGCCGCCTGTCATCTCCAAGGTACACCATCACCTCCCCGAGTGCCACGTCTTTGCTGCGACTGCCCTCGGACCAGTGCCACCCAGTTGGACCTTGGTATTCCCCTGTCATGGTCGACCGACAGCAGCGGCCTCCCCAAATGGCCGATGCCGCCTGCCCTATAAAGGGGCATTATGAGCTCAATCCTTACCTTGTCTCACCCCTTTTTCCTTCCCTGGTGCAAAGACTCTATTCAATTCCATTTCAAGCCTACTTCTCCTTCCTAGCCGAGCACCCGCACCATCGCCGCCGTCTTCTCCAGTACTCGGGCTACCGATTTCCCCCCACCTGGAGCCGAATCAACCTCCTCAGCTTGTTCCTATGCCCATCCGACTCAACCTGCTACTCCAATTTCCAGAGAAAACCATCTAACCGAAGACCCCAATTTGTCTTGGAGCTTGCCGCCGGTCGCCGGTGTCTTTTTTTCCCCTGTCCCGAGCGGCGGAATCACTCACCCAGGTAAGACGACGCGGTAAGCAACCCTCTCTACAGCTGACGGTATGGGCCCCGGGCCGCGCCAGGCCCACAACGGTCATGCGACCGTGCCCCTGCCCGATTCTGCTACTGCTGCTCCAGAGGCGTAATTCCGCCCAGGGAAAGCGCCTTCCACTCTTCAGACCCAGTTTTCCCTCTAATTCATTCCATCCGCCTCGGTTTGGCCGGTTGCCTCGGTCTAGACCGGTTCTTGACCTTCCAAGACCAGTTCTGGAATCCCTAGAAAAAAGTTCAAACTTTTGATTCAATTACATTTTCAAAATTCAATACTTTCTAATTTAAAACAGTGAGGGTTAGGATTAAGACTAGTCCTTTCTTTTCTTAATATATATATAAACATGTTGTGTATATCAAATGCTAAGGCATTTCATACTACTCATAAGCCCTCCACATTCCCGTAGTCCTCACGATGCGAGGATAAACCCTAGGAGCTTGGAATTCTTTATGTGCGGGAACATTTACTTCATGCCATATATCGTTTCCCCAGAAGTTTCCCCTTCATTTTCTTTAACCCAAAATCCAGCACCTTGTAGAACCCTACCGATTCTAGTAACGCCTACAGCACATCCCTGGACTCTGTCAGGAGGTACTCATAACCTGAAAACTTGAGGAGTGACATGAGGACCTAATCTCCTCCGAAAACCCTAAAACCCTAAGTCAATAACACCAAGACTCCTAATACCTTGTCATGTTAGTGATGTCTTCATGCATAACACCTGATTTTTGTTTGATGTTGCCCTGCTTGGTTGTTGATTCGATTCTCTCTTCCGACGTATAGTGGACGGAGTGAGGTACGTGCGCCAGGAGGGTTCGGAATCACCCCCGTGTCAAGAGCAGAACCAGGAATTGCCAGGCAAGCATTTTCCACTTTGATCATGTTGAAACCCATATATGTGAAAACTTAATTATGTTGTTTGCAATCCTGCATGCTATGTGAGTATCACCGTTATTTTATGCTAGACCTAGCTACCCCTAGTAGATGCATATACCTCAGGTCCGATGAAACCTTTCCTTGTAGCCCTAGTATTAATTGCTGATCATCGTACGTTCAGCAGAGTATCTGGGCATATAGGCAATAGCCCTACTTAGACCTGCTTAGAGAAAAAGAAACCATTTTCTATCGATGTATACCGACTCCTTCAGACATGGGATAAAACCCTCGGACGGGCATGTTCCCTCCGAGGTGAGTGTTTGAAAAGAATGCTACTATTTTCAAAACCCCAAGACAAAAGTGGAGAATGATTTTGATTCGGGTGAGAATGCTAAGGGCAGCTTAGAGATGGTAGCGTAGCTGATAACAATATGGTTGTCTGTGTGACTATGGAGTCTTGCTCGAATCAACCAAGGACCGAACCTAAAGTGCCGTCAGACCAGATTCCTTACCGTACGTCCACATGTCCTTTATGGGAAGGACTTGGCCTATTATCCCGGCAAGTATTAGGGTTTGGACCTGTGGGCTGTAGGAAGAGTGTGCTAGGTAGATTGGCATACCTAGAGGATCTCCATGGGATTACGTGGGTAGAGTCTCTTAGTGAGCTCCACGTAATACGTGGGTAGAGGTTCGACATAGAGATGAGTCCACTTCTTCAGGTTGTGGTGTCGGGCTGCCTGGGCACAAGCGAAGAAATGGGTAGATCTTATCTAGCGGGTCCAACTCTGGTGCAGAAGCGGGTGAAAAGTCTCGTTGTAATAACCCTGCCGATACACCTCATGAAGTGTAGCCGTAGCGCTCGGCAATAAGGGGGACTTACATCTTGTGGGTAAAGCCGTATAACCTCTGCAGAGTGTTAAAAACTATTCAAATAGCCGTGTCCTCAGTCATGGACGAGAACTGGTTAGGCCACACACTGGTTAGATTGAGTTTTGTTTGCAAAAACTTGGGTAAAGGGACTAAGGACGTGGGCGTGACGTGTCCACAAGGGAGCAATTTAGGCCACGCTACGGGTGGCAAGGAATTGCAGGAGAATGGGACTAGCCGTGCTACCGGGGGTAGTACGGGCTAGTGATGGGAACTTTTGACGTCGATAGATGGAGCTATCAGGTTAAGGCAGAGAAAGGTGGCAGTGGAGACTACCTCATGTGATGACACGAATGTGTGAACCTCTTTGATTTCTAAACATGCTTTTGAATCTATTATTTATATTTAAATTGAAAACTTACTTTCTGCTCAACATATGACCTAAGGTAGAGCTATTCCCCTCTGAGTAAAACCCTGCATGAAATATAGCTGTATTACTCTCCTATGGGGATTGTTTGCGAGTACATTCAATGTACTCACCTGGCTTGTTAATGTGGTCAGGCGAAGATGAATTCTTTTTTGACGACGACGATAGTGACTACGAGGGCTAGGGCGACTTTCCCCAGTCAGTTGCCTGTTGGGTAGGCATATTGATGGACATCTATCTATGCATTCCTATGTTTTTCCGTTGCAGTTTCTATTCAGCCAATCGGCTATGATGTTGAACAATGACCATAATGGTCCATGTGTGTAAAAGATGCGGTATTGTATGTCAATGCTAGCAAGTTCTTGTGTGTACTGGCTACTGATCATGGGACCAGTACAGAGAACACATAGGTTTATCTGGTCTTAAAGCCGGGTATGCCACATCGCCCCTCTCATCATCGTGCCGTGCCCCTTCCGCCGTCGCCTAGATCTGTTGTCATCACCACTCGAGCCGATGCCCCTGTAGCTCTCGCGCTCCTGCACTGCATCCGCCTAGATCCACCGTTGCCACCACCCGACCTCCCGGCGACGAGCTAGTCGCCGATCATCACCAGCTATCGCCACCCTCTCACGCCTCCGTCCGCCAGCATCCAGTGGAGCACCCTCCACCGTCGTCACCGACACCAGAACTTTCCACCGTCGAACGCCCTCTCACACCCCTGTCCACCCGCATCCACCATAGTGCCGTTGTTCTCGCTGCCCTTCTCCTAGCCGTCGCCGTCCCTCCATTTGCCGCAGGCCACTTCCCCCGACACCAACGGCTGTTGCTGCTCCGCTCGGTACCGGCTTGATCAGGTGAAGATGATGATTGTGTGGTGATGATTCTGATTACTGTTTTTTTTGTATGATATCATTTCATCCATGTTGATTATGTGGATGCAAATTACAACAAGAACTATAGGATATATAATGATTATTATGTGGCTGTTCAAAAATTCAGATATATGATGATTATGATGATTATGTGGCTGTTCAGAAATTCTGATATTCTAATATATGATGATTATGTGGCTGTTCAAAGTTTATATGATACGATGGTTATCAAGAAGTCTTGTTTTGAGGGATCCACTAATTTTTTCTACAAATTATTACTAAATCAGCGGAAATATGTCATCAAACTAGACTTTATTTTTCTTGCAGCACTTATATGTGATCTAGCCTTTCTAACTATCACAAATCCGCATCCAACCAGATGCTATATACTGAACTAAGCAATAGTTCCTACCATATTCTTGTATTTTTTTTCCTATTGACACTTTATCAAGTCTTTATTTCAATATTTTAAACGAACAACACTTCCAATTTGCTCCGTTCCTTTGTATGAGATAAACTGATAAAGGATCGACGTGTCCTTAGCTCACCGAACTTTTTGATATTGACACTGTTACCTGTGGAAAACTGTTGCTCACGTAATAGCCGGCTCAACCAAATTGGTGGCAGCAACTAGCAACCCAAGTAATTAATATATATGCTATACGATGATTATGTGGTGTGGTGCTTTAGTCCTACAATGGTAAAGGATGCACATGTATCCATCATCCATCATCTTTTTCTATTATATGTCTTAGCACTATGCACTGATGCAAAAAAGAATATTAGTGATGTATGTGTTAGTAGTATACATAAATGCAAAAAATAAAAATATAGATGTATGTTATATGTGTATGTACTAGCTAGTAATTATGAAATGATAGACAGCGAGCAATTTAACATAGTTGTGATCTGGTATGTTTCCCTTGTGATAGTCAGCCTATCTCAAGGTAATCCTTTAATGTCTTTTCCTCCTTGCTTCTTCTAATGGAGTGCCGAAGATATTAACATCTAAAGAGAAAAATGTTGTTTATTTTAGATGTTGTGGAGATCAAATCACTTCGATCAGGCAAGCTTTCAAAAAGATACCAGACCATTGTCCTCGTCCATGTCAACACAAGGGCACCTCGAATGGCATCGAGGACGCCACCGGGATCAAGTAGCCCACCGACCCCCCACCTCAAGGACCTCTTCTGCCCCTTCCGTTGCTTCTGTGCCTGCAAAGGCGTACGTCCGTGCCTTCTGCGAGTGTGCGTGTGCGTGACGTAGAGAGTGTAATGTGTAACCATGCTGCTGTGGTGGTGGTGTAGAACCAGTGCAAATGCACTGACGTGGTGCTAGATGACCACGACGTGGCCAAGTCCATCATCAAGTTCTCGCTGCACGGCGCCATCGAGAAGCTCGTCGTCGGCGCCCCCACCAAGGGCGTGTTAGAAATATGCCCTAGTGGCAATCATAGGGATGATCATATCGTGTTGTATCCATGATTTATTAAATGTTCCTTGAATAATGCCATTTATATTGATTGGCAAGTATGTGACTTGTTTGTGAAACTCCGTACTAAGCTTGAATGATTATTCTAAATTGGTCCCTAGTCGGAACTCATGTGAGGACATATATGAATTATAGACTGGTATATGTATTGGTCGATGACCATATTTCACGGGTCATGAACATAGAGATGTCGAACCAAATGTATAAGCACATGTTAGGGAACATGGGGTTGGACAAACCCAACTTGAGACAAAATACGTGTGCTATGTCCTTTGACCTGAGATTGTCGTATGTGCTTGACATGTGTAATGACTTACTTAGGGGCTGCTAAACGATACTCCATAACTGGGTAGTCATAAATGTTGCTTTCTTGTTTGTCAGGAAGCATGATGTGAGCCATGGTCAATCGAGATGGGATTTGCCCCTCTCTGTAATGAGAGAGATATCTCTGGGCCCCTAGAGTGATCGGATCCAGAAATGCATGGCCGTGTTACTTAAGGTTAAAGAGTTAACCTAGTAAAGGATTCTGAGACACGTGATCGAGAAAGCGTGGTCAAGGTCGAGTTTGAGCTTGACAAATATCGTGAGGCAAAGAGAGTTGCATACATCACATTGTGAAGGTTCGTCCGATACGATCTTTGCGTACGTTTGGGAGTTGGCACGTCCTGCTAGGGGCTACTGCCAATTAGTGACCGAGTAGGAGTACTTGGTTCATGTCTAAATGTGCGTGAACCTACAGGGTCGCACACTTAAGGGGTAGGAGCCTAATTCGGATTAGAATTAGACTAGGCATTAAGTCCTAATGGGCCTCTGATGTAGAAGCCCATTATGGGGACGTCTATATAAGGAAAGGGGGGTGGACGCGTTAGGGTTAAACCAACTCAGAGTTCCCGAAACCCTAGCCGTCACCATCCCACGCCTAAAGTTGCCCGCTCGGATCTAGCAATCCGGACGGGCGACGTTCCTCCCTGAACGTGTGGATACCTTGGAGGTGTTGCAGCTGTGACGCTTGGATGATCCGTCCGAGGGAACTGCAAGGAGGAGACAAACTGTTCGAGGGAACCGCGAGGAGGAGAAGGTAGTATGACTACAGCTGCTTCCGTTGCATCGACTCTACTTCCTCTACTGTTTTTCTGTGTCAACTGGTAAACTCGTGATCTATTGCTACAGCAATTCCTAGTTTACGCGGTAGAATTTTTTTATTTTGCGCTAGTGTAGCCTACCCGTATCCCTACAGGGCGGCTTCTTCAGGTAGTCACGCATGCATTCTTTTGGTTGATCGATTATTTAGCTGCATGCATGCACGTGTGCGCCTAACCACGGCGGCGTTTGTGTTGAGAAGATTCAAGGAGGACCTCCCGATGACCATCTCCAAGGGCGCGCGCCGGACTTCTACACCATGTACGTGATCAACAAGGGGGAGGTGGCGTCACAGCGCAACTCCATCCAGCAGGCGACGTGGGTTTCCCCGCTCCCATCGCAGCTCTAGAGCCTCCGTGCGACTGAGGAGCTGCTTGAGCCGCTGTCGACGCCATCAGGCAACCAAAGTGGTCGACACCGTCGAGGGGCAGCGAACACTGTGCCCACTGCTACAGAAAAGATCATCACAAGCGGTTCAAACCTGTTATCCTAGACGATTTCTGAAACCTTCTATGTGGAAAGGTCTGTGATGACTCTTGTCATCACAAACGGCTTGGCAAAGTGATGACACGATCATCACAGACGGGTTGGGCTGAGATGATATGATCATGGCAGCCGGTTGGACATTCTAACCCGTATATGATGTTCTTTTCCAGATGGTAGGTTTTTTCCTGTTTTTCAGCTAGCCTCTGGATCTGCTAGCCATGCCCTCTGGAAAATGTCAAATTTATGTAATAGTTCACAAGGCAATTCATATTAGCTCATAGAGCACAATTTGCACAGCACAATTCAACTCAAATTATATTCACATGCATTGAACCGAATGTTTGAACAATAAACTCAAGTTCCAACATGACAAAGTTTTATCACAAATGAACTCAAGTTCGATCATAACTATACTAGTCCTACAACTCCACTGCGGAAGTTGCTATCGGGGTTGGTGATTTGGGTATTGATGAAAAATGTAAAAATCTCTCGAATCCGCTTAGTTCGGCTTCATCGAGATGACTATTCTTGTCGGTCATGCAACCCTATTACTAACATATATTGATATATTAAAATCATGCATATACATATTGACAAGTATAAAAGAGTCGATTTAATTCAAAGAAAAACCTTCAAATCTAAATTTTCCTTTGGAGAAACTCGTCGCCATCTACATGTGGTGGCAAACATAGAATCCACATGTATTAGTTGCTTTTATCTGTTGTTTGTACTAAAATTCAAAAATAAGTTAGTATGAGAAGCATTAATGATGGTGAAATGCATATATCAACATAGTACCGAAGATAAAGGAAAGTTTAATTTGTGCTGCAACTTGGATCCTTTGCCTCTCCCTCCACGTGCAACGTACTTAATGAATGCCTTGCAAAGTATTTCTCAGATATGCTTGAAGTTGCAAGTAGGACTACTAAGGAATCAATGTATAGCACATTGTTCCACTTTGATATAAGGACTACCAAAACTCAATAAAATCTTCATATTGAGGCATGTCGTCATGGTCATTTAACATATTGCATTCTCCTAAAGTGTCGAACTAACCAATAAGTGCAACACTTATCTCGGTTTTTAGGCAAATGTGATGTATTCCTTATTCCTTTGAGCCAGCAATGCTTTCATGATGTAGCCTTGAACGTATTTCGAATTGTTGGTGATGGCTCTATTTGTGACCCTGGCTGGGTCAAGAAAATCGACCGGTTCCTTATGCAGCCTAGTTTCATTGTACATGTATCTAAAAATGAAAGAGGATATGATATATAGTATCATATATATAGGTAGAATGAATTGAATGAGAAGACTTATAGTGTCCAACATCTCAAAAGGTTCGTTTTGAGGGCGCCGAGGTTGAAGAGGTCGAGCAAGTCCTAGAAGAATACATAGAAGTTGCCGCCGAGGTCTTGGTGGCATAAGTGCTCCTCCTTGAACCTGACAGAGATGCATATCGGCCTTTCTTTCCTAGGATGAAAATTGTGGCTTTGTTGCATGTACCACTCATGCAAGCTCTGACAAGCTGTTTACAAGTTAGCAATTTCATCTGCTGGCACCATTGGTTCTCCATTAATGAATTGGCGAGCCAATGACTTCATTGGGAGATTATCGACATCCATCGGGAACCAAAGAGAAGTTGGATTGGTGGCACTGTTGCTGCTATTACTCTTGCCGCTCTTCGCACTCTTACTCGCAGAAGGCTTCTCTGTTGGCACTACAGGCTCATGAATGGCCAAGGCGTGAGGCTACTCTTGGCTCATGAACAACCAAGGTGTCAGCATCCTGCGCCGTCTCTTCTCCCTTGTCTGTGATGCCAACTGCGATAAGGGCTGGTCGACTAGGATGACATCCCTCTTTGGCCACTAGATGAATGGCCGACCACCTTTGACAAGATCATGGTCTCGTCTTCTATGAGGATGGGCACTCGGAGGAGCTTGAAACCATCAACCGCGTAGTCACAAGAACCCTGATGTAGTTAGGTGCAAGGGCGCGACTGTGCACTGAAGATCCCACCTCCGATGGATACCCAAAAGCAGCATTGAGGGGGAGTATCACCCATTACCCTGGCCATGAGCTTGCATTGGGTAGCTTCCTATAGGACAATATAGTAATTAGCAAAGGCACCCTAGAAGTTTAAATCACCAAACATTATGGAACAGTTTATATCTTACCGAGATGAGTTCGCAAGGACATTGTTGGTGTCCTTCTTCTCTAGCTGGATCGCCAAATGTGCAACTACTCATAAGGTTTGCAGGGCTCGCCGTAGCAACATTAAGAGCGAAGTGAGCCTTCAACTCTTCCTTAAACAACACTACTTGCCTCGCTACCTCCACTCTGATATGTTCATTTTATGGCAGCATGGTCTGTCTGAGTAGTTTGTTACTGAGTCCTCTTGGCTCTCTTCCTCAGCTCGTACATCTCCTTGGACTCGGGAAATCCCTCACTCCACGGAACAACACTTTCTACTCCTCGTGTGTGACTTGGGTGCTCAGGTTTTCCTAAGACCGTGGTGAGGAGGTCTTGGGTCCTAGATATACGAAACTCATCTATATCTGAAAAAAGCATTGAGAATTCAAATCCTATGAGCTATTTCGATTCAATATGTACAAACAAAAGTAAGTGAGATGTACCACGCGTCGTGCGACTTTCTCGTTTGCGGGGTTTGGAAATATGAGGGTGCCCATCATTGAGTCTGACTTGACACGAGCTCTTAACTAGGACTATGCCCATGCTTGTAAATCTACAAATGAAGGGGTTACATTCTTCTCCCTTGCCAATTGGTCATCCTCCCATTTGTCCTGAGTAGCCTCATATCCAGCCGTGCTGAGTCCATACGGGTGCTTGTTTTTAGCCTGCAGGGCCTTTTGCTGGCACTTATGCACTCAAATTAAGGCTTAAATTTCAACTCCACAAATCGTTCATACACTTCCGGGTCCAAGAAAGGGTACTACTTAAACAGACTCTCACCCTTCCTCATAAATCTTGTTGTGAGCTCGCTCTTGAATCTCCTCAACGCCTTCGAAATAGCCTTGAACACAGCTTGTTGCACATGGTCAGCATGTTTTTTGGGGATCTCAAACTACTCTTTTTTTTCCATCCATCAGTGCCTATTGCTGCTCAGAGGTGACCAACTTCCAGTACTATTATGATGTCCAAAATCTCATGTCCAAATATCCCACAAAATGATCGGAATCTCGAACCGACCTTTCCTGGCTTCCTTGGTGCCCTCGACCTCATAGAGATTTCAGTGATAACCATGTGTCATGTAGGCCTTTGAAAAAAGGTTCTAGGCTTCTGGACGTGTTTTGAGGTATGCAAAGCTTGTTCGTTTGCCAAAGAAAGGTTCGGCGAAGAAGAGGAGGAGGAAATCGAAGAAGAGTTTGTGGCCGACATCGTCTAAAACCAATTGTTAAATTCTAAACTAACATGAACAGGAACAAAAGCACAAGTCACCCAATTCAAATAAATGAAATACTAATAGCACTTCAATGTAAACCTATCATGGATCTAGCATGAAAAATACCAGACCTAAACTATAGCATGTACAGAAATAATGAACCAGAAATAATCCACAAAAAACAGAGAATAAACTAATATAAAACTGACTAAATAATGCTCAAAAGAACAACTAAATATTTGCATACAATCTACACATGTGCTAAAAATATTCTAAAATTACATAGCACTTCCTATACATTTTTGGATGCTAGGAAAAATTAAAATACATTCAAATATCTTACCACGGATCAAACTACACCGAATTTATTCAAACAATGCCCAAATTGGGATCTATTTAACCCAGTTTAAAATCTAGCCTATAGATTTAAAGTCTAACTACACAATTACTATAAAATGAAATACTAAAAGATATATGAGTCCTTCCCGAAATTTTTCTAAAAACAAAATTTGAAACTCTGATGTGTACAACTAAGAGTAATTTATTGGACATCTAAGTCTGTAATGATCTATACAACCTATTCCTTCCTAAGTTTGAAACTCTTAGAGCTAATTCACTAAGTCATTCCAAAACAAAAACATTTGATTGATGTGAGATGCAAACCATGCAGCGGCAGGCCCATTTGGCTATGGTTTCTCCACTCTGCAACCAAACAGCACGGTGCAACACTAGCATGTGGCAGCGTCCACTCTCCAACTCAAATCAATGCATAGACGAAATAAAGAATAACACAAGAGTGAGAACCAAAAAGAAAACATCTGGTATATCAATTAGAGTGAAGGGTACCAATTCGTTGCCACCATCTGGTTCCTTTAGGGATAACTGCTAAGAGATTAGCCATGAGGAGGGGTTTATTAATTTCACAGGGATTTCTTCGGTTGTGTGTTGTGGTTGAAAATGATCGTGTCAACCAAACATATCCACACCGACCTCCTCTCGGACCCACATGCTGCGACCAACGCTCACCACCTTCTTGCTGGTCCTCTAGCCCTTTCTGAAGATGGTTAGGTTGTCGTGTTGGACTCGCACTTCTAGGATTGGGGTTTGGAGGGCAAGGCCAGTGCAGAAAGGGAGAGCGAGAGGAGAGGGCTCGAGGAGGGGAGGAGGAGGGAGAGGGAGGGCTTACCTCTCTCGGTGTTGGCTCTCGGGGACGAGGAGGCTCCGGTGGCGGCGCCAGGGAACGAGGAGGCGGCGATGGCCGTGCTCGGAGATGAGAGGGTCCTAACGGCACATGAGATTGGATTTCAATTTGCAAGCGAGCGCAGGATGCGAAAAAACCCTAAGTCCAAAACTCTTATAGAAATGTCATCACAGATAGGTGGAGTTGGCCAGCCGTTTGTGATGACAGTCATCACAGATGGGTCAAGTTCCCACCCATCTGGATAAGATAGTAATCATAGATGAGTCAACATCCTACCCGTCTGGGATGACAATAACCACATAGGGTCAAATCCCACCCGTCTATGATGAGATAGTCATCACAAACGAGTCAAGTTCCCTAGACACATCTGTGATGATGTCTTCTAGGAGCATGTATTTTCCTGTTTTAAAGAAAAATTGTAGGTTTATATTCACAGAATTCACAAGACATTTATTTCACATCATATATCAACATAGAAAAGTAGGTAAAAACATACATTCCCACCCATAATGTACTAACCTTAGATCCACAAGTTCAATTTCTCTTCCAAATCTGATCTCCAATGCCCCAAATCACCTCAAAATCAGCTCTATAATGCAGCCACCAGCATAACAGATTTGGGAAACCCTAAAAAAATTGTCTAAAATTTGTCTATTATATAGGTGGAGCAGTCATCAAAGTCAGCTCATCCGCTTCATCCGTCTGGGATAACTCATCACAGACGGTTGCAAAACCAACCGTCCATGATGTCTAGAGTAATCACAGATGGGGCTACTTGTCAACCGTCTGTGATGACTCATCACAAACGGTTTCGGCTGCACCTATCTGTGATGACTTGTCAAGCGAGATCCTGTTATTGGGAGGAAGGTCATCACAGACGGTCTGAGTGAACTAACCGTTTGCGATGATAGTCAGCTGAGACGGCTCTGTGGAACTGTCTGAGATGAAGTATATCGGACGAGTTTTGTGGTAGAAAGGAAGCCATAATAACATCATTCAAGCACGAGGGTAAATAAGGAAACCATAATAATACTAATTGAGCTATTTCATGCTAATCAATGCGCAGTTGGCAGATGTTAACGATTTAATTTTGATTTCAAAATTTTAATATGCATATACTTTGAAGTTTGAACTGAGTGTTGGATTCACGGTCAGTTTGAATCAACATGTCTGTCCCTCACGGTGAGATTTTGAAAACAAGACCAATGTTCCACACTTTTAGATTATTTTGATCACCGTTCTTTTTCTTTTCCGCGTGATGAGTTTTTGTGTTCCGCAGTTCCACCAACAATTATGTGTTGTTTCCACACAACCATTAGAAAACTCATATTTGTTCCACATAATATATGTTAGATTAATTTTTTTTGGGAGGAATGTTAGATTGAAATTTGGTGTACATAAGAAGTACAATTAACTTTGAATATCAAGAATATATACAAATATAACTCTTGAAAAACAAATACCATGCGGCAAAAATGTGCCATCACTACCTCAGAAACAGCTCTCCTGCACGGTCTCCACTGACGGGCATAAAATACCCGTCAGTAGTACTGTTCACCACTGACGGGCGAACAGGTACCCGTCAGTGGTTATTCGATAGACCGTCCAAAACTCAGAAGAAAAAAAAGTTACTGATGGGTCCAAAATGTTGCCCGTCAGTGAAAGTTAATTTTTACTGACAGGAAATACTACTGACGGGCCCATTAATGTAGCATGTCAGTAAAGTGTGCTACACCACTGACGGGCCCAAATTATGGCCCGTCAGTGATGTTCGAACCCAAATCACTGACAGGCCCAAAATTCGGCCTGTTGGTGAAAATTTGGCCCGAACTACATAAAGATCCCTCCTAACCCTAACTCCTCTCTCCTCTCTCTGTTTCTCCTCACTGGCTGCCGCCCCTCCCCTAAGTCTCCCCCGTCGGCCGCACTCCTCCCTCCTTTCCCCACTGGCCGCCGCATCCGCCCCGACCCTCCGCCTCCGGCCGCCTCCCTCCGCCTCTCTCCCGCGACGCCGGATCTCCCTCCGCCTCTGGTCCCCTCCGCCGCCTCCACAACGCCGCCGGATCCGTCCTCGACCTCGACGCCTCCTCCCCGACGCTGCCTCCCCGACGCCACCGGCCCAGCAGCAGCCGCACCACGCCTACTCCCGATCCGGCCGCGCTCCCGACCGACCTCGCCTCTTCGCCGGCGATGTCCTCCGCCGTCTCCGTCGCCGCGGAGTGGGACTTCCTCTCCGCCCTGGACCCCGACGACACCGTGGTCAAGAAACCCTAGCCGCCGCCAGATCTCGACACGCTGTAGCCCCACGAAATAGAGGCCGCGGCTGCGCGCAAGGAGTGGCGAGCCGTCCCCGACGCCTCGCACGGCCCTCCAGGAGCTCCGACGCCCCGACGCAAGGAGACGTACGTCTTCCCTCACGCGCGCACGGCCCTCCAGGAGCACACCTCTTCACCAGCTCCGGCCGCCACTCCACGGCACGCTCTTTCTTCTGCGGAGAAGCAGCGGGCTCCTTCCGTCCCCACGGATCTGGCTCGGTCAGGTAAGGGTTTAGTTTTTCTTTTCTTTTTTTTTGCGACAAAGGATTTTGTTCTCGAGGGAAGGATTTTGGGAAACTGATCTGGTTTCCTGATGTGGTTTTTGTTGATTTTCATCCTGCAGATCTGGCCTCCATAGTCAAGATTCAGGGAGTAAAATTGTCCAGCTGCTCGATCAGCTAGCTCCACACTTCGGCAGCAACCTCGCCATGGAGCTGGCGACGGGGGCCATGGGCTCCCTCCTACCCAAGCTCTTGGAGCTCCTCAAGGAGGAGTACCAGCTGCAGACGGGCGTGAAGAAAGACGTCAAGTTTCTCGAGAGCGAGATGAGGAGCATGGACACCGCCCTCCGCAAGGTGGCGAGGGTGCCACGAGACCAGCTGGACGAGCAGGTCAAGATCTGGGCCGATGAGGTCAGGGAGCTGTCATACCAGATGGAGGATGTCGTCGATAGCTTCCTGGTGCGCATCGAGGGCTCTGAGCCCGCCGTCGATCCAGATACCTTCAAGGGGCTCATGAAGAAGGTGGCCAAGTTGTTCAAGAAGGGCGAGACCTCCTGGACTCCATCGACGGCGACGAGCGCGGGAGGGACGGAGCGGCGGCGTCCACGGCTTCGACTCCCCTATTCAGGCGATGGCGACGAGCTTTTTTTTTAAATCCCATAAAACCCACCACTGACGGGCCGAATCCTATGCCCGTCAGTGGTGATCTACCCTCTATTGACGGGTCCGCCGCCCTCTAACTTCCACTGACGCGACGTTACTGACGGGCGCTAAACCCGTCAGTGGAGGGGTTTAAGCGCCCGTCAGTGGAGAGGTTTTCTGGGGTAGTGCATGAAAATTCGTACATACAACTTAGAGTTATCTAAAGAGCCCCCTAAATATATGCAAAAAAAGACCATTGGCCACATGCTGAATTAGACAACTTAGAATTTGCACACATGGCTGGATTGAAACAACAACCACCGCCACCACAGCCACACACAAAAATGACAGTGCTTAATAATAGATTCCAAGGAAGAGAGAGCAAATAAAAGAGGGCGCCCCCAGCCACCCTCCCTCTCGTTGCCTCCCTCCCCTGATGATGACAACATAAACTTAGCTAGCTAGGAGCCACAAATTAACCCATCCCGAACCACAGATACATCTACCCATTTGGAGTGAGATCATAGATCAGCAGACGGTAGAAGAGGAGAGGGAGGCAAGCGTGGATGGGGAGGTACCAGGACGGGAAAGATGGCGTGGACATGTCGAGCTACCCGCTGGTGGCGGTGTGCATCGACAAAGACAAGAACAGCCAGAACGCGCTCAAATGGGCCATCGACACGCTGGTGCACAAGGGCCAGACCATCGTCCTCGTCCACGTCAACACCAAGGGCACCTCGAACGGCGTCGAGGAAGCCACCGGGTTCAAGCAGCCCACCGACCCGCACCTCAAGGACCTCTTCCGCCCCTTCCGCTGCTTCTGTGCCTGCAAAGACGTACGTCCGTGCCTTCTGCGAGTGTGCGTGTGCGTGTGCGCGTCGCAGAGAGTGTAATGTGTAACCGCGCTGTTCTGGTGGTGGTGTAGATCCAGTGCAAGGACGTGGTGCTAGACGACCACGACGTGGCCAAGTCCATCATTGAGTTCTCGGCGCACGGCGCCATCGAGAAGCTCGTCGTCGGCGCCACCACCAGGGGCGGCTTCGTCAGGTACGTCGCGCATGCATTCTTTTGGTGGATCGGTCGTTCGGCTGCATGGATGCACGCGCGCGCCTAACCGCGGCGGCGTTTGTGGTGAGAAGATTCAAGGCGGATATCCCGACGACCATCTCCAAGGGCGCGCCGGACTTCTGCACCGTGTACGTGATTAACAAGGGGAAGGTGGCGTCGCAGCGCAACTCCATCCGGCAGGCGCCGCGGGTCTCCCCGCTTCGGTCGCAGCTCCAGAGCCTCAGCGCGGCCGTGAAGCCGCCCGAGCCTCTGCCGACGCCGGTGGCGCAGCAGAAGTGGTCGACGTCGTCGAGGGGCAGCGAACTCGGGGAGACGCCGAGGGTGGACAACTACATCCGGTCGCCGTTCGCGCGGGGTTCCATGGGGCTAACAAGGAAGTCGTACGCTGACCTCAGCCACCTCTCCATGCCGGACTCGGCGGACATCTCCTTTGTCAGCACCGGCCGCCGGAGCATCGACCACTACCAGGCCCCGCCGCGGATGTCCAACGGCTCCGTGGAGAGCTACGACCACAGCTTTGAGATGCGTACGCCAAGCAAGTGGGGCGGCGACTCCTTTGGCGGTGGCAACGACCTCTCCTTCTCGCGAAGCAGCACCTCCTCATTCTCCTCCATCGGCATGGACGACGTCGAGGCCGAGATGAAGCGGCTGCGGCTCGAGCTCAAGCAGACCATGGACATGTATAGCACGGCCTGCAAGGAGGCGCTCAATGCGAAACAGAAGGTACCTAACTCACTGATCGATGCAAGAATTTTAATGGCGCATGCAAGAACGATCCAAGTGTTTGGTGATTTCGTAAGTTGCGGTGCGCGTCGACCGCGTGCAGGCAAATGAGCTGCAACGGTGGAAAACGGAGGAGGAGCAGAAGAAGCAGGATCAACAGCTGACGGAGGAGTCGGCGATGGCGATGATCGAGCGGGAGAAGGCGAAGGCGAAGGTGGCCATGGAGGCGGCGGAGGCGTCGCAGCTGATCGCTGAGCTGGAGGTGCAGAAGAGGATCAGCGCAGAGAAGAAGCTGCTCAAGGACGCCGAGGAGCGCAAGAACCGCGGCGGCATGTCATACGACGTCCGGTGCCGCCGGTACAGCATCGAGGAGATTGAGCACGCCACCGAGCGCTTCACCGACGCGCGCAAGGTCGGCGAGGGCGGCTACGGCCCCGTGTACAAGGGCTACCTCGACCACACGCGGGTCGCCATCAAGGTGCTCCGCCCGGACGCCGCGCAGGGCAGGTCGCAGTTCCAGCAGGAGGTGGAGGTGCTCAGCTGCATCCGGCACCCCAACATGGTGCTCCTCCTCGGTGCCTGCCCGGAGTACGGCTGCCTCGTGTACGAGTACATGGCGAACGGCAGTCTCGATGACTGCCTCTTCCGGCGCGGCGGTGGGCCGGTCATCCCGTGGCAGCACCGGTTCCGCATCGCCGCCGAGATTGCCACGGGCCTGCTGTTCCTGCACCAGACCAAGCCGGAGCCGCTGGTGCACCGAGACCTCAAGCCCGGGAACATTCTGCTGGACCACAACTACGTGAGCAAGATCAGCGATGTCGGGCTGGCGCGGCTCGTGCCACCGTCCGTCGCCGACAACGTGACGCAGTACCGGATGACGTCAACGGCCGGCACCTTCTGCTATATCGACCCGGAGTACCAGCAGACGGGCATGCTCGGCGTCAAGTCGGACGTCTACTCGCTCGGCGTCATGCTGCTGCAGATCATCACGACCAAGCCGCCCATGGGGCTGACGCACCACGTCGGCCGCGCCCTGGAGCGCGGCACGCTCGTCGACCTGCTCGACCCGGCCGTGCCCGACTGGCCGGTCGAGGAGGCGCAGTGCCTCGCCGAGATGGCGCTCCGGTGCTGCGAGCTGCGCCGCAAGGACCGGCCGGACCTCGGCAACGTCGTGCTGCCTGAGCTCAACCGGCTGCGCGCGCTCGGCGAGGACAACATGCAGTTCTGCGGCAACATCAGGGGTGGCGGCGGCGGCATGCACAGCTCGGGGTTCTACAGCAACGCCTCAGCATCACGCGCCGTATGCTTTCTTCTTCCTCCTCCTCCATCGCCAACTTCTCAGCGCAACTTCTCAACAAATTTGATAATCACATTTGTTGAAATTTTTGCAGAATATCATGAGTGATTCGCAGTATCCGAGGTCGGTGTTCAGCTCAAGAACGAGCGAATCACCCATGCCTCCAAGAAGATCAAACGTTTGACGCATGAACTGTCCATGGTGCAGTAGTATTGGTGGGGATTTATATATAACACGATGGCATCTGTGCTGTGAATTGTGATTTAAAGGTTTGATTGTAGCTGCCTAGCATGAGGATTGAGGGGAGCTGGAGCAGGTTCTACTCTTAGCCAAAGATTTGTGCAAAATCTCCTCGCAACAGCTATTACTAAAACCAGAACCATGTGGCGCTGCCATTGTTGTGTACTTGTTGTGTACTTGTGGTTGTAATTTGTGAATCTGTACACTGTAATGGATTTTTTGCAGTTTTGGAACATAACTCTTTTTTGGACTCGGAGAGCGTTCCTATTAATTCTGTTGAGAAATATTATTGTGGTAATCAGCATGACTTATATTCACAGTCCTTAAATTAGATGAAATCCTGCAAAACATGGCAATGTGTTGTCGGGGCAGCGGCCAGAGCTCGGGTGACAGGGGAGTGAGAGATTGAGAAGGGAAGAACAAGAGAGAATATAAAGGAGAGAGAAAAGTCGGGATATGCACGTGACTACAATGCCACGTGGATAAAAAGTGCTAGTCTAGCATGTTTAGAATAAAAGTGGACGGCTTTAACAAATTTAAAGGACTAATAGTGTATTTTAAGAGTACAAAGACTAAAGTAAGCACAACACGGGAGTTAAAGAGACATTAGTGTATTTTACTCTTTCATTATCATTTACGAACGTCTATTGCAACATCGGTAAATTAAATGGCATAACATTGCAGTACAGACGGCATTCGAGTACAACATTCTGGAGTAAACACTTGAGCATCGGTCATTGAATGGTGCAACTTTGAACAAACTAACGCTGTAACACATGAAAAGATAATCCTATAAGAGTAGATCTAATCTTCCATCAGGTTAGACCCACTCCGATTCGCGACACGTGGCGATACCAATCCCAAAGAACACATCCCAGTTGCCACCCAGTTTTTAATCCCGATTACCCGTTCCCGATTTCCATCCTCATCCATTTCCGTTGCCCAGTTCAGATCGTTGTAACTTCTCACAGTAAAACGAATGAGATGGATTGCTTAATCCCAAAAGAAAGAGCCCCTAGGGTTTTCACCGACGTCTCATCTCCACAAGCTCTCGTCGCAGCGGCCATCCTCGCTGCACCAGCGCGGACGCATCAGCTGAGTAACATAAATACGTAGGATGAAGGTACATGTATATGTATAGATGCGCACGTATATATAGGTAGGTCTCTTTTTTTACTTCCGGGGATATAGGTTGATTGACTGATACCAGTCCTTACTTGTGATTATATATATGTTGATAGGATTAGTTCTCAAATTATATTGAAAGTACTCGTGTGATCTTATTGATCATTCTACGGTTCCAAAGCGGGACAAGCATGATGATGGGCGAGGCTAGGCTTCAGCCAGTAACGCCGAGAAAAGTACCTTGCACGAGTAGCGTGCCTAGGGATGATCCGGACTTTGAGATGCTCAATAGTGATACAGTGGAATAAAGTTGTCCAATAAACTTGGAGGTAAGACATGTATTCTGCAACAATCTTGAGGGATACCAAAAAGCTATTGAACAATTATGTCAAGTTTACAAAATTGAAAGGTCTATAACATAGATGTGTTATGTGAATGTACTAGTTTAATGCATGATGACGTTCTGTTCTTTCGAGCGTAGTATATTCACCACTAATTGAATATTTAATTACCATATGTGTGCAGGAGGATAATCAAAATGCATCATCGCATCAAAATGTGCCAACAATGGGAATGTGCTTTCCATCTGAAAAAGAGGCATATAAATTCATGTGCTAAAACCAAAAGATTCAGGTGGACACACACAAAAAGTAGAGCAGATGACACTTTTATGTTCCAAATATTTAGTTTGTAGCAAGGACGGTGTAAAGGCTACTCATCCAACACATGAAACCAAGAAAAAACAAGCTTCTACAAGGACATCTTGTAAGGCCCGTGTTCAATTCTACATCACACGGGAGGGCATTTGGAGGATTCAAAAAGTTGTGCTTGACCACACTCATCATCTTGTAACTCCGGATGTGTTGCACATGCTTAGGTTGCAACAATTACATAAGAATTGAGCGCAAAAAGTATTTAGAATCCAAAGATGCACATACACTTTTGGAGTATTTGAAGAACAAACAACCAGAAGACCCTTCATTCTTTTATGATATGCAATTAGATGAACAAGATGGTAAGACATCAAATTTCTTCTGGACTGATGGACAAGCAACCATGGATATATACAAGCCTTGAAGATGTTGTTTCGTTTGATGCCACATTCCAGAGAAATAAGTTTGAAATGTCATTCGCTCCACTTCTTGGTGTTATTTTCGGTGCAGCATTGTTATTCGACGAAATTTGTTAGAGATGGACGGGTCCAGAGGAAGAGAGAAATCAGAGTAGCGGAAACAAAACGTGGCAACAATCAAGCAAAGAACGCGGGCAGGAAACAGAGCATTCACACGCGATCCAAGACACAAGAGAATTTTACGTGGAAACCCTAGAAAGGGTGAAAACCACGGACGCGAAGACGTCAACTTCACTATGATGAAGTCCTAACCCGTTAGGGATTTACAATGCTTGGCTTATCCCATAACGTCTACAGGGAAGGGGTATATATAGCTACAGGTGGTTGAAGGGATATCTGTGTTACTGCCTGTGACACAGCAGACTCACACAGGCAGAACACTTAATATGCTAACACCTGACTCAGGTGAGCTAACCCTATCTGTGTCAGCTATCTGTGTCACCGGTGGACATAACACCTGTGACACAGCTGGCTAACACAGCTGAGTGACACCGCTGGGTGACACCACTGGCTGACACCGGCAACGCAGAACGTTTTCTGCAAATGGGTGACAGGAATTTGGAGCAAACTCCAACAAACTCCACCTTGAGACAAATTCCTTCGTAGTAGCAGCAGGGATAACAAATTCAACTGATTGAACAGTTCATCATGCGCCATGCGCCAATAGTCACTAGGGACTATCTTTTAACACCGGCCAAGCTTGAGCAAAACTCAAACTTAGCTGTAGGAACTGGCTTTGTCATCATATCAGCAGCATTGTCATGCGTGCTGATCTTGGTCACTTTGACATCACCCTTGGCAACAACATCTCTGATAAAATGAGATCTGACATCAATGTGCTTAGTTCTCTCATGGAACATGGAATTCTTTGTAAGGTAAATTGCACTTTGACTGTCACAGTAGATGGTTGTGCAGGACGAATTTCCACAAAGCTCAGAATATAAATCTCTCAACCAAGTAGCCTCCTTGCATGCCTTAACAATGGCCATGTATTCAACCTCAGTAGTAGACAATGCAACAGTTGACTGCAGAGTTGCCTTCCAACTCACAGCACAACCACCAATGGTGAACACATAGCCTGTGAGTGATCTTCTCTTGTCCAAATCGCCAGCAAAGTCGGAATCAACATATCCAACAATTCCATCTCTAGATTTCCCAAAATGCAAACAAGCATGAGATGTACCTCTAAGGTATCTGAATATCCATTGGACTGCTTTCCAATGCTCTTTTTCAGGATTAGCCATGAATCTGCTCACAACGCTCAAAGCATGAGCTAAATCAGGACGGGAGCAAACCATGGCATACATGAGAGAGCCAACAGCACTCAAATAGGGAACTCTAGACATGTACTCATCATCTTCTTCCGACTTTGGACAACAGCTAGATGATAATCTGAAATGTGCAGCTAATGGTGTAGAAACTGACTTGGCATCTTGAAAGTTGAAACGGTGAAGCACCTTGTTAATGTATCCCCTTTGACTGAGATACAATTTTCCAGCAGATCTGTCTCTGGAAATCTCCATGCCAAGAATCTTCTTTGCTGCATCCAGATCCTTTATATCAAATTCAGAACTCAATTGTTCCTTCAATTGATCAACATCTGCTTTATCTTTAGCAGCAATCAGCATATCATCGACATACAATAGCAAGTAAATGGCAGAGCCATTAGCAAATCTCAAGTACACACAGCTATCATAATCAGATCTTTTGAAGCCTTGAGAAATCATGAAGGTATCAAACCTCTTGTACCACTGCCTGGGGAATTGCTTCAATCCATACAGTGACTTCTTCAATTTGCAGACAAGCTTCTCTTTACCAGGAACAGTAAAGCCTTCAGGTTGATTCATATAAATGTCTTCATCCAACTCCCCATGAAGAAATGCAGTTTTGACATCTAATTGCTGAAATTCATAATCATGCATTGCAACAATGCTGAGAAGTGTACGAATTGAGCTATGCTTCACAACAGGGGAGAACACTTCATTGAAATCAACACCTGAAATCTGGCTGTAGCCTTTACCAACCAACCTTGCCTTGTATCTTGTCCCATCATTAGGAGTAGAACCCTCCTTGCACTTGAAGACCCATTTACAGCTTATTGGTCTCTTGTCACTGGGCAGTTTGACCAAGTCCCATGTGCCATTCTTGTCAAGGGACTCAATTTCATCATGCATTGCAGTCAACTATTTGCTTGCATCAGCAGAGATAATGGCTTCTGAATATGAAGAAGGTTCGGCAGATCCTTCAATTTCCTCTGCGACACTGAAAGCATAAGCAACCATATTTGCTTCTTCAATTAACCTCCTGACAGGCTTTGGATCCCTTCTGGGCCTATCAACTGCAATAGAATGTTGTGGAGTGTTTACAGCAGCAGGCACATGATCACCTGCGTCACCTGCCTGTGTCACAGCTGGCAGGTCATAAGCTACCTGTGGCACAGCTGGCTGATCTGGCTGTGGCACAGGTGCACTCACCTGTGAGACAGGTGCATGAGAATCACTGAGCTTAATAGAATGCTCCACCTCAGAGTTAGACTTCTGTCTACTGTCTTCAGAACCTTTGGATTGATCAACTGGAACATCATTACTTTGCAGCATAGCAGCCTCATTGAAGACAACACTTCGGCTGACTATCATCTTCTTGGTCTCAGGATTCCATAGCTTAAAGTCTTTGACACCAGACTTATAGCCAACAAATATGCATTTAACTACCCTGGGTTCAAGCTTCCCATTGTCAACATGAGCATAAGCAAGGCATCCAAACACTCTCAGATTTGAATAGTCTGCAGGAGAGTTAGACCAAACCTCAATGGGTATTTTCTTATCAATGGCTGTGGAAGGTGACCTATTGATAAGGTGACATGCAGTGGAGATAGCTTCAGCCTAGAAATGTCTGTTCAGACCTGCATTGGACAACATGCAACGGGCCTTGGAGATAATGGTCCTATTCATACGCTCAGCTACACCATTTTGTTGAGGAGTGCCAGGAACGGTGTAGTGTCTCACAATGCCTTGAGACTTGCAGTATGACTTGAACAGTTTGGAACAGAATTCCATACCATTATCAGTTCGAAGCTTCTTGACTTTCTTCTCAGTTTGGTTTTCAACCATTGTCTTCCACTCTTTGAAGACAGAAAATGCTTCTGACTTGTGCTTTAGGAAATAGAGCCAGACCTTTCTTGAATAATCATCAATAATGGTCATCATGGAACGAGATCCACCAAAGGATGGCTTTCTGGATGGCCCCCCACAAATCAGAATGCACATAATCAAGAATTCCTTCAGTTGTGTGAGTTGAGGTGATGAACTTCACCTTTTTGTGCTTGCCGAAGATGCAATGCTCACAGAACTTCAGGCTTCCACTATATCCTTCAAGTAATCCACGCTTGCTCAGCTCTTCCAGACCAGACTTACTCATATGCCCTAGACGCATATGCCAAAGGTTTGATGCATCAGAACCAGAAGCATCTTGAGGAATTACAGGGGCGGCATTGCCTGAGATTGAACTGCCACGGAGATAATATAGTCCACTGGACTTCCTCAGGTCTACCTTCATCACCACAAGAGAACCTTTGGTGATTTTCAAGCAACTATCTCCACCTGAATAATGGTACCCCCTTACCATCAAAATAGCTCAATGAAATGAGATTTCTCTTCATCTTTTGAATGTATCTGACATCTGTCAGTGTTCTGATCATGCCATCAAACATCTTGATCTGAACTGAGCCAGTGCCCTCTATCTTGCATGATGAATCATCATAGCCAAGAACTGATCCACCATTGCTTAACGGCTCAAATGAACTGAACCAATCTTTGTGAGGGCACATGTGATATGTGCAAGCAGTGTCAAGAATCCACTCATCGATGGCAGCTCTCTGTCCAGTAGAACTGGCTACAGCATTCAAGAAACCAACACCTGTGTTTGCATCTATGTCACAGGTGGGGCGAAGACCTGTGTCACAGGTGGGATGATCACCTGTGTCACAGCTGGTGGCAGAAGTTCCAGCAATGTTAGCAGAACAGTTGGCAGCAGCATCAGCCTTATCCTTCGGCTTTGTGCCTTTTCTGTTCTTGTTCTTCAACTTGTAACACTTAGAAATGTCATGTCCATCACGTTTGCAGTATCTGCAAAACTTGCCTTTTTCTCTGGACTTTGACCTGCCTCTCTGACCTGTGGCACAGGCAGAGCTTCTTCCATGACCATGATTGGGGTTTTTCTTCTTAGATCTACCTCTAACAGACAAGCCCTCAGCATGTGAGCCACTTGAATCATCAGACACCATCTGTCTCATCTTCTCCTTGGAATGCAGAGCTTCATAAACCTCATGAAGAGTGAGTGTATCTCTGCTATACAGCATGGTATCTCTAAAACCAGAATATGAACTAGGCAGCGAATATAAGATAATCAAACCCAAATCTTCATCATCATAACTAACATCCAATGATGCTAGATCAGCAACAATCTCCTTAAAATTAGAGATGTGTTCAAGCAAGTTACCTCCTTCCGGCATCTTGTGCAGGAATAACTTTTGCTTGAGGTGCATCTTGTTGGTCAGATCCTTGGTCATGCAGATTACTTCAAGCTTCAGCCATAGCGAAGCAGCATGTGTTTCTTGGAGAACCTCCTACAGAATGTTGTTGTGCAGATGGAGTTGAATTTGAGAAACGGCCTTGCGGTCCTTCTTCTTCTCATCATCAGACCAAGAAGCAACAGCCTTCCCGCCAAAGGAGTCCAAAGCATCCTCATAATCGGCCTGAGCCAATAGAGCACGCATCTTGACTTCATGGACGCCACAGAGAGAATCGAGTATCTCGATCAAGAAGCGGAAGATCAAACTTCATGGACGCCATCTCAAGAACGAGCAACCTGGGTTTGCTCTAATACCACTTGTTAGAGATGGACGGGTCCAGAAGAAGAGAGAAATCAGAGTAGCGGAAACAAAACGTGGCAACAATCAAGCAAAGAACGCGCGCAGGAAACAGAGCAATCACACGCGATCCAAGACACAAGAGAATTTTACATGGAAACTGATGATGAGTAGTACCATATCCCGTGTATTCGGGGTATCTATACGCAGTTCCCTGAGGATTTAGGAAGGTACCACGTATCTGATAAGGATCCTCGGACGACAAGGTAACCCCTTTAAGGAAGGAAGACTCCCCTCAAATTAGGAAAGTCAATCCCGGCGTTTGAGGAAGTCAGAGTCCTACTCGGGCGTAAGTCCACGTCCGGTACGACCCTGGGTACCCCCTATATAAGGATCAGCAATCCCATAGGGGAGGGGGGGTCGAATTAGATCAGGCAGAGCAAGGTAGATCAAACAGATTCAACTAGTCGCAAGCTCAAGATCCCAGGAGGTGAAGCTCTAGAAGACCCGCAGTCTCGAAGGAGTCGAGCCCGGAGGATTAGCTAGGATTAGTCTACGATTAGGCCTAGGATAGCCACTAACATACACCCCCACTGTAAAGCGTGTTCCTGATCAATATATAGCAACAGGACGTAGGGTTATTATCCTGAGGGAGGCCCGAACCTGTATAAAAACGGCTGTTCCCTGCTGTTAGATCTCTTGGCGCTTAGCCCCTAGAGGTCCCTACCCCCCAGTAATCATCATCTCACGAGTACCGTAAAATCGCCGGTTCACCGATCGTCGACAGATGGCGCCGACCGTGGGGACCTCTCCGGACCAAGTCGTCGAGGAAAGATCAAAGTCGGCAGGACGCGCAACTAGGCGCGATCAGATCCCAGCGCCGTTTGCACAGCCCTCCCCGGTTTCGACCGAGGAGGAGGTAGCGAGCACGGCAGGAAAACCAGTCACAATCTCGCCCCGCACTGGGTACTCGGATCAGGGCTTCTACGACAACTTTGGCCCTATGGACCCGTACCCGGTAACGGATCGAGTCGACTTCGGAGAATACGCCCCTGGAGAGGACTCGGACTGCGAGGCTAACCACTTCAGAACCGAGTGCGCCAGGGCCTTCAGCGGGAAGTTGGTCTTGAACGACGACTCCCCGGCAGGAATGACCAGCCCCATGGCTGGGATTTCTCCTGCTAATTCTGATCACGAAAACGATCAAGACTTCACCTGCGTCGTGTCCGAGGAGGACAACGCGATGGAGTACGAGTACACGTCGTCCAGCCAAGGACCACGGATGGTACTCGCGATCGACGGCGGTCGAGAAGACCCTGAAGATCAGAATCTGCCCGGGGGCTCACAGCCACGCAATGCGCTGGCTGCCTCTCAAGTGGACGGAGGCTTGCCCGCTGACGGGGAGAGAACTCCTCGTCGAAACGGAGATCTGCCTGCGATGGGAGAAAGGTCCCCCCCCGGGAACGAGGGAGTACGTGTCCCGAACTGCCCGAAGACTTGCGGAAGTGCGCAATCTACTGTCACAGCCTCCCGTAGCGGATTTATCGACACCCGCGGGCGTGCAGTGGCTACGACGGCTGGGGGCTGACCTCCAGGAGGCTCAGAACCAGGCCGAGTCTTCTCGGGGCAGATCGGTGACCCGCAGCTCTACTCGGGTGGATACCCCCTCCTCCGCTGGAAGAGCGAGATCAGGAGGGACGACACCCCAGGAACCGGTCTCCTCAGGAGGAGCGGCCGGTGGACCTCCGAGAACAGCTTGAGCAGCGCCACCGCCAAAGGCGTCAGCACGTGCAGCAACCTTCTCGGAGAGACCAAGCGCACAACGCCAATACTCGGGGACGATCCTCAACCCCGAATAGCGGCGAAAACGTGCCTTACCGGGGATCCTTCAGCGGATGCCAAGCGCTATCCCAGGAACTTCGGCAAGTACGATGGCCTTCTCGTTTCAAGCCAGGCTCGCTTGAGTCGTACGATGGAACCACGAATCCCGTGGAGTTCCTCCAGATCTACACCACCGCGATCGAGGCGGCCGGCGGTGACGAGAAGGTAATGGCCAACTACCTCCCTACCGCTCTCAGAGGAGCCGCTAGGACGTGGTTGACGAACCTTCCCCCAGGAACGATCCGCTCCTGGGGACAGCTATGCGACATGCTACTCGGGAACTTCCAGGGTACCTTCCCAAGGCCTGGTCGGGTCGACGACCTATTCCTCGTCGTCTAGCGACCGGATGAGACATTCCGTGAGTTCACTAAGAGGTTTAGTGCTGTCCGCAACACTATACCCGAGATAACGGACTCGGATGTCATACGCGCCTTCACTCGGGGCAGTCGAAATGAGATGTGCACGCACGATCTGATCATGCGTCCACCAAGAACCACCAGGCAGCTCATGGACCTGGCCGAGAAGGCAGCCTGCGCGGAAGAAACCTTGCGTTACATCAAGCAACAGCGGGGCGAGTCCACCAGTTCTCCCCTCCAGTCGAGAGGCGATTCGCGCAAAACCAAGCGCAAGAAGAAGCCCTCCGGAGGAAACAAGGAGAAAAGGACCAGAACCGACGAGGTGATGGCCGACGTCTCCGAAAAGCGTACCTGAAAGCCACGCCCCAAAGATAAAACTACCACCTCCTCCGACAAGGCGTCCAAGCCCTGGTGTGACTTTTACCAGACTGACTCGCATGATCTGCGGCAATGCCGCATCTTCAAGAAGTACCTTCGGGAAGAGCGAGAGAGGTTCCACGAGGAGAACCCTCAGGTCGCCAACAACAACCGGGAGACATCTTCCGATGACAATGAATCCACCCCTGAGCCTTTCCAGGGGCATGTCAGAGCAATAGAGCACATATTCGGGGGCTCCACCTCTTACGAGTCCAAGAGGCAATACAAGGCGATCGCCCGAGAAGTTCTCGCGAGTATACCGCGAGTTCCTCGAGCGATCAAGTGGTCCGAGGTCACGATCTCTTTCAGCCAGGCCGATTGCCCCGAAAACTGTGCTCGTCCAGGACGATACCCTATTGTGGTCGAGCCAACGATCAACAACTGCCGAGTGGGCCGCGTGTTAATAGATGGAGGGAGCTCCCTCAACATCCTATTCGCCAATGCCCTCGACGCAATGCAAGTGCCACGATCATCTGTTCAGACGGTGACGCACGCTTTCCACGGTATCGTCCCAGGCTCATCGGCCACGCCGATAGGGCAAGTCACGCTCCCGGTTACCTTCGGTACACCGGAGAATTTCCGAACAGAGAAGATCATGTTCGATGTAGTCGATTTCGAAACAGCCTACAATGCTATCTTGGGACGCCCTACCCTGGCCAGGTTCATGGCAGCTACGCACTACGCTTACGAGTGCATAAAGATGCCCGGCCCGAAAGGCGCCCTCACGATAAGGAGCTCCCCTAGAGAAGCACTCTACGACAAGCGTAGCCTCGACCACGCGCTCTCGGGGAGCGGAGAGCATATGCCCTCAAAAACCCACGTTGCCGTGAAAACCCATGGCGAAATAAAATTGATCCCTCTTAGCCCAGCAGAGTCCTCCAAGACAGTTCGAATTGGGTCAACGCTCGATCCAGACTTGGAAACGTCGCTCGTCGCTTTCCTCCGAGGCAATTCGGACGTGTTCGCATGGCAACCATCCGACATGCCCCGAATCCCCAGGGAAGTGATTGAGCACAGGCTAGCTGTCCGTCAAGATGCCACACCAGTAAAGCAAAAGCTACGACGATTTGATCCGGATCGAAAGGAAGCCATCAAGGTGGAAATCGAGAAGCTCCTAAAGGCCGGGTTCATCCGAGAAGTCGAACATCCCGAATGGCTTGCCAATCCAGTCATGGTTAAAAAGGCCAACGGAAAATGGCGGATGTGTGTTGATTTCACTGATCTTAACAAAGCCTACCCTAAGGACGCTTTCCCCCTACCCAGAATAGACCAGATAGTGGACTCAACATCTGGGTGCGACTACCTAAGCCTTCTCGACGCTTATTCGGGCTATCACCAAATAAGCATGTGCCGGGAGGACGAGGAGAAAACCTCCTTCGTAACTCCGTTCGGAGTTTTCTGCTATTCGAAAATGCCCTTCGGATTAAAGAACGCGGGAGCAATGTACCAACGTGGAATGCAGCTTGCCCTCCACAGCCAAATTGGTTGAAACGTCGAAGCATACGTCGATGACCTTGTCGTGAAAACAAAGAAGAAAGAAGACTTGATCTCGGACCTGCTTGAAACATTTTCCAACCTCCGAAGAAACAGAATCATGCTGAACCCAGAAAAGTGCACCTTCGGAGTCAGCGCTGGGAAACTGCTCGGTTTTTTGGTATCACACCGAGGAATCGAGGCAAATCCCGATAAAATCCGGGCGATCGCTGAGATGAGATCCCCAAAAACGGTCCGAGACGTCCAAAGGCTCACGGGTTGCATGGCAGCAATGAGCTGATTCATATCCCGACTAGGAGACCGTGGAATCCCTTTCTTCAAACACCTGCGACAACACGACGGTTTCGAATGGACAGCGGAGTCTGAAGCGGCGTCCCAAGAACTCAAAGAATACTTAACCACCCCCCCGGTACTGGTCGCGCCCAACCCCGAAGAAACTTTACTGCTCTACATCACAGCCGGGCCGTCCGCGGTCAGTGGAGTGCTGACGGTGGAACGCGGAACCCCCGAGCACCGTGAAAAGGTCCAAAAACCAGTGTACTACATCAGCGAGATTTTACACGGGCCCAAGGAGCATTATCCTCAAGTTCAAAAGCTCCTATACGCGGTCCTCACTACATCTCGCAAGCTCCGACACTATTTCCAAGCTCACACTGTCTCGGTCCCAACCACCTACCCTCTGGGAGAAATCCTCCGCAACCGCGAGGCCATAGGCCGAATCGCCAAGTGGGCCGTCGAGCTCGGAGAGTTTGACATCCATTTCGTCCGGCGCACAGCGATAAAATCGCAAGTCCTCGCTGACTTTGTCACCGAATGGACGGAGCCCGACAACCCGGCGTCACCAGCAGTAAAAGACGACATCTGGACATTGCACTTCGATGGTTCACTAACCATCGAAGGCGCGGGGGCTGGAATAGTCTTGACCTCTCTGACTGGAGAACGCCTGCAGTATGCACTGCAGATCGACTTCCCGGCCACGAATAACGTGGCCGAGTACGAAGGTTTGCTAGCCGGTCTCAGGGTCGCCTCCGCACTCGGAATTCGCCGCCTCCTCGTGAACGGAGATTCGCAGTTGGTGGCAAGACAAGTGTCCAAGGAGTACCAGACCACAGACCAGAACATGGCGGCTTACCTTGCGGAGGTGAGAAAGCTAGAGAAGAAATTCGTCGGTTTTGAAGTACGATATATCCCTCGAAAGGATAATTGCCAAGCCGACAGTCTCGCCCGCCTAGCTTCCTCACGATCTCCATGCCCATCCGGGGCCTTTGTGGAAAGGATCTCCACGCCGTCCGTGGTTTCTCTCGAACCCGGGGACGAAGGAGCGGTGGTTGAGCACCGCTCAAGGGTGTCACCAGGCATTGACGCTCCGAGGGGAGTGGCGGGACGTCTCGTCGCTCCCCTCGATCTTGAAGATTCGTGGATAGAACCCATCCGCAGATACCTTCTCGATCGAACGGTGCCTGAGGATGATACACTTTCCGAGCAAATTGCCCGGCGTGCCAAGATGTATTCCTTGGTCGATGGGGCCCTCTACCGACGAGGGGCTCACGGAGTGCTCATGTGGTGTATCCCTCAGACGCAGGGTATAAGATTACTCGAAGAAATCCATGGAGGGTTGTGCGGGGCACATGCATCTTTCCGAACCCTGGTCGGAAAGGCCTTTAGACAAGGATTCTATTGGCCGACAGCCCTACATGACGCGAGCGAGTTAGTGAAGCGATGCCGTCAGTGTCAATTCCACCGCAGACGCATTCACCAGCCCGCCCAGGCATTACAAACAATTCCCTTGTCATGGCCATTCGCCGCGTGGGGTCTCGATATCTTAGGGCCGTTCCCGGTGGCACCCGGGGGCTATAAGTTCCTCTTCGTCGCGATCGATACATTCACCAAATGGATCGAAGCCGAACCTGTCGCACAGATCACGTCAGAGGCAGCCAAACGGTTCATAATGCGGAACGTTATGACCAGGTTTGGCGTCCCGAGCAGAATCATAACCGACAACGGCACTCAGTTCTCCAGCTCCAACTTCATCGAGTACTGTACCGAACTCGGCGCCAAGATATGTTATGCCTCGGTTGCCCACCCACAGAGCAACGGACAGGTTGAACGCGCTAACGGACTCATACTTCAGGGGATGAAAACTCACGTTTTCGATAGACTCTCCGCCCACGCCAAGGCTTGGGTCCGCGAGCTGCCCTCCGTCCTCTGGGCCTTGCGGACAACCTCCAATCGGGCCACCGGAGAAACACCGTTCAGTTTGGTATATGGAGCCGAGGCCATGCTGCCGTGTGAACTTACCCTAAAATCGCCACGGGTGGAATTACACTCCGACAAGGAAGAAATCCCTCGGAGAGAGGATGATCTCAACTTTATCGAGGAGAAACGGACCCAGGCTCTGTTCCGGGCCACCCAATATCAGCAGAAGCTCCGTCGCTATTACGACAGGCATGTTCGACAACGCTCATTGCAAGTTGGAGACCTCGTCCTACGACTCGTACAGAATAAAAGCAATAGCAATAAACTTTCTCCCAAATGGGAGGGTCCATACACGATAGTCGAAGCTACTCGACCAGGATCTTTCCGACTAGCAATGGAAGACGGCTGAGTCCTAACGAATTCCTGGAACATTGACCAACTCCAGAAGTTCTACGTTTGAGGCTAGTCGATTGTCCGCCCGAGAAGACCTCTCGAGCAAACAATCGGGGGCTGGTCCAAAGGCTCGGACTCAAAAGACAAAAGTTATTCATATAATATAACAATAAGGTTTGATACATGTCTGACGCGCATGCGCGAGAGCTACAAGTCGGGAAGAAGCAATTGCCCCGAAAACTCCTGAGCGGCGCGATCCAGCTCCGCCAGACGATCAGAGAAGCTTTCGGTGGCTCGGATAGACGCGCCGACGGTGGTAAGCACCAGCTCTAGGCGGTCCGCCATCTTCAACAGATTCTCCTCGGCGGACGAAGCTCGCGCCTGCTCCTGGGAAAGAGTGTTGGAAAGTTGAGCTGACTGGTCTCGGAGTGTTTTCGCTTCGCCGCGGAGTGAGTGTACCTCGCCACGGAGTGAGCGGACCTCACTGCAAACGGAGTCCCATTTAGCACGAGCGCGCTGGAAAAAAGACACCTCGGTCAGTCAGGATGGCAGAGTCATCTGGCGAAACCAATGGCAAGCAGAAGCTTCTCCTACCTCCACCAGGGGTCCGAGTAGCGCCATAGGTTTATCTCCGGCCAAGGCTTCCCCACCCGAAAGATCAGACGCTGGCCGGTCCGTAGCGGGTGAAGGGGAGGATGCCCCGTCGACCGGGCGCCGACCAGGGAGTAATCTGATAGACAACTTCCTCCGAGCAGCGAGAGGGGCGGGTTTTTGCGGAGAAGTTTCCCTGCAGCTCGCACGTCAGGACTCGGGGATGGAGGCAGCAAGTTTTACAGAGCAGGAAGCAGGAGGATGGTACCTTGCCCTCTTTAGTGAAATAAAGCGCCTTCATCGATCCAAAGGATCCCTGTGAAGACGGGACGGCGGCATGAACCTTGATTCATCCCGCGCGGCTTCTTCCGTCTTCTCGAGGGATTTGGCATTCCCGTCGCCCAGGCCATCAGTCGCGGTCGAGCCTCGATCGGGAATGGAGGGCCCAGCTTCGGGATCGTCTACCCCGCGTCCTTCTTTCTACATAGGAGGCTCGTCCCACCAGACCGGTGTAAGTCGGGCATTAGAAGTCAGGAATCCTACAGAGGAAAAGGATTACCGCAAGAACCTCTTCCTTCTCGTGTGGAGGACGAAAGGGTAGCGACGTAGGGACCATCGGACGGTCGGGAGAAGGTACGCGCTTGAAGAAAGCTTTCACCTTCTCGGACACCTCCGACTCCGAGAGAGCTATTCGAGGCAGAAAGGTCGTTAGGGTACTTTGACAAGTCGTTCCCACTAGGTTGTGAGGGAAGAAGCTTACCCAGCTTTTTCCACCGCTGATATGGATCGCTCGACAAGTCCCAAGCGCCTGTTTCCCTGAACCGTAAGGGGCAAATTCCGCGTCTGATGAAGTCGGCGGCCACATCGACGGAGGTCAAGCCTTGAGTTCAAAAAACCTTAATTTCCCCGACTAGATGCTGAAGGCGGGAGCCGAGCAGGGTCTCATCGGTCCAAGAAGATGCGGCTTCGGGCGGAGTTCCCCAGTACCTTATGCCCGAGGAAGACGAAGGGCGGCAATAGCACCACCTATGCTCCCATCCCGGGAAGGACTGGATTTCGGTGGCATCAATGTATTCTGTGATCCTGCCTTCTCGAAGACGGATACTCGCGCTTCCCACTATCTTTCTCTGGGTCCTCTTCACCTCATGGTAGTATCGGAATAAGACCAATGATGGCCGAACTCCGAGGAAGGCTTCACACAGGTGGGCAAACACACTCAGAAGAATGTATGATGCCGGGTCGAGGTTCACCACCTCAACCCGATAGAAGTGGAATATCGATTGGAGGAAGGTGGAAGGAGGCAAGAAGAACCCGCATCGGAAAAAATCAAAGAAGATAACCAACCAGTCAGATCCAGGTTCGGGAGTCCTTTCGCCCCGGACATGGCGGAATTCAGCTTGGTGGGTCGATCGGATGAGAGCCAGCTCCAAGGAAGACGCAAGTTTCACCTCGGTCATTTCTGAGCGTGGCCATGAGTTGTCAGTCAATGGGCTCTCGGCCATGGCGCAAGGAAGAGGATGAAGGGAGCAAGAAGGTTGGGAGGCAAAGAGACAATGCGGGCAAAACCCCAATTCTTGGACTCCTAAAGATGTGAACGATCGCCGGGCGCGGTTCGCGGCACGATCAGTTCCATCGCATTTAATACGGACAGTTGCTTTTTTCGCACACAGAGCACGTCGCGGGAAAAAGAGGGTCTGACAACCCACGCCCCAAGAGGTGGGCCAGAGAGAGAAAAGATTCTTCATCACCACGCGAATTTTCCGCCACGATGGATCCGTTTCCTAGAAATCAGCCAGGCGGACGCGTGTCCGTGATCGACGGATCAGATCAAATCAGAAAGGTATTCTGGATTTATCCAAGGAGTTATTCCGATAAGGTTCTTGCGACTACCCAGTAGAGACAGAGTCTACTCGGAAGATACATCGACAAGGACTACTCGGGTCACCTACTCGGGATTAGTCCCCGACAAGGGCAGATTTCTAACAGAGCCATCTTGACCTCACTTCACGTATTGATGGGGGGCTTGATGATGAGTAGTACCATATCCCGTGTATTCGGGGTATCTGTATGCAGTTCCCTGAGGATTTAGGAAGGTACCACGTATCTGATAAGGATCCTCGGACGACAAGGTAACCCCTTTAAGGAAGGAAGACTCCCCTCAAATTAGGAAAGCCAATCCTGGCGTTTGAGGAAGCCAGAGTCCTACTCGGGCGTAAGTCCACGTCCGGTACGACCCTGGGTACCCCCTATATAAGGATCAGCAATACCATAGGGGAGGGGGGTCGAATTAGATCAGGCAGAGCAAGGTAGATCAAACAGATTCAACTAGTCGCAAGTTCAAGATCCCAGGAGGTGAAGCTCTAGAAGACCCGCAGTCTCGAAGGAGTCGAGTCCGGAGGATTAGCTAGGATTAGTCTACGATTAGGCCTAGGATAGCCACTAACATACACCCCCACTGTAAAGCGTGTTCCCAATCAATATATAGCAACAGGACGTAGGGTTATTATCCTGAGGGAGGCCCGAACCTGTATAAAAACGGCTGTTCCCTGCTGTCAGATCTCTTGGCGCTTGGCCCCTAGAGGTCCCTACCCCCCAGTAATCATCATCTCACGAGTACCGTAAGATCGCCGGTTCACCGATCGTCGACAGAAACCCTAGAAAGGGTGAAAACCACGGACGCACGAAGACGTCAACTTCACTATGAATGAAGTCCTAACCCGTTAGGGATTTACAATGCTTGGCTTATCCCATAACGTCTACAGGGAAGGGGTATATATAGCTACAGGTGGTTGAAGGGGTATCTGTGTTACTGCCTGTGACACAGCAGACTCACACAGGCAGAACACTTAATATGCTAACACCTGACTCAGGTGAGCTAACCCTATCTGTGTCAGCTACCTGTGTCACCGGTGGACATAACACCTGTGACACAGCTGGCTGACACAGCTGAGTGACACCGCTGGCTGACACCGGCAACGCAGAATGTCTTCTGCAAAGGGGTGACAGGAATTTGGAGCAAACTCCAACAAAATTACTGAGTTATTTCTGTGGCTTTTTAGCACTTTCCTACAAGCAATGTCCGGTAAGCAGTCTAAAACAATTTTCACCGATCAGTGTGTATAAAGGCGATTGAAAAGGTATTTCCAAACACAAGCCGTCGTCTTTGTTTATGGCATCTCTACCAAAATGCTGCTAAACATCTCAGTCAAGTTATTAGCAACCATACACAATTTCTTTCGGAACTGATCAAAGAATGAGTATACGAGGATAGGTTAGTGGCACATTTAATATGAAATGGCATGATTTATTAGTTAAATACAAGCTCGAGGGAAATTCTTGGATTAAGAATATGTATAGGTTTCGTGAGGAGTGCGCTACTGTTTATATATAGGCGAGATTCTTTTAGTGGAGACATGCAATCAACCCAGAGAAGTGAAGGGATAAACAATGTATTCAAGAAAAAGTTCCACATAAAACTCTTGCTTTCAAAATTCTTAGAACAATATGACAAGTGCATTGCTCATCTTCGTTGTTAAGAAAAGTACGAAGACTTTAAGTCACGCCATTCCAACCCAGTGCCCTGCATATCTAATCTTCGTTTGTTGAAGATGGCAGCTAAATCTCACAGGGACACTCTATTCTGATTTTGAGGATGAATGCAAGAGGCAATTTAGTTTGTCACACGTTTTGTTATTTCCCTTTATTCCAAGTTGGTGCACTAGGACATGCCAGCTACGAATCGACAAATTTAGAAACTTAAGATACCACTTAAGATCTTCATGTGGTATGTCCTTAAAGGGGTTATTCTCACAAAAAATAATCTAAGGAAGCGTAATTGGCAAGGGAGTACCACTTGTAGCTCTTGCCATCTGGATGAGACTATTCACCATTTGCTTTTCCATTGTCCCACTGCGTGCCCTCCATGGCGAGCGATACATTTGGCGATGGGTATTCACCCACTTACTAGTGTAGAGGACATGTTTGCATTTGGCTCCATGGTTTGGATAGTGGCCTGTACAGATTATTTCTATTAGGGACGTCAGCTTTGTGTTGGTCGGTTTGGATATACAGAAATGATATTGTCTTTGAGAAGCAAAAATAAAAATTCTACAATCCCTTGCAGGTTATCTATAGATGTACCCTTTGGCTGCGAGCTTGGTTAGTGTTGCAGCGCTTGGAGGACCGCGAGTTGGTGGAGATGGCGTGCAAGTTGCTTGAGCAGGTCCTTCGTGACATCTTCAGCTCTCACAGCTGGGGCTTCACTCATCGGCTATGCGTGCGTTGGGCCTTCACAGTTTTTATTTTTTCTTTTGTATGCGTAGTTTTAGCCAGGATAGGTTGAACTTTTTTTCATATTTGTGGCTGTGTGCACTTTGGTGCAGAGGCCGAAACTCTTTGTTATAAACTGCATCTACTCATTGCGGTAGCAAAGCAATTAAAACTTCCGTTATCTAAAAACGTGAGGGCACAAGTAACATTTAGATACCTTAAAAAAATAATACTTACAAAATGACATCCTTTGATGACAAGGATGATAAAGCCATTGTGGCTTTTAACCCAACTGATTTAGAGACATCTCGCTCATGGAGTATACATGCTCCATCACATTCATATTATAAACGTCTTGCATTTACCTTATGAAACTTATCTGAATCATATGTAGGTGTCTTATGCAAGAGCATACCCATAATTTCTTTTTTGCGAAATCTTGAAAGGGCAAAACGTTCCTATAGTTCATTAAGAGAATAAAGTTAGCCCTATTTATGAGAAATACCTTACAACACTCAGTTAACTAGAGGAAAACTGGTAAAATCCCTGTCTACAGGCATACTAGCTAAACAAGGTCTAGAGCACCACCAAAACGAGACAGGCATATCGACCAAGGACCAAGCATAGCATGCACAGACAAGATGCGCTCCCAACTGACATTGCCTGCCGCATCATCATCTAAACCAAGTGACACTACTAGCACAACATTTCTCTTTTCACATATTTTCCGAAAGATGATATCCTTTGCATTGAAGTGTAAACCTTCAAAGGAGGTTCTTGGATACCTGAACAGTGGTATTGATAAATTGACTTCGAAAGTAGCATATTTACTTAGTAAAGTTAGCTTGGATGAAAATGAGGATTCCTAATGATACCTCGAATTGCATGGAGATGTAGCCAAAACACGGGTGTCCTAAAGGCCCCATGATAACCTCCACCACAATATCGGTTAATCTGATTGGTGCAAGACATGAAAATCAATCTGCAACAGCGATGATTGAATGGTGCAATACAAGGGAGCCAAGAAAACACTCGGGTCCCAATAAGCAATTCCAAATATATATAAGAAAAATATGATTTTCAAGCATTTTCTGGGCTCCGGGCCGGGACTAGTCGGGCCAGGCTGGGGTCGGACTGGTCTACTTTTGCCACCGTAGGGAAGTACAAAACCATATCCAGATTCTAGACATATGCATAGATCATCAATGATCTCATGAAACCTCTGCAAGGACACCAACATGTGGGGCATTGCGGCACCGGCCAGTTCGTCAGCAAAAAACGGCATCCTGTAAATGAGCCCATAGTAAACAGACAAATATATCGCCTTGCACAAACCGGGCGGTCGCACTGATCCGCGACAACCAGCTCGATACCTCCGCGACATGTCCGGCCACTACCGAAGCCCACAAATGCAAAACTCCAAACGACCGATACAGATCACACATATATACACATGAACACGATCATCAGCCAAGCAAGCATTTTTGCATCTCTAATTTATTACAAGCTGCACTGATCATCGACAATGGTGGCCATTGCACCTGCAGGGCTGGTTCTGGTTGCTCTCGCCGCGGTGCTGGCCACCTGGCTGTGGACGGCGGCGGTGCACCTGCTATGGAAGCCGTACGCCGTCGGCAAGGTGTTCGGCCGGCAGGGGATCCGCGGGCCGGCGTACCGGTTCTTCGTGGGCAACAACGAGGAGGCGAGGTCGATGCGTGCGGCGACGAGCGACGCCGTGCTGGACCTGCGCTCCCACGACATCGTCCCGCGGGTGCTGCCGCAGTACCAGGCGTGGATGGCGTCGCACGGCAGGGTGTTCCTGTCGTGGATGGGCTACACGCCGGCGCTCTGCGTCGCCGACTACGACATGGTGAAGCAGATCCTGTCCAACCGGACCGGGCTGTACAGCAAGATGGACCCGGGCCCCAACATCCTGGCCCTGCTCGGCAAGGGCCTCGTCTTCACGGAGGGCGACGACTGGGCACGCCACCGCCGCGTCGTGCACCCGGCCTTCACCATGGATAAGCTCAAGGTGATGACCAAGACAATGGCGGAGTGCGCGGGGGAGGTGATCCGGGCGTGGGAGGCGCGCGCGGCGGCAAGCGGGGAGCGGCGGGCGGTGACGGTTGAGGTCGGGCAGCAGTTCGTGGAGCTGACCGCCGACGTGATCTCGCACACGGCGTTCGGGAGCAGCTACAGGGAGGGGAAGGAGGTTTTCTTCGCGCAGCGGGAGCTCCAGCACATCGCCTTCTCCACCATCAATAACGTCCGCGTCCCGGGCCTCGAGTACGTCCCGACCAAGACGAACGTGCGGCGGTGGCAGCTGGAGAGGAAGGTGCGCGGCACTGTCATGGCGATCATCGACGAGCGGCAGGCCGCCGCGAAGGAGGCCAGGGGCTACGGCAACGACCTGCTCGGCCTGATGCTCGAGGCCAACGCGTCGGCCGGCGGCCAGAGGGTCATGAGCATGGACGAGATCATCGACGAGTGCAAGACCTTCTTCTTCGCCGGGCATGACACCACCTCGCACCTCCTCACCTGGGCCATCTTCCTCCTCGGGACGCACCCCGAGTGGCAGGAGAAGCTGAGGGAGGAGGTGCTCCAGGAGTGCGGCGGCGGAACGGAGGCGCCCCCGCACGGTGACGCGCTCAATAAGCTCAAGCTCGTAAGCCCCTAGCTACCTAGCTGATCAAGTAATTTTCATGGTGTCCCGCAAGCCGGTGATGATGATATCACTTGTGATCAGATGACGATGGTGCTGTACGAGACGCTGAGGCTGTACGGCGCGGTGATCATGATCGGGAGGAAGGCGACGGCGGACACGGAGCTCGGCGGCGTGAAGGTCCCGAAGGGCACCCTCACGATGATACCGATAGCGATCATGCACCGGGACGAGGAGGTGTGGGGCGCGGAAGCCGGCGAGTTCAACCCGCTCCGGTTCCGGGACGGCGTGGGCAGGGCGGCCAGGCACCCGAGCGCGCTGCTGTCCTTCTCCATCGGCCCGCGGTCGTGCATCGGGCAGGATTTCGCGATGCTGGAGGCGAAGGCGACGCTCGCCATGATCCTGCAGCGGTTCACGTTCGAGGTCGCGCCGGAGTACGTGCACGCGCCGGCCGAGTTCCTGACGCTACAGCCCAAGTGCGGGCTCCCCGTCGTGCTCAAGCTCTTGGATCAGTAGAGCTAGCGAAGTGTTTCTGTGAACTACTAATAGTACTACAAAATCCATAAGCGGTTTGCTAATTCGTGGGCTTGTATTTTCGGTGTGTCTACTTTTCTTCTTGCATATTTCCGGATTGAAGATTGTGAGATCAAGGAAAAAAATTTCGTTTTGGCCAAAATTTCGGAACCCACCGAAATTACCGAAATTTCGGAAATTTCGAAAATCATTTCGGAAAGCACTACCGAAAATCAGTTTAAATTTTAATAAAAATTTGATCAAATTTGACCAAATTTGAATTTTTGACTAAATTTTGACCAAATTTGTTCAAATTTTAGTCAAACCGAAATTTTTGACCGAATTGGGCAAATTTCGGGACCCACCGAAATTTGCGAAATTTCGGAAATTTCGTTGAAATTTCGTCGAAATTTTTTTCCACTGAGATGTTTCGGAGGTTGACTATTAGTAACTGCAGAATTGCTAGAAATCTGTCACATGATTATCTTGCCTAGATCAGTCAGATTTCGGACCACTTGATTGAGATCAAACGATCTGGGACCCTCACCAGCGCCTCGTTGCTTCTAGTTTCATCTCCGACATGGCCGCCGAACGGGTATCATCATCTCGTTAAATTCTCTAGAATATCGGATTTTCTTTTCTTTCACCATTGTCTTCCTCGGGTTTTCATTTTCTCTGCCGTCTGGTAGCACCGGGAGAGGACGAGGCAACGCGTGGTGGGGGGAGGTCACCGGAGCGGACGCACGGTGTCGGAGATGCGTGCAGAGCTCGGGGAGGCATCGGAGGTGGAGGTGGAGGTGGAGGTGGCGGCAGGGGTGCAGTAGACCCGTGCATGGACGAGTTAGCCCAGACGGCCATCCCAATCTTGGCCCAAAATTTCCAAGCTTCGGCTTTATTTTTGGCCCGAAAGCACGGCCCAAACCTTGATTTGTGTTTGTAGAATAGAATACTCTACTGTAACAAGTGTCGTGGGATTCTCGGCTCCAGAGCGATCTCGCATCACGCGTTCTTCCTGTGAATCTACACCCTCTCGCTTCCGTGTGATCTGGTTCATGTCCTTTTCCTTTCTTTTCCATCTTTTCTTCAGTGGTTCCTGCTACTCTGCGTTGTTTCTGTTCACCGGCTGGTCCAGTATTTTTCTTTTTTTTTATATGCATCATTGTTTCCCTCGGTGGTGCACTAGTTCATTTTTGTTGTTGCTCGCTTCCAGTCTTTTCTTCCTTCAGTTTCGCTTGGCTTAATCGGAACCGTCGAGGCGCTGTGTTTCCTTCTTTCTTCAAAACAGGTGTGGCCGAGTTATGAGGTTTCACCGCCACCTCTTCCCAGCATTCCACTTTCGATCTCCGCAGGCTTCGGCGTGCAGGTCCCATCACCCAGCCTCTTCGCCACTGCCGCCGTTGTCGCCATCGATACCCGGGGCCCCCACGTTGCCCTTGCGCTGCCACTGTTCTGGCTCCCATCGGCTAGCCTCTTCGCCGCCGCAATTATCGTTGCCACCGCTACCTTAGGCCCACGCGCTATCATTGCGCCGCCCTCATAACATCCTCTACTTCTTCTTCCCGACTTGCAAAATCAGCGAAGCCTGCTAATCATTAGGCTCATTTCTCCAACACTGCCGTCGTGTGCCATTACCGCACTCAGGACAGTGGGAGCCAAGGAGGTCGCGGCGGTTGAGGCAGCGGAGGACGGGTAGGTCACGATTGCCTTCGCCATCGCTGGGCGGAGAGGCGTCGTGCCGGTGCTACATCGGAGCCACCAAAGGAGGGGAGGATGATGGTGTGGCTGACAGCATCATCTACCAGTAGTGACGGTCGGAATCAGGTGGCAAGGCAATGGTGATTTTTGGAGGCGAAAAGAGGATCGGGGTACGGCGTTGGGTGTGAGGAAGAGAAGGGGTCGGCTAGGGTTGACCCTAACCGGGTTGGACCAAATGAGGCCTATTAAACTAGGTGAGCTTGTGGATCCAGCCCAAGATTTTAATATAAGAGGATTTAAACATTTCATTTGAATACCAATTTTCATGAACGCTCCAAATCCAATTCACATCAACATTCAAATCTAAAATCATGATTTGTTTATATATTTCCTTTTAGATAATATATTTTGAATAAATTATAAATATTTTATGCAATGTAAAATTTGTTTAATGTTTTAAATTGAGAGGAAACAGCTAAATAAATGTATACCACGTAAAATCATAAATAAAATATTTAAATAGGGATGGGCAGGGTTTTTATTGTCTATTTACTCATACAATTGAAATACATTAAAAACGGAAGCTTGTGCAAGCGTGGCTGGCAAATATTGGGGGCATATGTAGCAGCGCATTATTCACGTGTATTTCCACTTCTGCATATGTGCCGATTACAACAAACCATCATCACAAAAATGGGCGTCTATGCTAATTGCTAACCAAGTTCTCTCTCGTCTGGAATTTCCTATGCGGCTGCATATGGGCGCTGTAACTTGCAAGTTACAGGGCCCCTCTTTCACGGTAATCACATACAGAAGGTCAGCGTTGTGAAAAACTGTCAGCCGGATGGGGTATTGCCAATTTATTAGGCCCGCCTGATACGTCCGGTTAATAAAACTTTAGCGGATGATCATACGTACGAATCACTCTCCTTATACTAATCATAATCAAGACGTCCATCACAAAGCGAAGGGCCCTTCTGCTACCATGATCCTTTTCTTTCTTTTTAACCCCAAATTTACCAAGTAAAGGAGAACAAAAAGAATATGAAATAACCCAAAATAACCACATTCTATGCATGTCGATTCAGCATCATCTTTACCAGGGCAAAAGAAAAGGCAAACCAGAATTGGAAACAGAACACAGATGTTTATGCACAACAGTCATCTTTACACCAGGACAACAAAAGAGAGCAACAACATTGAAAGAAACAAAGTTGGTTTGATTCTTATTTCAAGATTCCCTCTATCCAATCAGTGTAGAATCCAATAACCGGTCGAGCTACTGCAACTTGCAAGGAGCAGCACGCTATCACCATCATCGTTTGCTCTATCAAACACTAAAAATGTAACAAACAAAACCTTGGCATGATGCCATATGTCATGTGATAGCTCTGCTACATGTACAGCTGAAATTTCTAACAGGATTGTTTTCAGAAACAGTGGCTCATTGGCTAACAAGTGGATCCTGTCTATACTTGACGAATCTTGTACAAAATCCTTTGTACACACAATGGATGAATATACTTGGCTCATTGGCTATGGGTGAGTTTATCAATTGAGAATAAGGAACAAGAAAGAACAGGAGAGGAAAAGGAAACCTTATTTGGGCCAGAAGAAGCAGGAACAACAATGGATGAGAACGACGATGGTGGACAGCATCCCGGAAATGGTTAGGAAGAACTTTCCAAGATTCCCGCACCTCAACTCCATCCATCAACCTGATGCTGGATTGGGACTTGGGATTGACCCTGCAACCAAAAGTCCAGAACTCACGACGGCGGGGCGGCGAGGGGCAGCGGCTGCGGCCCGGCGACGAACGGGTGCTGCAGCAGCTGTGCGGCTGACAGCCGCTTCGCTGGGTTCTTCTGCAGGCAACAGCTGATGAAGCCCCGTAACTCCGGGGAGGCGGTGGCCGACGGCTCCGGCGGATCGGCGTAGCAGATCGCGCACATGAGCGCGGCCCAGTCCCCCTGCGTGCGGAGATTCTCCCCGAACGGGAACCTGCCCAGGTAGAACTCGAGGATGCTGAGCCCGAAGCTCCATATGTCGCCGGCGTAGCCGTCGTAGGCGCCGTCGTTGATGTCGGTGTTGATGCGCTCGGGGCTCATGTAGGCGATGGTGCCGACGGAGGAGTTGCAGGGGTCCATGGTCTGGTTGAGGATCCGCCCCACGCCGAAGTCGGCGATCTTAACGCGGCGCGCGGAGTCGATGAGGAGGTTGGAGGGCTTGATGTCCCGGTGCACGATGTGGCGACGGTGGAGGTAGGCGATCCCGGAGAGCACCTGGCGAGCGACGTCGGCGAGGAAGGGCTCGGCGGCGATGCGGCGGCCGTCGAGTGACCCGCCGTCCATGTACTCTAGCAGGATCTGGAGCTCCCCGCCGCGCTCGTACATGCCGTGGCACCGGACGACGGACGGGTGCTCGGCGGTGCGGAGGATGGCGATCTCCCGCGCGATCTGCCGCCGCACCGCGTCGTCGTGGTTCCCGTACAGCACCTTGAGCGCGTAGGGCCGGCCCGTGGGCCGGTGCCGCACCATCCAGACCGTGCCCCCCGCGCCGCTCCCGACGCGTCGGACCCGCTCCAGCTCCGCGAGCGGCGGGGGCGGAGGCGCGGCGGCGGGGGCGGTCCCGCCTGCCGCCACGGCCGCGGCGGGCGGGGCGGGTGCGGCGAGGGAAGACGGGGGTGGGAGGGGGAGCGGGACGGCGAGGGAGGAGGAGACGTCGCGCTGGGGCATAGGGAGGGTGAGATCGGGGCGCCGGCGAGCACGGACCGGGGTGCCCGGCTGGGAAGGGAGGCTGCCCGGACGCATGGCGCTGCGATCCTCGTCTGCGCGGGAGCGGGACCGGGACGGGAGGAGCTGGGGAGCTAGGAGGATGTGGTGTGGTGTGCCAGTGCTGCGGCGGCGGCTGCTGCTGCCTCTAGGCCGGGGATTGTCTGGTTGGGTTGCGCGCTGTCTGTTTATCGGGGGGCCGGGTTTGGTTGCGGGGGACGACCTGGCTAGCTGCCTCGCGCCACCGGAGGGGGATGCGTGCTGCGTCCGTCGGGAAACGGAAAGGATGCGTCCGCTGCTTTGCCTCGGAAAAGGAAATGAGGGACACGGCAGCGTGGTTAGTGCCGTGTTGCGCATCTCCGTCGTCATGGATATCTATCTATTCGCCGCTCTCCGGGTAGGCGAACGTGAACAATCTGGATGGAAAACAAGACGCTACATCGCCGTAGCTAACGTTGCTTGCATCTCTGCTCTAGCTCAAATGAGTGATGGACCTCATTTAAACGGCTACGTTGATATTCTACAGTGCTACAGTGCATGGCGCCGTGTTCGGATGCATCTCATGGCTCCGCTTTGATCCGAGAGCTCACATGCATAGTTAGAGGATACGAGTCCACAGCGCCATGACACAGTCCCCGAGCTCGATGAACTGTATTACTTCTCGATTTTATTAATTATCTTTTTTTTGAAAGAAGAGTAAATCTCAGTCATCGTAAATTATATATAGTACTAAGCCTAAAAATACAGTCCAAAGAAATATACTCCATAGAAACATTATTGCAATTATTTGTCATTTCATTTTTCAATCAACTTTCATCATCTCCAATAATTATTTCTAACCTAAATTCCATCTAATATAGATTAGTTATATAATATGTAGTGGGATAGGAAAGAAAATGGTTAGATATCGATCTACTGGCTAAGAAATGTGATAATCCTAGACAACTAAGAAACAAACAGTCGTTGAGAAAATATTTGAAAGGAAGGACCTGAAGGTTTCTAATTATGGAGTAAAAGCGAATACATCATTTTTTTGCAATACTTGTTTTGATCACTAGCATGCTAGGTTTGCTTAGGATTGTTTAGTGTTTTAGACATACTTGTGTAGAAAGTAAATCTAGGTTATATTTTGTTAATGTCCTATTTTCCCCTCTAGTCAATACCCTAGATCATTTCACTCCCGCTACACCGGAATCGACACAAGATTCTCTGCAGGGCGAGGAGGACACTCCACACGCATCTCCTCCTGATGTGCCTAACGGTCATGCTCCTCTAGACCACCGAGCGCGGTTGCCACTACTGCCTCATACGGCTCGTGGATAACCGGGCTTGGCCAGCGACTGCGCGGAGGAGATTGAGCTACTGTGTGACCCGCCCCCCGTCCAGTGCGTCCAACACCACAGTCATCCCGACCATGCCCACGACCACCCCTTTCCATGCTGGAAGTTGCAGCGATCCAATCCTCACGTGCGACCATCCAAGGGGAGATGGGGAGACACCGAAACCCTAACTCCACTGCTGCACTACATTCCCAGATATGTCCATATCACTTCACCCGTAGCAGGCTAGGGTTTGGTGAATCCAACCGAGAATTCAGCCCAGCTTCACCAACAAGCCTCCCAACTAGCTAGATATATTTGAGGTCTTCCCTCCCGTGTTTCCTAGCGACACTACCGACTCTACCGTGGGATTCACCAAGAAACGGGGACGTGGCGCAACTGGTGTCACCCAAATCAGTCTCTCCGGTGAAATCTCCAACAATGGCAGTGAACTCCCACCCGAAACGCTAATCGATGGAGATCAAAAGCTAGTAGAGCATGTAACTGAAGGGAATCCGAGAGTGGCCTGACAAACCCACCGAGCAAACTCACCTAGGGACGACAGAGAAGGAGGGGTAGGCACTGACAAGACGGAGATAAGAGCAACACGAGTCACCATCCAACTCGAGGTGACTACAGCTCTGCCCAAATTCTTTCATTGATAGGAGGGATGTTGTTCAAATGGAAGTGTTCCATCTTTTGCCTCATGAGGTTGTATTTTCGTGCGGAGGTGTTATTTTTCATGCCTTTGTTGAGTCCTCTCGTCCAAATTGGATTAAGAAGATCCCCGTGGGTTAATTGAATTGTGTTGCATTCTTTTTAAGTTGGTTACATTTTTCTCATAACTGAATTGCATTCATGAGTCGTCTAAATTGCTAGTGATGAACGTCTCTACCTTAGTCGCGTTAGTCACTCAGTTTCAAATCACATTATTAGTCAAAGATCAAAAACTTTAGTAGTGTTCCTTACGGGGAGAATTTGTAGCCCATGTGACAAAGTACCGAGAACCTAGGCAGCATAAACAATGAGTATGATTTATGAGATGCAGCAAAGCTCGCTTTCACAGCACGTGCTCGAATGACAATTAACTGGCGCCGAACAAGAAAAAGGATATGGAAAACGCATACAACGTGTCAATGAATAATGTCCTCGCATGTCTACCACAAATCTAGATCACCAATGAGCCCTTTCCCAGCACGTGTGATAAATAATTGTGTCACGTCCTCAGTTCTTTGTTTGGCAAACATCAATGAACCGAACCTGTTGGCCTCACTTTCCAGTTCCACGGGGATAACGGGGAAAAGAACCTAATCAGTTGGCCTCACTTTCTAGTTCCTACCACGGGGATAATAGTGAAAAGAACTTTACACTAATGATATGATCAATCAGACCTTCACCAAGCAATGAAAAGCTTTGGTCCCGAGCCATTGCGATTGCCCGAAAGCAGAACTTAAACGAGGGCGAATCCAAACTCGTAGTACCTATTAGACCCTTCCCAGTACTCCACGGTGTACAGGTGCTAAGAATACCACAAAGGCGAAAAACTGACGTGGCAAAGCAATTAAGGAGGAGAGAGAACACTTTGGTAACCTCAGAAAAAAACGATGCTAAGTGCGCGGACCTATGCAAAACGCCTATGTGGCATCTATGCATTAGGGAGTTTAGTTGCTAAACAATTAAATGAAGAAAATTTAGCTACAAAAAGCTAAACACCTATGCATTGAGAAGTTTAGTTGCTAAGCCCTTTCATGCACCTAGCACCTCATTTAAGCACCTGTGCATTGGGAGAGGCCTTAAGTTCGCTTAAGAGGTAAAAGTGACAGCTTGGCCGCCCAAACGCAATGACACTTGACTCACGGATTATATCAGGTGAGCATGATATTAACATCAACCACATGCCTGGAAACAACACTGCATTGAAGATGGCGGTATTCTTGCACGAAAGTTCTTTTAAATCTCATAGCATGGAGTAAAAGATAGTACTTCCTCGGTCTAGAAATAAGACGTATTTTAATTGGTTAAGACAAGACTTTGATCAATGATTACTCTAGTAATATATGATTTATATAATATAAAATTAATATTATTAGATTCGTATTCAAAAGTACTCATAATTATGATTTTCTATCACATAAAACGCATAATAATAAAGTAATTATTGATCTAAATCTTGTCTTAACCAATCAAAATACGTCTTACATTTCTAGACGGAGGGAGCATGAAAATAGCCAGCATGGCCAAGTGGCCATACCACGTTCTTGGCACAACCGTGCAAGTTGTTAGCTGTTACCAGAGCCCTGGGCCATGCGGGTGGTGTGGTGCATGCGCATGATTCAGTGCTCCCAAAAAGCAATTGGGAGCTACGTTGATCGGCATGCAGAATACCCTAGATAATAAGGTTACTTGGATAGTAAATACCAAGCACCCGATAGTTATTTTTCTGCAACTCGATAGACCTGACATGTAGTGGTAACAGAGGCAACTGCTGCTGGTAAGGCAATTTATAGACATCGCAGCAGGTGCCTGCCCAAAAGTGTAATCCTGCTAAAACCACATGAAACCGCCGTCAGAGTTCAACTACTGAGATAGATCACACATAGTAAAATAGAACATAACTATTCACACAGATCTATCAGGCAAATTTCATCAAGTTATGTAACACCCTAAGGACAAAACTCACTCAAAGACCAACCCCACGCCGGACAGGCACGCATGCCTGACAACATGCTTGCACCCTTGGTATCACCTAGACAGTTTGCACTGAGTTGAACTGTGCTGCATTTCCAGGTTAACTCTTTTGAGCAAAACAAGGACAAAATCTCAAGTGAGGTGCTACACGTGTGTGCCCGTCCCAGATGGGTACTAGGCTTTGGAGCAAATTTTGCGCCTAGCATGTTACAAGTTAAAAGGCATTTCATGTGTTCTAGAGATGATTATATTGTAGCACAATGAATGCAGGAAATCAAATGGCATTCAGAAGGTCAGAACCATATGGTGAACCTGCCCGTGATCCTAGATTAAAATGGCCTGCACCTTTGCATATATATACAGTTCCGATCGTCTTGATGTGTAGAAATATTTATCTATCAAGTTAAACAGCTTGTACCTCACAAAAATTGCACATACTAGAGGTTTAGAGAGCTCTATCAAGAAATCATTCTGTGCAGCTCTCATATATTTTACTGCTAGATATTACTGTTGGGCATAGTACACCTCATAGTAATGCATTAATCAGTGATAGTGATGCAATCTCTAGAAACAAAACACTTTTTATGGGTGTTAATACATGACTCACAATGCCCAGAGAGAATGGAAAAAAATGTGAACACAAGATATTTACCGTATTATTGTAGCCTTCAATAATATGTCAATCATAGCTTGGACAATATGTGGCTGCAGGTGGTCCATATGAATATCTCCATTGATTGCATGCCGAACACTTCTCACGCTCATTGTTGTTCTCTAGAGTACAAAATTTACAGGACCAAGTTGCGTACTTGGCTTTTGCAATCTTAAGTTTTGTCGTCCCACAAACCTCACAGACTGGTGCCAAAGGCTACAAAAGTTCAGATTTCAAAATGTATTAGAGAACGAGAAACGTAAGTAATTAGAATGAGAATACATAATAAACAAGCCAATGCAAAAATAAAATAAAAAATAGCAACGTGAAACAAATGTCTACGAAAGAAAGTGAAGAAAATATATGATATTAAGAGCATACAAGAAATGTGCATGCACTAGAAAAGGATAGCTACATCATAAGGTGATGTGTGCAAGAAAAGAAGTTATGTAACTACACATGGACAATATCATGAAAGGGGAAATTATGGTTTTGGCTTTTTGCTTCTAAGAAAAGTCATGCTTTCAACTTTGCTGCTAATTTTTGCCATCAGTCCGTTAGGGACATGTTTGTTTTTGCCATCCCCACCGTTTCCGTCAATTTGCTCAGTTAGGGGGCAGTGCAAAAGGACAAAATGCCCTCTCTTTGTTCCTCTCCCTCTCACTAACGCCCCTACCCACATGACATGCACCCCATCGCTCCCTACTTTCTTCTTCATACTCTCCTTTTACTCCTTCCTTCCAGGCTTCCCTCGCTGGCAAGAACCAGGGGCACAATCATCTTTTCTGAAAAAAAATCTGACCTGTTAGGTCTGGTCAAAGGGCATTCACTTGACGGAATGGGGTCAGAATGGCAAAAGTGAGATGTGCACTAACTGACCAGTGGCAAAAAAGAGAGGCTGCAAACATTAGTGGCAATGTTGAAAACAGGACTTTACTTAGTGTCAAATACAAAATCTCCATAGATAAAATTATATGAGTTTTATCACAATAGTCAAAGAAATTTAATTTAAACTTTGGATAAAGTATAATTACATCTAGGCAATGACTAATGCACTAACTTAAGTCATAAACTTGCACTAGCAAGGCAATCAGTAATTCAATTTATCATAGGCTTTATTAACCTGGCTGCCAAGTTAACACAATTCTCAAAAATTAGATATTCATCTTTATTTTGGATAAGCCTAATCTGCTCCCAAAGCACCCCTTAAACATGTGCTCACAATTTAGAGTGTCAATCATTTACAGACCCACTGTGATGAGCAGGCACCAAAGAAATGCTAAACAATTCTAATGGAATCCATCAAATGAGAAACACCAACTACAATGCCGAAGAGAGTTTATGTTACGAAACCTCTGTTGCTAGCAAAAAAAGCTTGCCACCATTCACATATAGACAGTTTTGTATATGAAATGGTATGTATGTTTTCTATAACTTGCAACTTCGGACCAGTGTTACAAAACAAGGTGAGCTAATCAATTTACCTGATTTAGAAGAGTGCAAGCATTACACGCCCATAGAGAAGTAATGCCAGCATCAGTCGTTGTCCTACAAGTAGAGGAATCACCTTGTGGTGCTGTTTGAGATCCAGAAGAATTGCTGGACTCTGCAGAACCACTGGAAAAGCTGTGCTTTGTGTTTTTTCCATCCTTTGTTGTCAACTTAGGTGGTTGTTCAAGAAGAACAACATCTTCTGAATCTTCAATACCAGACTGATCATGTGACCCGCACCACAAATCATCGTGCATTCTCCTTTCAGCAGCCATGGCAGCAGCTTGTATTGGAGTAAGCGCACTCATGATATCATTATTTCCACCCAACTTTCTTGGGCCGGATGGCAATAGAGCCCCATTCCTTGCCCGTTTCTGTGCTGCAGCTAATGTAGCTTGCCGAAGAGATGGTGGTGGTGGATGTATTGTAAATCCACCCAATCGCCTGCCTGTACCATCAAATCCTTGTCCTGTTCCAGTGATACCCTTTGAAATAAGTTCTTCACATTCCTGAATATTCATAACCAACTTAGGCATGTCAGTGTAAAGAAAAAATAGGTACAGTGCAAGCAAAACAAAAATTGCATCTCGCACCTCAGTACCTAATAAAAAATACAATAATTGAATTTGAATAAAATTTGAATATACAGAACTGCATAGGAGAGAAAGTTGTGCTATTTGTATTAGCAGCTACTCCAGGGAGTGATTCTGTTATAGCAAACATCATTTTGACAGTGAGAAGCCCTCTATGCCTCTGTATAACCAATCACATAAGAATGTTCTAAATGTTTATTTAATAACTTTCTTGTGAAAAATTGTTACAATGAGTTCAGTAAATAGCTACAAATTGTGACATTTCTAACCAATAAATGGCAGGGCTACTAAACTCGGTACTTCATATACAGTAGTATACTCTCCTACTGTCTTTTCCTGAAGAAAAACTCAGTACTTCCACTACGACTAATTCGGAAATAAAACATGTGCAGTATTATCATCTGAAGCTTAATACAATTCATAACAGCTTGAAGAGGAAACTAACATTAATGTCATAATTAACATCAGATTTGCACATTGACATGTGTTACAACTACATAATCCATGTTTACTACTCACTCCATTTCCCTAAAAGCTGTTGTTTTGGACATGGGCAGAGTCAAACTTTCAAAACTTTCACTAATAATATCTTTAAAAATACTTGAAAATTATATGCATGGATTTGTCTTGAAAATTACTTGCACAATATATAATTTTGTTCGATTTTATAAATATATTGTTGTAGAAATTGGTGGTCCAAGTTGCGTTTAGAAGATCATGTCAATGTCCAAAATGACAACTTTTATGGAACTGGAGGGAGTACTTATTCTACACATGAAATTATTTCCATCTCTGATGTTTCTTTTCCAAATGTACTATCTAATCATCTCAAAATATATTCACAAAATATAACTGGAAAATGTGCTTGGGGGAGATGAAACATAAGGATATGTCAAAACAACATTACCAGTTCATTACCTCAAAATCCTATAAATCCCACTAAAGACGAGCTTGAGTTACAATCAATTCAAGACATAGAAGATACAGCCCTAAGCTAAATCACGGAATCTATTGGGATGAACATTTGTACAGGTAAACCACCTCTCCGAAGTGATCTTGCCACAATTTTCTTTTAAATAATGTCAAAAATGCATCTATAATATTTGAATACTACCTCCTTTGTATTGCCATCTGGCAATGGCAGATGGAATATTTTTCTCCGCTCCAAATCGATCCTCCCGGTTGGGTTTATCAAATGGCATAGAATCAAGTAAGTGAGTCCTACCTCTATAATGCCCATAAATTCATGACTCCAAAAGGAGGGTTGATTGGTGTACGTCTGGATATATATGCTAAACAAGACCAATTCCATCTATATCAATTGCAGATTATCACAGAACATCATACAAAGAAAATATCAATCCTGGGTTAAATGCTGAAACTCCAAACCAATTGAACAAAGCTTTCTGAGCAACGTGACATCTTACAAGGGATTATGGACAATTTTCACCATTTCTGTAGTCTCGTGCACACGACTAACACATTCTAAGCCAATTCATATATACTAGCGAACCAAAATCCCCGGTGAAATCATCAGATTTTCTAGCACTAAGGCGAGAGCACAAATATCAACATACGGACCTTGCGGAGCTCGTCCCAGAGCTTGTAGAACTGCGCGTCGTGTGGCCCGCGCACGATGTGGCAGAGCTCGTGGAGCATGGTGTCGAGCACCTCCTCGTAGGGGATGAAGTCGTAGTCGCGCCCGGCACGCCGCAGCCGCAGCTTCACCTCGACGCCCGCGTTGACGTTGAGCCCCAGCAGCCTCGGGTTCTTCGGCCTGATCCCACGACAAAAATCACACCGCCGCCACACGGGATAGAGATTGATGGGGAAGGAGGATAAGGCTAGGGTTAGGGTTGTCGGCGCGCTTACGAGAACTCGGAGAGGACCTTGACGCGCCACTTGCGGCGGCGCATGATGGGCTGGACCTGCCTGGCGATGAGGTCGAGGAGCGCGCGGGCGGAGGGCTCGTCGGGCTTTCTCTTGAGCACGCGGATCTCCCACACCTTGTGCAGGTCGCCCACCTCCATGGCCGCCGCCGCTGCCCCCGATTCACGCCGATCCGGCGCCGCGCGATTTGAAATTGATCGGGAGCGTCGAGGCGGGCGGGCGGCAGACGAGGTGGGCGTTTAGTAGAAGGCGTGCGCGTGTGGAGGATTTCATCGGTGAGTCGAGGATTTTGGGACGAATTTTATTTATTTATTTTAGAAAGTGCTAGGGTTTCATTCATACCATACATTATACTCTCTCCGTTCGGGTATACAAGGCCTCTTACAAAAAAACACAGACCAAGACAGTCTTTAATAGTTCAAATTTTTATATTAATCACGCTAGTTTCTTCCTAAAAAATCGCACCATAATTAATCTCCCCCTTAATTTCCAATAGCACGCCATGCGATGGCCTCCTCTCTCTCATGCGCACGCCTACATGGCTCATAATTAACCACGCACACTATAATCTCCCCTTTAATTAACCGCGCTGGTTTCCTCTCTCTCATGCGCACGCCTGCATGGCTCATGCATGGCCAATAGCACGTCATGCTCGCGTTCATGCACTGGCAGTTGCGTTTTGCGTGGAGAGAGAAACGTGGGAAGAAGCAAAATTGCGTGGAGAATTGGAGGGATGAAAGGATGAAAATTTTGTCTGATTCAATGGCGCCATGTTTTCGGATTTGAAGAAGGGCGCCATGGCAGCGAAATTTGAAGAAGAGCTCTCCTTATAAACGTTGTCATCCTCTTTCCTGTACCTGTTCTTCTTCTCCCCCTAAATCGAATGCTTGTAGAACATGGCTCATCTACCAGATGTGTTTGACTTCAACGACGAAGTTTGGGAAGACAACGACGAAGGAGGAGGACATGGTGGAGCAGACGATGCCGGCGTCGGGAGCGAAGGTCATGGTCCCGCCGGCCATGGTGGCGGCGGACGCGGCCACTCAGGACACGAGCACACGGGTCGCGGGCATGGAGTAGATTTCCTCGACCGAGGAGCTGACGCTGGACATGGCTAGGCAGGCCATGGGCATGAGGTGCGGAGGCGCGGCAGACTTGGCCTCACCGGCCGCGATCAAGCCGGAGCCTGGTCCGCCGGGCAGGTTGACGCGACCATTGGACGAGGCGGCCGCGGGCACGCAACTCTGGGCCTCGTCGGTCGCGGGGCGCAGCATGTTTGATGTTGCCGCCGGAGGAACCCGTGGAGGAGGAGGCCGCGGTCACGGGCGTCTCAGACTCGCCGGTGGCTTGCACGGGATGCATGGAGGCCGCGGACGTGGACGTGGGCACGGACAACATGTCTCAGCCGCGCCCATCGACGACAACGGCCAAGGACTTGCATCAGTAGCGAGCTACGTCGGCCAAGAAGGACATGCATCTGGCGCGGGCGACATCGGCGAAGGAGATGCATCTGGTGCGGGCAACCTGTTGGACTTAAGTAAGTCAAATACTCCTACTCATTGTATTGTGACAACGACAATGCTTTAGTTTTGATATTGTTTGATTATGTTAATGTACGTGAACATTAAATATTGCGTGTATTTTTTTGCAGATCATGTTGACACCATAAAAAGGAGGACATGGTACACAGACGACGAGAAGCGTGTCATATATGGCATGATTTTAGCTAGAAATGGTCTTGGTCCATTAAAAAAAGGAGTTAGTGCTGCAGTGTCACAGGAGACGGGTGTGCCATGGAGATGCATTACTCGCATATGGGATAATGGTCGACGGGCTGGAGGAGTCAACGCCGTGATCAACAAGAAGGCCAAGAACTGTGGCAGAAAAAGGATAGAGCTGGACACTGACGCGATGCGCGAGTTGCCGTTGGATCAACGGACGACCCTACATGATCTAGCAGCGGCATTGCACATTGTCGGCGTTACGGGGCCCAGGGTCCCCTAACCCGCTAGCGAAGGCCCAACTTGACGCCACGTCGCCAAAGACGTGGAAGTTAGAGAAGAGGTGCCCGGGGGCTCACCCCGAGCACTGTTCCCCTTGGCTAAATCAAAGGGTGCCCCGAGTCGTCCCTTGATGGCGTTTCCCGAAAGGCCATAAGGCGAACTTGGTCCCCGCCCAGGACGGAGCAAACAGAAGGGCTTGGGGGCTCACCCCGAGCACCCAAGCAAAAGTGCTCGGGGGATCATCCCGAGCACCAAGGGCGCCCCGGCCCTCACCCAGGGCGCCGAGTCCCTCGCCCAGGACGAAGCAGAAGTGCTCGGGGGCTCATCCCGAGCACCCGAGAAGTAGCGCTCGGGGAGCTCACCCCGAGCGCCAACGGCGACCCGGCCCCCGTCCGGGGCGCCGAGCACCTCGCCCAGATGACGGAGCGGCCTAGGGGTAGTGCTCGGGGGCCTCTGATCTCGGAAGCCCCGAGCACCCCTTGAGGGCCCCTCTTCAATCCGCGTGGCCCAAAGGGCGCATTTAATGCCTGCGTTAGGGGCATTTAATGCCTGTGCCAGGTGCATTAAATGCCCGTCTACTCTAAGTCCTTGCGGGCCAAGGGTGGTGTCCTGACCGGTTCCCATCCCCCCAAGTAATAAGCCCTGTCAGCTATCAGTCTTGGAGGGAAAGGAGAGGTCTGACACCCCTTTTTGACTTTAAAGACGCGTTTTCGCGCGTCCATAGACATGCCCTCTGCACCTGGTCCGTGGGACCCGGGTAGTTGCGGCATAGCCCGTGTCAGGAAACATCATATATTTATCTCCTGACACGTCCTCATCATGAAGATCCAGTTCCCAATCAAGGCGTGACCGGCACTGTTCCGCTACCACAAATCTCAACCACCGACGTGGCTTGCCCATGCCGGGTTTCTTCCGCAACAAGCTTCAAAGGCAAGATATTTATCTTTCGGCCACTGTGGTGACCCCCGGATATATAAGGGGAGAGCCACGGCCATGCAAAAAGGAGGGGGAGGGCGGACGAATGAAGAGATAGAGAAAAAGAGAGAGCTAAGGATTGGCTCTAGTAGAGTTGATAAAACCCTAGAAGAAGAAGCACAGCGGGGCTGAGGACTGTTTGCTTGTAATCTCTCCACAAAACATCAAATACACTCAAAGCAGGATGTAGGGTTTTACACCTAGAAGGTGGCTCGAACCTGGGTAAACTATCGTGTTCTTTTCCTATTTCCATATCCTGCTGAGCTCTAGCTCCGGCGTAGCTTCGTAGATCTCCGCCTCCCCGGCCGAATCCCAAGGGGGTCCTTCCGGACCATCGATACCGGCGTTTGTACACTGACACACATGAACAAGACCACTGTTCACGCGCGGCTGAAGGAGAGAACATTTCAGCGCCACTCCAACGACCTCAAGCCCACATTAACGGATGAGAACAAGCAAGCCCGTGTCCGTTACTGCCTGTCCATGCTAGAGCCAGAGAGCATTCCGGAGAATCCTACCTTCAAAGCTGGGTTCAATGCTGTTCACATCGATGAGAAGTGGTTTTACCGGACTCGCAAAAGCCAGAAGTTTTACTTGTGCAATGATGAACCCAACCCAGAGAGAAACATTAGGAACAAAGGCTTCATCGAGAAAGTAATGTTCCTCGCCGCTGTTGCTAGACCGAGGTTCGATAGCAATGGTAATTGCACTTTTGATGGGAAGATCGGTGTATGGCCATTTGTTGAGTTGAAGCCTGCGCAGAGGAGTAGTGTCAACAGGCCTCGGGGATCGTTGGAGACCAAGCCAATACTAGTCGACATGGCGAAAAGCCGTGAGTACCTCATCACGAGAGTCTTGCCAGCGATCAAGGAAAAGTGGCCAGCAGAGGACCGTGCTAGTCCTATTTTCATCCAGCAGGACAATGCGAAGACACATGTTCCTGTTAATGAGTTGGAGGTCTGTCAGGCAGCACATGCAGATGGTTGGGACATTAGAATGATGTGCCAGCCACCAAATTCTCCTGATACAAATATTCTAGACCTTGGCTATTGTCGTAGATACAAGTCTAGACAGTGAATTTGTGGAACCCCCGGTCGGTTACGACAACCTCCGGGCGTGCGAAGGGACAACGAGCGAGAGCGCGAACGCGTGAGGCAGCCGATGTCGTAAGTCGGTGTTTGTATTAGGGCACGAAAATGAGAGCTTACACGTGAGGAAAATGAAAAATGGATCCCCCAAACACTACCCCTTAGGGGGTATTTATAGGGTTGGGCGAGGAGAAAGCTAAGATTATAATTTTGCCCCTAAGGGGAGAGACTATTACAGGGGCACAACGGTCATTTCCATATCCCTAAAGAATCTTGAGGGAATATGCTCGGGCATCTTTAGGGGAATCTTCTGGGGAATATACCGGGGAATATATTGGCCCCACGCGAGGGCTCGTCGGCGACAGTTCTGACGACAGAGGGCGGGCTCGTCGGAGACATCCCTGACGACAGAGAGTGGGCTCGCCGGAGACAGCCCTGACGCGGGGAACTTGCGGACGCGTCGAGGACGACTTCGTCGCGGGGAGCGTGGACGAGAACTCCCATAGCGTTACAGTGATCCTGAACGGCATCGATTCGGGGTAGCGCAGAAACCCTCCTCCAACAGTAGCCCCTTGCCGGTTTGGGCGGTAGGGGAGCGCCCGTCCGAGCCGGTACACTAATCCCCGAGGGGTTGGTGCGCGGGCCGGATCGGTGAGTCGTCGGTTTCTTCCTCGGGGTGACCGAGGCGTGTTCGATGGAGTGGCTGAGGCGTGCTCGACGGAGTGGCCCCCCTCCTTTCTTCCCCCCTCTTTTTTTTCTCTTTTTTCCTTTTTTCTTCCTCTCCTTTTCCTTTTTTCTTTTCTTCCTTTTCTTTCTCTCTTTTTTCCTTTTTTTCCTCTCCTTTTCCTTTTTTCTTCCTCCCGCGCGCCTGCTTCTGCTTCTTCTCGAGCCGGCCTGCCCCGCCTCCTCTTGGGCCGCGGCCCGCTAGGCCTTAGGGCAATGGGGGGTATAAAAACCCCCCACCGAGCGGCCGGCTCCCGGCCCGGCTTGCCACGCACCGCCTCCGCCCTCCCTTCAGCACGCCGCCGCCCTCCCTTCAGCCCGCCGCCGCCGCTTTTGCCGCCGACCTCGCCGGGCCCCGGCGCCGCCGACCCCCCGCCCAGCTCGCCCTCGTCGCCTCCTTGCCGTTCCCGGGCGGAGCGGGCCCGAGCGGGACTCAGCGGGGCCGCGCGGGCCACCGCCGCCAGCCGCCTCCCCTTGCCGATCAGCCGCGCCGCCGCTTGAGCCTCGCCGCCCGCTGAGGACCCCGGCCACGGCTGCGCCCAGGGCGAGCCGCCACCGTGCCGAGGTCAAGCTTCCGCCGCAGGGCACAGCGGACCCGAGCGGAGCAACGCGCACCGGCGCTGCCTCCGGCCGGTGGCGCCGCCGCGTCGACCGCAGCCCGGCCGCCATGCTAGGGTTTGCCGCCTTCGGCTCACCTCCCCGGGCGCCCCAAGCCACCGCCTCCTCCATTTCGCAAGCTTCCTCCGCCGCTCCCGCCCCCGTCGCTCACTTTGCCGGCGCGCCGAGCCCCGACGGGCCTCGGTTCCGGCCTCGGCTTGCCGCGTTCTTGGCTTGCTGTGCCCCAGCTTTGGCTAGCGGGGCTCCGCCGCGGTCCGCCTTGGCCCGCTCGACTCGCTGAGCTCCGCCTCGGCCCGTTGAGTGCAGACTACGTGCAGGCGGCGAACACGAACACGAACGCAAACGCGGTGAGCGCGACACGGCGTGGCGACGAGCGAACAGACACGCACTCGAATGAACGCGTGCGACATGCCGACGAGCGACGATCGTGTGCGACGGGCGACGTGCCGACGAGCGACGAGCGACGACCACGTGCGACGGGCGACGTGCCGACGAGCGACGACTGCGTTCGACAGGCGTCGTGCCGACGAACGACGAGCAACGCGCGACCTGCCGACGAGCAACGAGAGACGACTGCGTTCGACGGACGACATGCCGACGAGCGACGACTGCGTTTGACGTGCGACGACTGCGTTCGACGTGCGACGTGCCGACGAGCAACGTGCGGGTGACCGCAGACGACGTGCCGACGAGCGACGTGCAACGTGCCGACGAGCGGCGTGTGACGCGTCAACGATCTTGGACCACCGAGCGAGCTGAGATGTCGTCGACCCAGCGCAAGAGCAGGGCGATCGCTGCTCTTGAGTTGACGGAAAAGGACTATTCCCGTTACTTGGGCCCCTCCAGCGCGGACAAGGCGCTCGTCGACCGCCTGGCGGCGGAGGGCAAGATCCCGGATCCCGACGGCCCGTACGGCGTCGACCTCCCGGTACCGTCAGCGGTGAGAGCGGAGCCAGCGGACAGACGCATCGTGGTGTTTGCGGCTCAGTTCGATGCCGGGCTTCGCGTTCCGGCTGCCCCGCTGCTGCTGGAGGTGCTGACGTTGTTCGGCCTGGAGATTTCTGACCTCCATCCCTCCGCCTTCGTCCGGCTGGCGGCTTTTGAGTGGGCGATGCGGAGCCTGGAGACGGCTGGCCGGGCGGAGGTCTTCGCTTGGAACCACCAGGCGGTGGTGACGAGGACGATGGCGACGGGGAAGCTGTACTCGATGTACGGGACTGTCAGCTTCGCTCGTCGCCGCAGCCGCACCAAGTTTGAGTTCCCGGCGCTCGCCGTCAAAGGCAAGTGGGGCGATTGGCGGGATGCTTGGTTCTACTGTGGAGCCCATGACTCGGGCTTTTTCTGCACAACGAGCATCCCGACGCCGGTGATCACGCCCCGGCTCTTACCGGGAGCGGGGAGGCGCAACGGATCTTGTTCCAGCGCTTGGCCCTCGTGCTGAGTGTGCGGGACTTGGTGGAGGAGTATCTCCTGCTGGGGATTTCGCCGCTTGCCACCGGTTGGACATTGTGGTTACTGCCGAAGGGCCAGGGAGATCCGCATGGCCTGCGGGTACTGGGGAAGTATCTCCCTACGACGTGTAAGGCTTCTGGTTCTCCGCATCAGTGGCTTCCGTCGTGTTGAGGTCATTTGCTCCTTTCGATCTCATGCCCTTTTCTTGTTCTTCTTTCTCTCGGTTGTGCAGACTCCTCTTTGAGGCAGGGAGAGGAGGCGGCCGTCGCGCTACTCGGCCGCTACTCCAAGGTCGAGGCTGCGGATGTGACGTTGTTGATCAAGGAGCCTCGACGCAACCGAGCGTGCACGGCCTTCGGGTGGGCCATGCTCGAGCGGCCGTCTCCTCTTTCTGCCGAGGAAGCCGCCGGGGCCAAGCGGACGCGGCCAGACTCGTCGATCTCGCCACCCCGGAGGGTCCGAGCCTGCGGGCCGCCGGCTACTGCCACGGCCGACGGGCGGTCCCTGAGTCCGCAGCGCGAGCTGCCTCGCCGGCGCCCCGGGCTCGGGAAGGGCCCGATGGGGGTCCCTGTTTCGCTTGACTCCGAGTCGAGCGCTGAGGACTACGAGGATAGCGACGACGGGTCCGGGGCTGCCCTTGAGGGCTCAGGTGGTGGCGACCTTCCCTCTCGGCCCCGGACGTAGCGTCCTCAAGTGACTTTAACTTTGGCGCAGACCGGACGGACGAGGCCGACACTGGAACTTCCGTTGCTGCGGGGGCGGTGGCGGCGACATCGGTTGGCGCGGCGCCTGCAGGGGCAGTGACGACGGCCTCGACGGCGCACCCGTGCTTTCTCCGGCTGCTGAGCTCGGGGGTGGTCGCTCTACCAGGCCGGCGCCACCAGTCCACTGCGCGCCGGCGCCTGACGGTGACGGAGGTAGCGGGGCCGTCCCGGGTGCTTTGTTGGTGGCCGGACGACTGCTTCCGGGGCACTTCACCGACTCGGAGGTCGAGGCTAGCTTCTACCGCGACGCAGCACTCCGGATCTCGTCGGCCCACCTTGATGTTGCTTTTGAAGGGATGTCGCTTGCGGAGGTTCGCGACGCTTCCAAGTCTGCCCTGCTTAAGGTATTGTGAGCTTTCAGTTTTTTTTCTTTTGAGTTACTGGCATACACAATTTTCTTGATGGCTTATTGACTCTTGTGTTGCTTTCCTAGGGCTTCCTCATGACCGAGCGGCTTCTGGAGATGAACGGCTCTGAGGTTGACGGCGCACGCACTCGAGTCCGGGAAGAGAGAGGATTGCCAAGCTTGCAAGGCTTAGGCCGCGGAGGCCACGAGGAAGGCCGAGGCAGAGAATAGCATTACCTCGCTTCGCGCCGAGCTTTGCGCCCTGCAGGCCGAGCGCGCGGCTGCGGGGAGCCGGCAGTAGGAGGCGGACACGCTGGCGGTGTTCGTTGCTATGGAGGTCGGCGAGCTGGGCAGTGGCCTTGGCATCTCCGCCGCTCCCCCCTGACCTCTCGGGCGAGGATGCGACGGCCGCCCGACTGTGGTGGGCGGTCGCGGTTGCCGCTGCTTCGAGGGACGTGATCCCGGCGCACGCGCGGGACTGCGCGCAGGCTTGCACCGAGCTAGCTTTCGTCTGTCTTCGCGAGGCTGGCTGCGATCCAGCGGGGAAGTTTGAGGCAGTGGCGTACGTGGCTCCGAGCAAGCGGACCATCTTGGAATCCGATCGCCGCAGAAGTAGGAATATCTCCGAAAAATATTTTGAGTTCCGTATGGCTTTTTTTCTCTTCACTCGGACCAGTCCACCTAGTCGACTTCTTGTGCGGGATGGTGTTCGGGCCTTCTTGTCCCAGGTGTGGGACAAGCGCGGCGTGAAGTACCTTGCTGCACTCTAGAAGGCGCGCTTCCTTGGGGGATCTTCCGGCGGGACGTCGGAGGGAGCCCCTGGCGAGCCGTTCTTGCCTCCGCAGGTGTGAGGCTCGCCGCTTGGCTTTGCGCGTCGTGTCTATGTTGTCAAGTTTGCACTGCCCTTTTGGTTTCGCTTTCTGTATAGCTTAGGACTAGCTTTAGTCTTTGTAGTGCTCTTTTGCTAGGGTTGTTGCTGTGTCGACGAGAGCCCCTTTGTCTGGTGGCCCGTCTTTTGCTAGGGTTTACATGGTCGGACTTTCTTTTGTAACTCTCAAGCGACTTTGCTAGTTATTAATGAAAATCCAGAAAATTGCCCGACTTTGCACTTGCATCTTGTGAATTGTTTGTTATCTGGTTTGCAGGGTAACGGCTTTCGATAGAAAGCTACCGCGGGGCGCCTAGGGACGGTGCCTGCTAGGCGCGAGTCTATCAAGTGCCATGCTTCACGCCAATTAACCAAGGTCGAGCGGCAGGATGACGACGTGCATGTCTTGAGCGATGCAGAGGTCTCGGCGTTTCTTGCGGAACTTGCGCGACATTCTCGATAGATTTGAATTTTTCTCATTGTAAGTGCATTAGTGTGTTGAACTGTACTAGATGTGCGATGGAAGGGGCGTTTGTTGAGTGAAAGGCGCTGTACCCCTTCCCATCCAAAAACCTTTAGCGCTCGATGGCATGTTTGAGAGCGATTGTAGAATGCTGTAATAAAGGAATAAATGTGGCATGGGGTACGTAGCGCCGTATTCACCCCCTGTCCAAAGGCACTTAGCGCTTGGTAGCGTGTGCAAGAACGTTCCTGCTTTACCCTGATGTATGCGCCAGACTTGATGTCACAGGGAGCCATCGCCGCACGACCCCGGGGGGGAGGGGCGCTCGATCGCGGACGGAGGTGGCTCGACATCGCGGGGAGCTTTCGTCGCGCGACCCCGGAGGGAAGGGACACTCTATCCCGGACGGAGGTAGCTCGACATCGCGGGGAGCTCTCGTCGCGTGACCCCTGAGGGAAGGGACACTATCCCGGACGGAGGTGGCTCGACATCGCGGGGAGCTCTTGTCACGCGACCCCGGAGGGAAAGAACACTCTATCCCGGACGGAGGTGGCTCGACATCGTGGGGAGCTCTCGTCGCGCGACCCCGGAGGGAAGGGACACTCTATCCCGGACGGAGGTGGCTCGACATCGCGGGGAGCTCTTGTCGCGCGACCCCAGAGGGAAGGGACACTCTATCCCGGACGGAGGTAGCAGATCCTCTTACCCGGGGGGCGTGACGCCGCTGTCCTGAGTTTTTCATTTTAAGGCTTAGCAACCGAGTGGCGCTAAGGCCGATTACAAAAGTTGGCGACGACGAAGCATCGTCTTCAGCCTGAATGGGTGACCGAGCGGGGGTAGCGGCCGTCACAGCGGTCCTTACCCTCGCCGTACTATTTTGGAATACAAAAGATGCTGACGCAGCGGCTACATCTAGAGAAACTATAGCTATACATAGTACTTGTGGAGATTGTCGGCGTTCCAGCTGTGCTTCAGCTCGCCCCCGTCGAGGGTTGCCAGGCGGAACGCTCCCGGACGGGTCGAGCGGACCACCTCGTACGGTCCTTCCCACTTCGAGCTTAGCTTGCCGTCGGCTTCTGGGTTCGCCTTCTTCTTTAGCACGAGGTCGCCGACGTGGATGGGTCGTGGGCGGACAGTCTTGTTGTACGCCTTCGCCATGGTGGCCTGGTACCGATCAATGTTGAGAGCAGCCTCCTGCCGAGCGGCGTCGAGGGTCTCGAGGGCTACCTCATGGGAGTCTCCGTTGATGATCGTCGTAGTGCGCAGGGATCCAATCTTGATTTCTTCGGGGGTCACCACCTCCTCTCCATATAATAACTTGAAGGGAGTGAGGCCGGTGGCCCTACTGGCCGCCGTGCGGGTGGACCATAAGATGCTAGGGAGCTCGTCCGCCCAAAGACCCTTGGGCAGGTCGAAGAGGCGTTTCCGGAGGCCTGAAAGGACAATTCCGTTGGCCCACTCGACGGTGCCATTTGCCTTCGGATTGGCCATGGAGGCGAAGCATAAGTTGACGCCGAGGCCGATGCAGAATCTCCGGAAGGGAGCCGCGTCGAACTGAGTCCCGTTGTCGACGGTGAGTTCCCTTGGGACGCCGAAGCGGCAGATGAGGTTCTTCCATACGAACTTCTGCACGGTTGCCGATGTTATCTTGGCTAAGGGTTCGGCCTCGATCCACTTGGAGAAGTAGTCGACGGCGAGGACGACGAACTTGAACCCGTGGCTCCTTGACCCCGAATGGGCCGACGAGGTCGACGCCCCAGCGGGCCAATGGCCCCGACGGTGGAATGGGCTGCAGCTCGTTCGCGGGGAGTTTGGTGCCCCGTCTCATCCATTGGCATGCGGGGCATGTTCTGACGAGGCTTTGGGCATCGCGAGGGGCGGTGGGCCAATAGAACCCTTGACAGAATGCCTTCGCTACCAAGACACGGGGAGCAAGGTGTGACCCACATAGCCCCTGGTGAATTTCGCGAACTAGCTCGAGTCCCTCCTCCTTGGAGATGCACCGAAGGTAGGGCGCGCATACCCCGCGCTTGTACAGGGCGTCGTTGTGGATGACGAAGCCCCGGGCCCGGCTCTTGAGCCTTCGTGTCTCTACGGGGTCGGCGGGTTCTGTCTCGTCGAAGAGATAGCTCAGGATGGGAGTCCTCCAGTCTTGCTCACCGATGAGGCACATCTCAGGGAGCCCCTTTGTGGCAGGCTCCGAGATCACTTCATAGAAAGCTCCTTGGGGGACCTCGGTCTTCATGCTTGCAGCTCTTGCGAGGCAGTCGGCGTCGGAGTTCGCAGCGCGCGGGATGCTGCGAATGGTGAAGCCGGTGAAGTGCTTCTCCAATGCCCGGGCCAGAGCCAAGTACTTGATCATCTCGGGATCCTTGGCTTGGTAGCTTTTGTCGACATGGCCAGTGACGAGCTGCGAGTCACTCTTGACGACCATCCTCCGCACGCCTGAGGCGCGTGCCTTTCGGAGACCGAGGAGGAGCGCCTCGTATTCCGCTCCGTTGTTAGTGGTCTTGAATTCAAGGCGCGCGCTGTAGGAGGTGGTGTTGCCTTCCGGGGACTCGAGGACTGCTCCAGCGCCAGCGCCCTCCGAGCACCACGAGCCGTCGACATAGATCGTCCACAGTGGGTCGGAGGGGTTCGGAAGTGCGGCGCGCTCCGACGGGGCCCATTCTGCCAGGAAGTCGGCCAACACCTGTGACTTGATTGCCATCCTCGGCACGAATTCGATGGAGAATGGAGCGAGCTCGGCCGACCACTTGCTGACGCGCCCAGACGCTTCCTTGTTGCGAAGCATCTCGCCAATTGGGAAAGCCGACGGCACTCGGACCGGATGGGCGAGGAAGTAGTGCCGCAGTTTCCGCGACGCCATGAGGAGTGCGTACACGAGCTTCTCCAATTCGGTGTACCGCACCTTTGCTCCCTGCAGTGCCTTAGATACATAGTAGACGGGGTGCTGGGCTTTGTCCTTCTCCTTGGCGAGAACGGCGCTTACCGCCACCGGGGTGGCTGCGAGGTAAAGCAACAATGACTCCCCCGAACAGGGGCTTTGCAGTAGGGGGCGGCGATGTGAGGTACGTTTTTAATTCTTCCAAGGCGGCTTAGCTTTCGCTCGTCCACCCAAAGCCGGAGGATCCTCGCAGCATTTTGAAGAACGGGAGTCCTCTTTCAACTGAGCGAGAGACGAACCTCCCCAACGCGGCGAGATGCCCTGTCAACTTCTGCACTTCTTTGATGTTCTCTGGTGGCCGCATATCGAGCACGGCCTGGATTTTTGCCGGGTTGGCCTCAATACCCCTTGCCGACACGAGGAAACCAAGGAGCTTCCCAGCCCGGACTCCGAACACGCACTTCTCTGGGTTGAGTTTCATGCCCGCCTTCTTGAGTTTGTCGAATGTCTCTCGCAGATCCGCGGCGTGGGTGTCGGCGAGGACGCTTTTGACGACGATGTCGTCAACGTAGGCCTCGATGTTTCGCCCTAGCTGGGGCGCAAGGGCCTTGCACACGAGCCGCGCGAAGGTTGCGCCAGCGTTCTTGAGCCCGAAGGCCATCCGAACATAGCAGAACGTTCCGGAAGGCGTGATGAAGCTCGTCTTCTCCTCGTCCTCCTTGGCCATCCATACTTGGTGGTACCCGGAATACGCGTCCAGGAAACTCATGAGCTCACATCCTGATGTGGCATCGACCAGCTGGTCGATCCGCGGGAGTGGGAAGTTGTCCTTCGGACATGCACGGTTGAGGTTGGTGTAGTCCACGCACATGCGCCATTTCCCGTTGGCCTTCTTGACGAGGACGGGTTTGGCTAGCCAGTCCGGGTACATGACCTCGCGGATGACCCCGGCCTTGTAGAGCTTGTCGACTTGCTCACGGGCCACGGCTTGATGCTCTGCGCACATCCTCCGGAGCTTCTGCTTCACAGGGTGTGCATCCGGCTTGACGTATAGCCGGTGCTCGATGATCTCCCTGGGTACGCCGGGGAGGTCTTCGTGCTCCCAGGCGAAGAGGTCGTGGTCGGACCGGAGCGCATCGAGCAGAGCCTTGGCGACCTTTGGGTCGAGGTCCGCCCCGACGAGCACCGTCTTGACAGGGTCTTCCTCTGACAGCGGCACTGCGTGTTGGAAATATGCCCTAGAGGCAATAATAAAGTTGTTATTATTCTATTTTCATGTTCATGATTAAGTTTATGTTCTATGCTAAAATTGCATTGGTTCTTGAATATGAGATTCAGAGGAAAACCTAATTGCATGTGTGGAATAATAAACACCATTCAGATCCCTAGTCAGGCCTCTGGACTAGCTCATGTATTGTTGATGATCTTGTTTTCCTGATCATGGGCATTGTTAATGTAACAAGGATGCCGGCAATAATGGGAACACATTGTTAGGGTAACAATGGTGTTGGATAGAACCCTTATGAGATACTGCGAGATCACTTCGTCAATATGTTGTCAGTATCTTCTCATGATGTGTTAACGTTTACTTGCGTCCTTAGACCATGAGAATATCATAGAACCGGATACCGGATGGTTGCTTTGGGGTCATCAATCGTTACGCCGTAACTGGGTAATTATAAAGGTGACTTCCAGGTACACCAGAAAGTATATCGTGGTTCTAGATATGTCAAGACTGGGATTTGCCCATCCGGCGATGGAGAGATACACTCTGGGCCCACTCGGTATTACGGTGTCCAGCATCGCCTGGCCAGGTATTGTGACTAAAAGGTTAGTCACGGGGATACCGGAATACGGAAACGAGAAAAGAGTACAAACCGGTAACGAGGATAACTAGGTATGGTGATCAAGGAGTTGATCACAGGGATACCGTCAAAGTCTCGCCTCGGGTTGTGTAATGTATCGTGAGGCAAAAGGAATTGTATGCGATAATACAAGGTTTGCTCGATAAAGATCTTCGATGATATGTGGGAGTCGTTATGGGTGTCCAGATCCCGCTGACGATTATTGACCGGAATGTATTCCGGACATGTCCACATATACTCGAACCTATAGGATCACACGCTTAACGTTTTAGCGACATTTAGGAATGCTATGATTTATGGAGAACGAGAGAGAAGGGTTCCGAAAGTGTTTCGGATGATCTCGAATGTGTTCCGGGAGGTCCCGGATGGTTCCGGTGATGTCCGGAAGTGTTCCGGAAAGTATTGGAAGGTTTCTAGAAGGTTCTGGAAGGTTCTAGAAGGTTCTAGAAATTCTAGAAGGTTCTGGAAGGTTCTAGAAATTCTAGAAGGTTCTGGAAGGTTCTAGAAATTCTAGAAGGTTCTAGAAGGTTCTAGTGGAGTTGGACTCCAACTCCAACAGGGTGTCCCTGCTGAAGTAGGACTCCACCTGCCTAGGGAGAGCTGCCCCAACCCCTATAAATAGAGGGGCAGGGCACCTCAAAGGGTATCCCAAGCAGCCCCAGAGGCAGCCCTAGTCCCTTGGACTAAACCCTAGGCCGGCCATCTCTAGATTGGCCACAGCCTTCTTTTTCTCTCTCTTCTAGATTGGATCTAGTACAGCTGCCGGCGCGCTGCTGATTCTCCTTCTCGTAGATCCCCGCTGTTCTTGTGTGCTGGTCCACACATTACCGCGGTGTCGCTGATCCGGTACGCGTGGATACCTCGGAGACGTCGTATACTTCGGCGTTTGATCGGGCGAACTATTCACGAGGAGATCGCTCTCGCGGCTGGGAGGTATAACCTAGCTGCGGGAGTCTGCGGACTTCATCGACATCGGTCAACTTCTCCGCTGCATTGACGTGATCGTCGAAGGTATGATATCGTTATCTACACCTCGATAGTGTTTCTTGGTTTGGTTCGTGCGCGGAAAAATTTTGTTTTGCGTAGCGCGTTCCCTAACAGTGGTATCAGAGCGGTTCTATGCGTAGTTGTAGGTACGACTAGAGCATATGTGATATGCGGCATTGCACATATGATGTGCGGGGTGTTAGATGAGATCTACCACCAGATTTTCTTGTTGTTTCCCTCTCATTGCAAAATTTTGATCTTGGCTGCATCGTGAAATTTTCAGAGGTCCGGCGAACCTTACGATCTTCGGATCGAGACATGCTAAGGATGACTTTGGTTTCACTTTAGTTGAGAAAGATAAATTTGCAATGAGCGGGCTTGTAGATGTGATCTACACGGGGGTCATGCGTATGACGAAGTTTAGTATGGGGTTCGAGATTTCCGAGTCTCCAATTCCAGACACCCCGACAGTTAAATAACTGCAAGAGCAATCATGCTTATGGTAACGTAGGTAGCAAACGGTTTGCAACGTAACCATAAAGCCACGTATTGTAGCATAAACGTTAGAGGCGTCTAACTTGTTTTTGCAGGGTATGCATGTGATGTGGTATAGCCTATACGATGCAATGTGATTGTATGAGATGCAAAGTGTTTGTAATTTTAATTTTGTCATGACCTGCGTGTCATGAGTACGGCAATCGGCAGGAGCCAATACGATTGTCATTATTTATTATATTGACCTACGCGTCAACTAGAAAGCCATGTAATGCATTTATTTTATTAGCTATGTGATAGCCAATAGTTGTAATTGCAAGGACATGGTGGTGACAATCTTACATCGATGGACCTCGACGCTACGTCGTACGCGAAGAAGGAGTTCTCTGCCAAAAGATGTTGAAGAAGTCTTCTTCAACAAAAGGGGCTATACCATATCACAATAATTTAATTGCATGTGATGTTAATCCCTTTTATGCACCTTGTTTGATGCGTGGTAGACGTTTGTTAAATAGGGTGATCCCTCACACAAATATCAAAGTAGTTAGTGTTCTTCCAAGTGTAGCACCGTCTGGAGTATTTGCCATTCTGAGGTGCGCCATGTCACATGGGTACGATAGGTTTGACATATATGAGGCGGGCGCGAACCGTTCGCGCAGCAGAGCACTCGGTTGTCTTGACGAGCTTTGCAAGATCGTCTTGGGCTCGGAACACACCCATCGAAAGATGAACAAGAGTCATATGGGATATGATTGGCATGTTGACCTACCGGTCTCGTTATTCCATCATCAGTGATGTCACATCAATGGTGGAGTAAGTGAGTCGTGGATCTTGAATCACTAATAATCAATTATGAGGGATATTGGTTTTAGTGGGAGCTTACTCTAATTAAGTGTTAATTTGAGTTGCTTTAATCATGAACAATGTCTAAAGTGTATTTGTTTTTAAGTTGTAGATCTATGGCACCCGTAACCACCTTTCCACTATGCGCGTTGCTTGAGAAGAAAAACTGAATTCATCTGGAACAACTTTACGGACTGGTACCGTAATGTGAGGATTGTCCTCAAGAGTGCCAAGAAGGACTATGTCCTATCGCAAACTCTCGGTGAACTCCCCGCTAACGCTACGGATGATGAGACTCGTATCTATCAATCTAAGAGCGATGATTCCATTGCAGTACAGTGTATCATGCTTGCCTCCATGGAACCTGATCTTCAAAAGCGTTTTGAGAATTGGGCTGCTTATGAGTTAATCCAGGAGCTGAAAGCTTTGTTTCAGAAGCAAGCAAAGACTGAAAGATATGAGATATCCAAAGCCTTATTTGAATGCAAGATGGCTGAGGGCAGCTCAGTGAGTCAGCACGTACTTAGATTGTCTGGGTACGCGCAAAGGTTGGATGCGCTAGGTTTTCCAATCTCCCAAGAGTTGGGCACTGATCTTGTTCTTGCTTCCCTCCCTCCGAGCTATAGTAGCTTCATCATGAACTACAACATGAATGGGATGGAAAGGAGTATGGGTGAATTATTCACTATGCTTAAAACTGCTGAGAGTGGAATCCAGAAGGACGCCAATCATGTGATGATGGTGAATAAAACAACCAACTTCAAGAAGAAGGGCAAGTCTAAGAAAAAGGGCAAATCCAAGGGTGCTAGTATGACTGACACGCCTAAGAAGTCCAAGACTGGCGCCACTTCTGATGTTGAGTGCTTCTTCTGTAAAGAGAAGGGACACTGGAAGAGGAACTGCAAGAAATATCTGGCAGAAAAGAAGAAGTCTGGAAAGTCCAGCTCAGGTATGAGTGTCATACATGTTATTGATGTATTCCTTGCTGGTCCGCAATGTAATTCTTGGGTATTGGATACCGGATCGGTTGCTCATATTTGCAACTCGATGCAGGAACTACAGAGGCCTAAGCGACTAGCAAAGGATGAGGTGACGATGCGCGTCGGGAACGGAGTAAAAGTTGCTGTGCTCGCCGTCGGTGTCCTACCTCTACATTTATCTTCAGGATTTATATTAGAGCTTAGTAATTGTTACTATGTTCCGGCCTTGAGCAAAAACATTATTTCTGGATCATGTTTGTTGCAAGACGGTTATTCGTTTAAGTCTGAGAACAATGGTTGTTCGATTTATATGGATAATATGTTTTATGGCCATGCTCCCGTTGTGAATGGGTTATTTATTATGAATCTTGATGGTAATACACACATCCATAACACTGACGCTAAACGTCGCAAGATAATCGATTCGAATTCCACTTATTTGTGGCACTGCCGTTTGGGTCATATTGGAAAGAAGCGCATGAAGAAACTCCATTGTGATGGACTTTTGGAGTCATTTGATTATGAATCATTTGACACTTGCGAGCCTTGTCTAATGGGTAAAATGACTAAAACGCCGTTCACAGGCCACGTAGAACGGGCGACTGACTTATTGGAGATCATACATACGGATGTATGTGGTCCAATGAGTATAGCTGCACGCGGTGGATTCCTCTACTTCATTACCTTCACGGATGATTTGAGTAGATATGGATATATCTATTTGATGAGACATAAGTCTGAAACCTTTGAAAAGTTTAAAGAATTTCAGCATGAAGTAGAAAATCATCGTAACAAGAAAATCAAGTTTCTGCGATCAGATCGCGGCGGGGAGTATTTGAGTTACGAGTTTAGCGAACATCTGAAGAGCTGCGGAATTGTTCCACAGCTTACGCCTCCCGGAACGCCACAGAGGAATGGAGTGTCCGAGAGACGTAATCGAACCTTGTTGGACATGGTAAGATCGATGATGTCATTAACTGAACTGCCATTGTCTTTTTGGGGTTATGCTTTAGAGACTGCCGCTTTTACACTAAATAGAGCACCATCTAAATCCGTTGAAACGACACCATATGAGATATGGCATGGGAAGAAACCCAACTTGTCTTTTCTTAAAATTTGGGGATGCGATGCATATGTAAAGCGTTTACAACCAAATAAGCTCGATCCCAAATCGGATAAATACTTCTTTGTTGGTTATCCCAAAGGAACTGTTGGGTATTCCTTCTATCACCGCACCGAAGGCAAAGTGTTTGTCGCAAAGAACGGTGTGTTTCTCGAGAAAGAGTTTCTTGCGAAAGGGGTGAGTGGGAGGATAGTGCAACTCGACGAGATTGGTGAATCTTCGTTATTAGGTCAAAGTGATGCAACGCCGGAAGTGGTTCCGGAGTTTCCCACAATGACTGATACGGAAGCCCCTACATGTGATGTAGAGACTTCAGTCGAGCCAGCAGCTGAACCACGAAGGTCTGGTAGGATTCGCACGAAACCACAGTGGTTTTCGGATGAGGTATTGTTGTTAGACAACGATGAGCCTGCGACCTATACGGAAGCAATGATGGGCCCTGACTCCGTTAAATGGCTAGACGCCATGAAATCCGAGATAGAATCCATGTACGAGAACCAAGTTTGGAGCTTGGTGGACCCTCCTGAAGGCGTGAGGCCTATCGAATGTAAATGGATCTATAAAAAGAAAACAGACGCGGATGGGAATGTATACATCTATAAAGCTCGACTTGTCGCAAAGGATTTCCGACAAGTTCAAGGAGTTGACTACGACGAGACATTCTCTCCCGTAGCGATGCTTAAGTCTGTTCGGATTCTTCTAGCGATTGCTGCATATTTCGATTACGAGATATGGCAAATGGATGTCAAAACAGCGTTCCTGAATGGGAAGCTAACCGAGGACGTGTATATGATACAGCCCGAGGGTTTTGTCAATCCAAAGGATGCTGGAAAGGTATGCAAACTTCAGAGATCCATCTATGGACTGAAGCAAGCATCACGGAGTTGGAATCTTCGCTTTGATGAAGTGGTCAAAGGATTTGGCTTCATCAGGAACTGCGAAGAGGCTTGTGTTTACAAGAAAGTAAGTGGGAGCGCAATAGCATTTCTAATACTCTATGTGGATGACATATTGTTGATTGGGAATGATGTATCTTTTCTTGACAATATTAAGACTTCGTTGAAAAATAGTTTTTCAATGAAAGATTTAGGCGAGGCAGCATACATATTAGGTATAAAGATCTATAGAGATAGATCAAAGCGCCTAATAGGGCTAAGCCAGAGTACATATATAGATAAAGTACTGAAGAGGTTCAGTATGGAAAACGCCAAGAAGGGGTTCTTGCCGATGTCGCATGGGAAAAGTTTGAGCAAGAATCAGTGTCCTTCGACAACTGATGAGCGAGAACGCATGAGTAAGATTCCATACGCATCCGCGATTGGGTCAATCATGTACGCCATGATATGTACACGACCAGATGTGTCCTATGCTCTAAGTGTTACGAGCAGATACCAGAGTGATCCAGGTCATGATCATTGGACAGCAGTGAAGAATATCCTAAAGTACCTGAAGAGGACTAAGGATATGTTTCTCGTATACGGTGGTGACGAAGAGCTCGTTGTAAAGGGTTACACCGACGCCAGCTTTGTCACAGATCCGGACGATTTTCGATCTCAATCAGGCTTAGTGTATACACTGAACGGTGGCGCAGTGAGCTGGAAGAGTTCCAAGCAGGACACTGTGGCGGATTCTACAACGGAGGCTGAGTATATCGCCGCTTCAGAAGCGGCAAAGGAGGGCGTTTGGATTAAGAAGTTCGTCACCGAGCTTAGTGTGGTTCCGAGCGCGCTGGATCCTATGGAGCTCTATTGTGACAATAGTGGCGCCATAGCTCAGGCCAAGGAGCCAAGGTCCCACCAGAAGTCCAAACATATACAACGCCGATTCCACATCATTCGTGAATTGGTGGAGCGTGGAGACGTAAAGATATGCAAAATACACACGGATCTGAATGTGTCAGATCCGCTGACGAAGCCTCTACCACAAGCAAAGCATGAGCAACACCGGAATGCCATAGGTGTTAGGAGCTTAAGCATTGGCTAGATTATTGACTCTAGTACAAGTGGGAGACTGTTGGAAATATGCCCTAGAGACAATAATAAAGTTGTTATTATTCTATTTTCATGTTCATGATTAAGTTTATGTTCTATGCTAAAATTGCATTGGTTCTTGAATATGAGATTCAGAGGAAAACCTAATTGCATGTGTGGAATAATAAACACCATTCAGATCCCTAGTCAGGCCTCTGGACTAGCTCATGTATTGTTGATGATCTTGTTTTCCTGATCATGGGCATTGTTAATGTAACAAGGATGCCGGCAATAATGGGAACACATTGTTAGGGTAACAATGGTGTTGGATAGACCCCTTATGAGATACTGCGAGATCACTTCGTCAATATGTTGTCAGTATCTTCTCATGATGTGTTAACGTTTACTTGCGTCCTTAGACCATGAGAATATCATAGAACTGGATACCGGATGGTTGCTTTGGGGTCATCAATCGTTACGCCGTAACTGGGTAATTATAAAGGTGACTTCCAGGTACACCAGAAAGTATATCGTGGTTCTAGATATGTCAAGACTGGGATTTGCCCATCCGGCGATGGAGAGATACACTCTGGGCCCACTCGGTATTACGGTGTCCAGCATCGCCTGGCCAGGTATTGTGACTAAAAGGTTAGTCACGGGGATACCGGAATACGGAAACGAGAAAAGAGTACAAACCGGTAACGAGGATAACTAGGTATGGTGATCAAGGAGTTGATCACAGGGATACCGTCAAAGTCTCGCCTCGGGTTGTGTAATGTATCGTGAGGCAAAAGGAATTGTATGCGATAATACAAGGTTTGCTCGATAAAGATCTTCGATGATATGTGGGAGTCGTGATGGGTGTTCAGATCCCGCTGACGATTATTGACCGGAATGTATTCCGGACATGTCCACATATACTCGAACCTATAGGGTCACACGCTTAACGTTTTAGCGACATTTAGGAATGCTATGATTTATGGAGAACGAGAGAGAAAGGTTCCGAAAGTGTTTCGGATGATCTCGAAAGTGTTCCGGGAGGTCCCGGATGGTTCCAGTGATGTCCGGAAGTGTTCCGGAAAGTATTGGAAGGTTCTAGAAGGTTCTGGAAGGTTCTAGAAGGTTCTAGAAATTCTAGAAGGTTCTGGAAGGTTCTAGAAATTCTAGAAGGTTCTGGAAGGTTCTAGAAATTCTAGAAGGTTCTAGTGGAGTTGGACTCCAACTCCAACAGGGTGTCCCTGCTGAAGTAGGACTCCACCTGCCTAGGGAGAGCTGCCCCAACCCCTATAAATAGAGGGGCAGGGCACCTCAAAGGGTATCCCAAGCAGCCCCAGAGGCAGCCCTAGTCCCTTGGACTAAACCCTAGGCCGGCCATCTCTAGATTGGCCACAGCCTTCTTTTTCTCTCTCTTCTAGATTGGATCTAGTACAGCTGCCGGCGCGCTGCTGATTCTCCTTCTCGTAGATCCCCGCTGTTCTTGTGTGCTGGTCCACACATTACCGCGGTGTCGCTGATCCGGTACGCGTGGATACCTCGGAGACGTCGTATACTTCGGCGTTTGATCGGGCGAACTATTCACGAGGAGATCGCTCTCGCGGCTGGGAGGTATAACCTAGCTGCGGGAGTCTGCGGACTTCATCGACATCGGTCAACTTCTCCGCTGCATTGACGTGATCGTCGAAGGTATGATATCGTTATCTACACCTCGATAGTGTTTCTTGGTTTGGTTCGTGCGCGGAAAAATTTTGTTTTGCGTAGCGCGTTCCCCAACACTGCGTGCGTCTCGCCGTCGGGCTTAGGCTTAGGGACCCACCATCCGGATGTCGGGGGTTCGGCAGCCTCTGGGGCGACCTTCGTGCCTTCGGCTTCAGTGTGAACAGTGTGGACATAGCGAATGGCCGCCTGGATGTCATTGTCGATTTTGCGAGATAAGTCTTGATTGCCTCGGACGGTAATGACACCGCAAGGGGACGGGATCTTCATGCAGAGGAAAGCATGGTGAGGGATGGCGCCGAACTTGTTCAGTGTGACCCGGCCGAGGATGATGTTGTACTGGTAGGGGAGATCGACCACGTCGAAGACGATATTCCCGTGTCGCTTGCACTCCCCTTCTCCGAACTCCACCGGGAGCTCAATCTTCCCGAGCCCCGGGACCGGCTCGCCTCCGAAGCCAAGGAGTGGGATGCCAGTGGGGGCGAGACAAGCCCGTGGTATCCCCATCTCTGCGAGGGTAGATGCGAACAGGATGTCCGCCGAGCTTCCTCCGTCGATGAAGACACGATGCACTTCACAGTCGTTTATGACTGCCGAGATGACGAGGGCATCGTGATGGGGGAGGCTGATCCCCGCGGCGTCCTCGGGGCCGAAGGTCACCGTGGCGCCGACCCGACGGAGGTAGCTCGGTGGGCGGCGACGAGTTGATGTGGTGCACCTGTCGGGTGTACGCCCGGCGTTGTCGCTTGGATGGGAACGTGTGGGCATGGCCACCAGTGATGGCGTGCACGATGCGGCGCCGCGGATCATCGACCTGCTTCGGTGGCTCCCCAAGGAGCGGAAGCAGCGGCGGGGGTGGCAGGGCCTGGCGTTCTTGAGCTGCCACGCGATCGTGTCGCGGGGCGTCGGTCCTTGCGGCCAGCCCGCGCTGTTTGATCGCACGGGCTGCGGCGACTAGGTCACATTCTGCGGTGGTGTGGAAGACCCATCCGTGGAGCTCGCAGAATACTCGATTGTCTCCGCCGGGCCTTCGTCCTCCGCTTTCGTTGTTACTGCCTCTTCCGCGCCCGGAGTTATTTCCGTTCCCCTGGCCTTGACCGCGGCCTCCGTGCGGGTAAGCCTGGCTGCGGGAGTCCCGCTCGGGACGGCCCGACCCGTGCCCGCGGGAGTCCTGCTCGGGACGGCCTGGCTCACGGCCCCGATCGCCGCTACGTGCCTGCTTAGCGGGGCGACGTTCTTCCCCTTCCACGTGGTACACATCCTTCTGCCTCCTGGCGCGCCGGTCGTAGGTTTCCGCTTTCGGCCCGGTCCAGGCGGCAAGCGCCTGTGCCTCTGCTTGCCTACGGGTTTTCCCGTCTTCGAACTTGGAGTAGGTGCGCATAATCTCGTACAGCTCTGCGACTGACTTGGGCTCTTTCCTGTCGAGTTTTCCTACCAAGTCGGGGTTATAGATCGCGTGGCGGGCTGCCTCGCACACGCTCTTGTCGGTGATGTCCGGGATTTGGCACTGCACCTGAGCAAAGCGTTGTGTGAAGTCCCGTATCGACTCGTCGGGGGCCTGCTCGAGGGAGAACAAGTCCGAGGAGGTGACTTCCTTATTCCGGTGGGCAATGAAGTGGCTGGTGAGCTTGTCGCGGAGTTGTTCCCACGAGTACACCGAGCGAGGAGCCAGCCCGAGGTACCACTTCCAAGCCAGGCCAGAGAGCACCAGCAATAATCCTTTGGCCATGATCGCCTCGCCGCCTCCCGCCGAGGATACGGCGGTCTCGTACACCCTGAGGAACTCGACGGCGTCGGTGTTCCCGTCGAAGCTGGCAATACTGGGTGCCCGATACTTGCTTGGCCACGGCGTTGCCGCCAGCCCCGGGCTCAGTGGGTTGTACACGTCAGTGAGGCCCGGGCCGCTTGACGATGGCTGGCAGGTTCTGACTTCGAGTTGGTGCGGGACGACGTTGGCGGGCCGCCCGGCTATCCATCTCGGATGGTGGAGCTCAGGGTGCGGCGGAGGCACTGGGACCCACGTAGGGTAGTGCTCCGCTGGACGTTGTGGCGAGGCCGGGGCCTGCCCGCCCGGCTACGCGACGGAGTGATAGAAGGGTTGGTAGCTGGGGCCTTCCCCCGCGCCATAGAGGGATGCCGCGGCCATCTCTCGGCTGGCCTCCAACTGATGCCGCAGGGCTGCGGCCTCTTCGGCGCATGCTGGTGCGGGGGGATTGCTCTCGTGCGGCTGTCGGCCATGGCTTGGCGGAGGGCGGCGGCCTCATGCGCTCCCGCTGGGGACGGTAGCCTGGCGCGTGCCTGGGCTTCTGCTACCTCCTGCATGACTTCCTCGGCGGCGAGGGTGTTACGGCGGGTTTGCTCTCGCGCTTCAGCTAGGGTCTCGTCCAGGCAACGCTGCACTGCCGCGGCCTCGGCTGCTTCGGGGACCGGCGAGGGAGCTGCCGCGGTTCGTGCGGCGTCACGCTCAGCACGAAGCAGGCCTGCCTCGGCGTGAGCATTGTTTGAAGCTTGGAGGGCCTGGAGGGCCTCAGCCTTTGCCCTAACGAGCTCCTCCCTGAGCTCATCAGCCTCGCGCCTCAAGGTTTCAGCCTCCGTCTCGACGCGTGCTTCTGGGCTTGCCGCGTTGATCGCGGCTGTGGGGAGTCCCGCCGCGCGGACATCGACTGGCGCGCACTCGGCTCGAAGGTTAGCAGTCGACGAGTTGCTGACGCGGGCGTCGCCCAGCTCCGCGGCGACGGCCGTGTTGTTCGTCCTTGCCTGACGCGTCGGGTTTGGTGTGCGGGGTGCGATCGTCTTGGCTGTGCTCTTTTTCCTTGGCGCCATGGCTTTACGCTCGAGGCCCCACGGACGGCGCCAACTGTCGTAGATACAAGTCTAGACAGTGAATTTGTGGCACCCCCGGTCGGTTACGACAACCTCCGGGCGTGCGAAGGGACAACGAGCGAGAGCGCGAACGCGTGAGGCAGCCGATGTCGTAAGTCGGTGTTTGTATTAGGGCATGAAAATGAGAGCTTACACGTGAGGAAAATGAAAAATGGATCCCCCAAACACTACCCCTTAGGGGGTATTTATAGGGTTGGGCGAGGAGAAAGCTAAGATTACAATTTTGCCCCTAAGGGGAGAGACTATTACAGGGGCACAACGGTCATTTCCATATCCCTAAAGAATCTTGAGGGAATATGCTCGGGCATCTTCAGGGGAATCTTCTGGGGAATATACCGGGGAATATATTGGCCCCACGCGAGGGCTCGTCAGCGACAGTTCTGACAACAGAGGGCGGGCTCGTCGGAGACATCCCTGACGACAGAGAGTGGGCTCGCCGGAGACAGCCCTGACGCGGGGAACGTGCGGACGCGTCGAGGACAGCTTCGTCGCGGGGAGCGTGGACGAGAACTCCCATAGCGTTACAGTGATCCTGAACGGCATCGATTCGGGGTAGCGCAGAAACCCTCCTCCAACAGCTATTTTGCATCCATCCAGGCGATGTTCCAGAAGAAGATGCCAAAAAGTATTGAGGAGAGTGTAGCCAAAGTGCATGAAGCTTTTGAAAAATATCCTATTCAGCGGTCTAACAGGATCTTCCTTAGTCATCAGGCTTGCATGTGGGAGATAATCCGCCAGAAAGGATCCATACACTACTCCGTTCCGCACTTGAAGAAAAAGACACTCAAGAGGCGAGGTGTTCTACCAATTAGGTTAACGTGTGAGCCAGAGTTTGTAGCTGCTGCGGAAGAGTTTCTCAATGCTTGGATCTTTTTGTAATGGAATCATGTGTTATCTTTTTGTAATGGAATCATGTGTTATGTTTTTTTAATGGAATCATAGTTTATCTATTTTTACAATGTGTCAAATCATGTGTTATCTTTTTATAATGGATTTGGCCATTGCAGTGTATCATAGATCATGGAGTACATCTTCACACCACGTACTCTCTCTGCTCTACAGAGTTTACGGTTCAGGCATCATCCACTGCAAAACTGCATACATCCAAGAAAAGAGCAATAACTGCTCGTATTAACTATATCATCAACCACGGGGATGGCATGAGTAGCGGGACTTGTATTTCTGAATTTGTGGTTTTTGGTGAGAGGCCTTGTATACCCGAACAGAGGGAGTACTGTTCGCACGAAATTGGATCCGTGAAACACCTAGGTAATGGGAGTCGCCAACCGCACTTACGTGTGCGATAACCGGATGTTTTTCGAGCAAAGCAACAAAGGATAACTATCGTACTTACGCGTACGACAAGCGATTGCTTTCCGAGCAAAGCAACAAAGATCTTCTTACTTACGTGAAGAAGAAACGACTGTTTTCCAGCGCAAAACAGCAAAGATCTACTGCTAAGAAAAAGTAAAAGATAAAAGTAATAGATTGGTTTGATCGATTGTTGGATGCTTCAATCGGCCGTCACCCTTTACATATTTATAGGGCGGCTGGTCTTCCCGTAGGAGATCTGGACTCCTAATCCTAATTGATTACAGATATACAATCTTTCCTTATTTAAAAGGATCCTGATCTATTTATACATATATCCTTCCACCGCTCAGGACTCCTTCCCGAGTACGAGACATCTTTCCATACGAACCGAGAGTCCTTCCGAGTTCGTAATCAATTCTTTCCTTTCTGAGACTCTCTCCCTAAGTCTCCGTGTCGGATAAGTCTTGGTGATTCGTCGGGTTGACTTGATTGCGTCGTGGCTTGATTCTGCTGGGATTCGGCTCCGTCCGACTTGTGCCTTCTCGGGGACTTGAGTACTCGGGAACACCAGTACTCGGGGATACGGGCCCAGGTGCTCGGTACTCGGGCGTGCTGGCACTCGGAATTACCAGTGCCCGGGACTCGGGTCCGCTGGCACTTGGGACGCTAGTACTCGGGAACGCTGGCACTCGGGACGCCAGTACTCGGGAACGCCAGTACTCGGGAACGCGAGTACGAGTGCTCGGGGCTGATGACGCTCAGGGTCGATGACGCTCGGGGTCGATGACGCTCGGGGGCGCGAGTGCTCGGAATCACGAGTGCTCGGGGTCGCCGCTGTTGAATGCCCGGAGGTGCCGCTCGTGACTTGATGACGTAGTACTCGAGACATTAGCGCTCGGGGACACCTCCGACTGCTCGGGTCTTCGGGAACTTCTGTGAGTGCCTTCGTACTCGATTCATGACGAGTACTCGGGGAAACTGCGGATTACTCGGGGTGCGAGTACCCGGACCTGTACTCCAAGGGTTAATGCTAAATCCATAGCGAGTAAATCCATTATTCCAATTTGGCTAGTTGAATAAATCTTAATGCCAAATCACACTGCAAGCAAAACCTAATACTTAATTTGGCCAACTGAATAAACCCTTAAGCCAAATTACGCTGTAAACAAGTACATCAAGTTTGTGCATAACAGATGCTCTAACATTGGAGGAGGGGACTCCGTCCACATCCACTACTTAGAATCAACTACATTACACCTAGCTTTAGCTAAGACATGAGCACACATATTAGCATCCCTACAACACCAAACAAACTTGACCAGAATGTTACACAAACACTTCTCTTTAATTTCCTGAACAAAAGGGCCAACAAGAGATCTATCTAGCTCATTACACTGCAGTTTTTTGACTGCCTCCGCACAGTCAAGCTCAATTATTACTTTGTTCAGCCCTTGGTCCAGCGCCATACCCACAGCCATACGCGTCGCTAAGACCCTGTACAATGCAGGTGCTTAGACAGGTGTCTCAGGAAAAAAACTCGGTTTTTTTTGTAAGAGGTGCTTAGACAGGTACTTAGGAAGGGCGACGGAAGCAAAGTTAAGCACCCGGTGCTATGCTGGTGCTTAGGGTGACACAGGTGACAGGTGCTTCAACTGGTACCTAGCAAATAGTACTCCAAGAAGCACAAATAGTACTCCACACAATGCAGTGCTGCATTAGAGACAACAGGTGCTAGAGTAGGTGCTACATGAATATTAAAGCAACTTAAGCACCCATATGAAGCACTCTGCATTGTAAGTCACATATTTTTTTGGGACGCAACGCTACTCTCTCTCTTTAAGCACTGGGCTATAAGCACCCTGCATTGTACATGGCCTAACAACTCGGCCAAAAGAGGATCAACGACTTGTCGGAGACTGGAGCACTTCGCAGCAAAGAAACTCCCATCATCTCGCCTAATCACCGCGCCAGCACCACCTGCGTCCAAGCCTTTGTTCAGCGCTCCATCTACATTGATTTTGAACCACCCAACTGGAGGTGGCTTCCACCTCTCCTTCTCCCTTACATGCCTAACAGCAGCAGATGAAGAGCTAATTGCCCACTCCTCAGCAAGATGACACACCCTCCTGGCCACTTCGTTTGGATTCTGGAGTGCCTCGCCTCGACTTGTAGCGTTTCTAGTTTGCCACAATTCATACATCATCCTGAGCTATAAGCACAAGGGCTCTTCCTGTAAAGAAACAATAGTATTTAGGATCCACCATTTTAGCTCACCAGGCGACCTGCACTTTTTAGAGAAAGATGGCCACGAGAAATCACACATTCGCTCCAGCTCCTTCCATGCCTCTGACAAAATTACAGCCCCAAAAGCAATGACAAAAGCTTTCCCCTCTGAAGCAATAAGGACAGCTTACAAGATCTTTTATCTTTCTTCTTTTGAGCTCATCTCCCACAGCAATACTCCGAAGACAAATATGCCAAAAGATGGATTTTTACCTTCCCTGGAACCTTCGCACTCCAAAGCTTCAGCCAACCGTTGTGTACTACAACTGAAGAAGAAGAGCCACCATTCTTGTCCTTGTTAATGATAAAGTCTTCTTGCCTCCTCAGTTGTAAGCTGACCTGACCGTAAACAGACCGTTCGCAGTCCAGTTCCAGGCCAAATAATCATCGCCTTCCCACCACGCCGGAATTTTAATATGGAGGATGTCATCAGCATCCACATCAAAAAGTAATTCTCTTACAAGAGGCTCATTCCATTGCTTCAGGTCAGGAAGGAAGAGATCAGATACTTCCGAGGCCATAATTTCTCCTTTTCTACCGAGAGGACGTCGACATCCACTCCTTGGGATCCAGTCATCTTCCCATAAGCTGACATTTCTTCCATTCACTACTCTCCATATGAGCCCTTTTTTCAGCAGTTCTCTCCCCTGCAGAATGCTTCTCCATGTGTAAGAAGCTTTCTTTGGATGCAAGGTAGCTTGTAGGAAACTCGAATGCCTGTAATATCTGGCTTTCAGCACACGGGCACATAAGGAGTTTGGTTCTGTCAGCAGCCTCCACCCTTGACGTGCTAACATGGCCTGTTTAAAAGCCTCCATCTCCCGAAAGCCCACACCTCCCAGTTTTTTTGACAAAGTCATTTTTTCCTAGCTAACCCAGTGGACCTTCTTCTGCCCTTTATTTGCTCCCCACCAAAATCGAGCGATGTTGACATCAATTGCTTGCACAAGAATTTGGTGAAAGCGAAGCAACTCACTGTGTATGCAGGAACTGCTTGCAGGACTGATTTTATTAAGATCTCTTTACCAGCCTTCGACAGTCCCTGACCCTTCCATCCATCACCTTGTTCCAAGCCCTTTCCAGAATATGCTTAAAGGCACCATTTTTTGATCTTCCCACTATGGTTGGCAGCCCCAAATATTTCTCATTCAGCGCTTCGCTTCCAACACCACTTATTTCCTTGAGTCTCTTCTTTTCTTCCTCATCCACCCCCGGGCCAAAGAAAATAGAGGATTTCTATAAATTTACTTTCTGCCCCGAACTTGCTTCATATCGCTGCAACCCCGACCTTAGGGCCCTTAGATTGCTCCGTGTGGCTTCAAAGAAAATTAGGCTATCATCAGCGAACAGGAGATGAGTTAAGTGTCGACCTCCAGCCCCAAATTTGATGCCCTTAATCCTTCTTTCTTCCTGCTCTTGGCGAAGAAGCCCTGAAAAACCTTCAGCACACAGAATAAAGAGATAGGGAGATATCAGATCCCCTTGTCTCAGGCCCCTTGAAGGTATAAAGTTTTCAGAGAAATCCCCATTTAATTTTACCTTAAATTTGGCCGATGTAACACATCTCATCACCATTCTCGTCCACCTTTCAGAAACCCAATTTACAGAGAGCATTCTCCAAGAAATCCCATTCAATTCTGTCATATGCCTTCATCATGTCAAGTTTTACTGCACACAATTTTTTTTTGCCAGTTCCGGCACTGAATGGAGTGTAAACACTCATATGCAATGAAGACATTGTCAAAAATGAGACGTCCAGGGATGAAAGCACTCTGTTCTTCTGAGATTAAGAAAGGTAAGACTTTCTTCAACTTGTTCGCTAACACTTTTGAGGCCAATTTGTACAAAACGTTGCACAAACTGATCGGGCGGAAATGTGTTAGTTGCTCAGGATTAGGGACTTTTGGAATTAGGACAATTGTAGTGTTATTTATGTCTCTTGGGCACTCCCATCCTTAAGTCCCTCACTGCTTCACAAACCTCCTTTCCCACAGCGCTCCAATGCTTCTGATAAAAGAGTGCAAGTAGCCCGTCAGGACCAGAAGCCTTTGTTGGCCCCATTTGAGATAGAGCAGCAAAAACCTCTTCATCAGAGATATCAGCATCCAGATCCTCCTTCATGTCTTCCGTCACGAATCTCTGAAAGGTATCAAGAACTTGCTCCATCCCATGAGAGCTTTCTGAAGTGTACAGGTTTTTATAAAACTCCCTGGCCAGCTTCCTCATCTCTTCATCACTGCTAGCTTTCCTGCCCTCTGAGGAATATAGAAATCACACTATATTTTTCCTCCTCCTATGAGTGGCCCTTGCCTGGAAATATTTTGTGTTCCGGTCGCCTGATTTTAGCCACTCCTGTCTGGACCTCTGTTTGTACATAATCTCCTCCCTTTCCAGCAGCTCATGCATTCTAGCTTGAATAGCTTGGATGACAGTCAAATTATTCTCTATTAGGCTCTGCTGTCTTGCTACATCCAGTTGTTGTCTTAACCTTTTCAACTCTCCTCTAACCGACCCGAACACCTCCTTGCTCCATAGCTGCATTCCTTTTGTCACATCCTGCAATATGTCCCATAGACCACAAGCACCACGGGCACCTTTATCGCTTGCTATCCATACCTCCAAAAACATATCCACATAGCCCTCATGGCGCGCCCACATCTCTTCGTACTGGAACGGGCGTGAGGATTTGCTACAAGATTTCTTCTCCTGTTCCAGTTCAATAAGGAGAGCCATGTAATCTGACTCCTCCGTTGCAATATGTTGCACTGAGATGTGTCGGAAGGTGTCGAGTAAGCCTGAGTTCCCAAAGGCACGGTCTAGCCTCACTTGGACATTAGCTTCCTCTTCTCTTCCATTATTCCAAGTGAAAGGGTACCTTGTGAAACCCAGATCCTGCAGGCCGCACATCTCAATACAATTCCGAAACTTCTCCATCTGAGACGCGTTTCTTTCGTTCTGCCCAATTTGCTCAGATGCTCGCAGGATCTCGTTAAAATCTCTTGCGCACAACCACGGCAGATCAGATTGTGCGTAGAGATAGCGTAAAATGCTCCAGGTCCTCTCCCTTAACTCGGTGCGAGGTTCTCCATATATTCCTAAGAATCGCCACCTTCTCCCATCCTCTCCCAGAAAAATATCCATATGATATTGGGAGTAGGGTTTGAACTCGACTGAGACTCCATCCCTCCACCACAAGGCCAGACCACCACTCAGACCCATACAATCAATGACTGAACAATTTGCAAAAACCAAGCTCCATCCTAACCTCTCCAGAGCTGGTGGTCTTTTCTTCGTTTCGCAGAGAAACACCACACTGGGGTTGAAGGACCTCACCAGGTCCCTCAGTTCTCCAACTGCCGAGATCAACCCCAAACCTCGGCAGTTCCAGACCAGGAGCTTCATTGTTGTCGGCGGGCCTGCTCCTCGGCAGGCACCACTGCTGGTTCAGAGTTGGTTGTAGTTGTAGCAACTTCTTCGGTTTTTTGCCTTTTTACACTTTCCACGGTCATCATCTCCCCGCCTTCCTCCAAGCTGACTACCGGACCATGGTTTACCGGCACCCATACTTTGCGCACATTCCTCTTCCTTGAGATTTGCTCTTTTTTCTCCTTCTCGCCTTCCCCTGCATTGCTGGTTTTAGTTGGTCTTGGCTTCTTCACATATCTGCGTTTACCACTGTTGTTTGCTCCATCAAACCCAGCAACATTCTTCTTGCCCAGTGAACCAACCTTGCCTTTGCCCTTTACAGCCGCTATTGCATGTTCCTGCATACCATTTTTCTTCAAAGGGCTGGTCACCTCTCCCTCTACTTTTCTTCCCCCCTCATCTCTTGAAGCAGAGCTGGACGCGAACAAAGATCTACGAGGTGGAAGATCACGCACCACAGCACTCCCTCTGGCTACTGACTCCAAAGAAAAGGATATGCTCCCTAGACTGCTGGAGCTCATGCTTTGCCTTGAGGACACAGATTGGTTTTCTTGACTTCCTTGGTGAAGCACGCAGCCAGCCACCCCATTCTTTCTTCTCCTCTCCCCCATTCTCACATCCTCTGCCTCCATGGAACAGTCTCCCGCAACTGAAGCAAAAATGTGGTACTTTCTCATATCTCACATCATACCACACTCCAATTTTATCCTCCGGGCTATCCCTCATATCTCACATCATACCACACTCCAATTTTATCCTCCGGGCTATCCCTCACTTTCACCGCATGAACCTAGGGTTTATCAATTGGTAATTCCACACGCACTCTCAGCATCTCACCCCAAGCCTTCCCCTCCTCATCAACATCAACACCAATCACCTTGCCGAGCCAGCCACCCAATATCTCCCCGTATTTTTTGCACATCATATTCGGCGAGAGATCGAGAAATTGCACCCACACTGCAAGGGAGTTGAAACTCACCTCGGAGGGTCTGACATGGCCTTCAAGCTCCTTCAGAACTATGGCATTGTACTCAAACTGCCATGGACCGTTTGCTTTGACGTGCTTCCAATCCCCTTCTGTGGCTAGCTGCACCATGAAACGATTGCCACCCAGGTGCCTAAAAGAAGCGGGTTTATGCAGCCCCCAAGCTCTGATCATGCAGCGTTCCAGCGCCGCTACATTCAGCTGCCTCTCCGACAGCACCATCCCCACCAATCCCCATTTTGGGTTCACCTCCAGATCTGCTCGCAGCCCTTCTATCACCAGGCCCGACGCCTCCTTCTCCGTCAGCTTCAACCCGTCAAGCCGCGCCGAGATTTTCCCTACATCCTCGCCGGATTTGGGCGGTGAAAACCTATCTTCCGCCATCAAGCTTCAGGCTATTACTTCCGCCCAAGAGACTCCAAGCTGCGGCCGCCCCTGCCTCCTGCCAGGACCGCCGCCTCCTCCTCGACGCTCTGGAGACCCGCCGCTCCCTCACACTGACACACAGCCACCCAACGCCGGCGAAACCTCTAGAATCGCCCCCAAATCACCAGAGGAGAGAGACTAGTGTTTTCCCGAGCGTGGTGGCACCCTGTCGTGGGGACGAAATTTAAAACTGAGGAAGGGAACCGCCTCCTCTCGGTTTTCTGTCGTTGCGAAAGGACAGCTCGAAGTGTTTGAAGCTTCGGTCGGAGTACAAACTTTTCATTTTCAGGACTTTGTGAAGTGATTTTGATCCATTCACATTTGCCGACCAAAGGCATCGTTGGTGTATTGTCAGCTGTATCTAACTTTGATACTTAGAATTTGAGTAAAATACATTTGTAGTCCTTCAACTCATACATACCGTTCATTTTTAGTTATTATACTCTTAAACTGCACATCTATCCCTTTAAACTGTGTAAAGAGGTCCATTATAGTCCAAAACACACTAGACTGGTCAATTATGTCCTCCCTGCATATTTTATCTCCCCTCATAGGCATTTAATCAAATAGCATGAATGCATCATAGCATTGCTGCCTAGCCCGTTTTGCCTCCTTTTGTGTGCAGTCGTGCTGTCTCCGACCTCTGCTCCCAGATATCTCAACAGCTCAGTGTTGAACACCTCAGAGGTGCACTACTTGTGCAGCATAGAGTGTGCTCACAGTAGGAAGTCCATGCCCTCATCATGTAGCACGGCAGCCGCTTCCATCCTATCCCTAGAAGTTCCCAAATCCTCTAGCAACTCACTAATGGCATGTCTCGACGCCCTCCACACTTTGCCGCACCACATGTTAGTCATGCCATATTTTCTTAGGCTGTTGTTTGTTTCTGTACCACAGTTTGGCACGCCACGAAAACTCACCAGACTCCCAACTACTCTGCCACACTTTTTTCGCTCGATTTGTGACGCTGGATTCGTCCGCCACGTCTTGGTCACGCCACGGGTGATGAAAAAAGCAGTGTTACCGCCCACGAGAAAAAATGGCGCGTACCGAGAGAATCTCACCGCCCTCGACTAAAAAATCGCGTGAACTCTCTCCACCTTTTCCCCTTCCTCCCGTTCTCCTCCCCTGCAATTTTTGTGAGCACAATGGCTGGTTCGTGAGAGCTACGGGGGCGTTGCATCGTGTGAGCTTCTCCTCCACCTAATCCCTGTAATCCCCATGGCCTGCAGTTGGTCTTGCACGTGATTGCTAATTCATTTTTCCATCTCTTACTTGTCAATTAGTTGCTGATCTGATCTGAGGTAAATTAATAGTCTCTCTTTGAAGCAAAAGTGTGTTGCTTACAGAAACTTATGCAAATAGCTGCTTGTTATTTTTGGGTTGCTGCTTGTGTTTAATTTTTTCCTTGTAACATTTTGATTACTTAGATGGGTCAAAGAGAGCAGTTATACTTACTGTTGTGGGAAGGGTCCCCGTGCGCCCCGGGTGCCACGAGCAACGGTAAGGCATGTATACCTACTACGAGCTCACGACTTACTCTTTTGCAGACATGAGGTGCGGGGTGCAGACGCGGGTGCAGGCGCAGGTGCAGACGCGGGTGCAAGCGCAGGTGCAGACGTGGGTGCAAGCGCGGATGCAGACGCAGGGTACAAGCGCAAGCGCAGACGCGGGTGCCAGCGCAGGTGCAGACGCGGGGTACGAACACCCCGGCGACAGGACCCCACCATGTGACGTACCGTACGGCATGTCGTACCGGACGTCACGTAGATGCTAGGGCATATGCTTCCGTGAGTGGTGTGTAAATGACCTGCGTGCCCCTGTCCGTACGGCGGACCGGGGGTAAGACCGTAACTTGCCTAGGGGCAGAATTGTAATCCGGCCATGTTCTCCCCGAGGCCTATAAATAGGGGAGCCCCCCCACAAGTGGGGGGTACGGAATACAAGCTACACTCACTTCTTGACTCGCCCAAATTTTCACTAAGTGTTGGTTCGCTGCTGCGCGCCCTGTCTCGCTATCCCTCGCGCACACCCGGGTGACCCAGTACTCAACCGGGGGTGCCTCAAGTTCACTGTCCGACCGCGTAGTCGACGACAGTTGGCGCCGTCCGTGGGGATCGCAGACGAGAAGTCACGTGCAGCCGGCAGCAGCAGCGAGCGCGACGAGATCATGCCTCCAAAAGCGAAGAGAAGCGCCAAGAGGAAGCCCGCGGGCGGCTCGGCGGTGAGAGCTGCGTCCGCGAGAACCCAAGCGCGCGCGCCTGAGTTGGGCGAGACTTCGGCGCGCGCGGAACCCGTCCCGCAGGTCACCCCTGCGGAGCGCGTCGTCGGACCCAGCACCGTGCAGGGGGCTCCCCCGGCGGCACCCCGGAGGATGGCCACTCGCTTCGTGACAAGCGCCGAGGATCCCCCGAGCGTCGTCGTCGGTCGCCCAGACCCACCTGCCCCCGCTCCCGCAGCGACGACGGCTCCGGAGGCATCGATTGACGACCTACGCCGGCAGGCCGAAGAGGCGACTCAGCGTGCGGAGGAGCTTCGCGAACGTCTGCGCGCATCCGAGCGCGACGTCCTCCGTGCGACGGCCCAGACCATGCACGTCGTCGACCTCTACCGCGCGCAGCTTGAAGCTACCCAAGCACTCGCCGCCCCGCCGCCAAACCCAGCGACACCTGCAGCAGACGACCTCCGCCGTCAACAGAATGACGCGCGTGCAGCAGCCCGTGACAGCATTCGCCCCCCCAGCTCCGTCGACCAAGATGCCGAGGCACTTCGAGCGACCATCCAGCAGAATCAAGAGGCGGCGTATGCGGCCCTGTACGGCCATGCGGCCGGCACAAGCGCGCAGGGGCTTGGCGACCCTGCGCAGCGCGCTGGTAAAGCGCTCTTCGCCCAGTCGCCCGCCCATGTGACATACGCGCCCGTCCCGCAAGCATCCTGCGAAGTCCAACGCCAACCCGCTGAAGTTATCGACCTCACCAACAGCTCCAGTCCGCTCAGCCCGGGGATACTGGCGGTACCTTTTCCACCAAAGTTCCGCCCGACGGACCTGCCAAAGTTCTCCGGTCACTCTGACCCGGTGCAATACACGCGGGTGTACGAAGCCGCAGTGATGGCCGCAGGAGGAGGCGAAGCTGTGATGGCTCGGAGCTTGCTCCTCGCCCTCACAGGGACAGCACAAGCATGGTACCTCGGACTGCCGCCGCGCACCGTATACTCCTGGGAGCACCTCCGGGACAAGCTGCACAGCCACTTCCAAGGATACCGCAACAAGGAGATGACATCGACCGACTTGAACAACCTCCGGCAGCGCCCGGGAGAAACAATCATGGCGTTCCAGCGGCGTTTCTCGGAAGTCCAGTGCCAAGTTAGCGGGGTCACCAAGCAAACCATCTACGAAGCGGCTCGGCGCGCAATCACAAATGAAGCCTTGGCGGACAAGCTGGAGAAAAAGCGCCCAAGCAGGGTGCAGGAGCTCTACGACATCATGCGCGTATATGCGCGCGTCGAAGAAGGGCAAATGCTGCGGAAGACGGAGGCGCGCGCGGCAGCATCGCCGCGGGCGCAGGAGGCGGAGCGGCGCGACAAGCGTCGTCAGCGCCCACGGGACGTCTATCACGTTTCCACCCGTGATCAACCCCCGGCTGGCCGCCCCAGTTACGACGAAGACCAAGACCCCCCTCGCGAGGCTCAGCGCCGCCGCGCTCGCGAGGTGGACCCGAACCCCAGGCGTGGCGAGCATCGGGATCCCCGCGGAGGGTCGCCCCCCCGGCGAGGTTCCCCCCCGGGGTCAGGAAGGAAGACGTCCCGGCGCCGTCAACGGTCCGCGGGGCAATCCCCCACTGCGCAACCATCCACGCGCCGGCCCCCGCGACATTCAGCCAGAGCGCTACTGCCACGTCCACTGCGTTAACACCCATTGGACCGCCGAGTGTGACCTGGTCACTCAGCTGCGGCATAACCTGCCTGACAGGCGTAATCACCGCAACCAAGCGCCGCGGGAAGCCACACCGCCCCTGCCTCCACCACCCCCGCGTCGACCGCCGGCCCAAAACAGTGGCGAGCCTCGTCGCGTCGTCCACGCCATCACCGGGGGAAGCGTGCATACCTTCCCGTCCAAGCGACAAAGGAAAGCCTATGCGCGGTGCGTCCAGCACATCGCGTCGTACCCGCCCACTGAGCTGCCGCCTTGGGCGCTCATCCCGGTGTCCTTCGGGCCAGAAGACTCCGCTGGCGTGGTCCTTCCTCATCACGACGCTCTCGTCGTCTCGGCAATCATCTCTGACGTCGAGATACGCTGCGTCTTCATCGATGGGGGAAGTTCAGCGGACATCCTCTTCGCCTCGACGCTGGAGGCCATGGGCATCCCAAGGGTAGTATTGCAATCCCCCGGAATTCCCCTCCTCGGCTTCGGCGGGGAGCCTATTGCCGCTCTTGGGAGGATCGAGTTGCCGGTCATGTTCCGCAGTGATTTATGCGAGCGCACCGAGAACATACTCTTCGACGTGGTGGACATACCCTACCAATACAACGCCATCCTTGGCCGCGTCACCCTCAACAAGTTCGGAGCAATCCCTCATCATGCATTCTTGTGCATGAAGATACCAACTCAAGCGGGCGTCATCACCGTTCGCGGGGACCAAGGCCTGTCAAGAAGAATAGAAGAAACCACCACGGCGGCAATCAAGTACGTTCACGGCGTCGCCGAGGCACGCGCACCAGGGGCTGCCCCGCGCGCCTCGTCTACCTCTCCGACAATCGCGCCACATCAGGAGGTCATCACGAATGAGGGGCTGGGGGACCCCATGCCGCCCATAATACCGGAGTCTGGGTGGTGGGTCCCCAAGCCAAAGCCCGACGGTGAAACCAAGGCAGTCCCCCTGTCCCCGGACACGCCAATGAAGACCGTGCTCCTCGGAGCGAACCTCCCCCCCGCGGTTGAGGACGCCCTGTTGAGTACCCTCCGTGCAAACAAGGACATCTTCGCATGGGAGCACGAAGACCTGCCAGGCGTCCCGCGCAGCATCATCGAGCATCGTCTCATGGTGCGCCCCGATGCGCGCCCCGTAAAGCAACGCCTCCGCAAGATGTCTACGGATCGCCAAGCCGCGGCGCGGGAGCAGGTGGTCAAGCTCCTCGCTGCCGGGGTGATACGCGAGGTCATGCATCCAGAATGGCTCGCCAACCCTGTCCTCGTCAAGAAGGCTAACGGCCAGTGGCGCATGTGCGTTGACTACACCAATCTCAACCGAGCATGTCCGAAAGACGACTTCCCCTTACCACGCATCGACCAGCTGGTCGACGCCACGTCCGGCTGCGACCTCATGAGCTTCCTGGACGCTTACTCTGGCTATCACCAAGTGTGGATGGCTAGGGAGGACGAAGAAAAGACGAGCTTCATCACCCCGAGTGGAACCTTCTGCTATGTACGCATGCAGTTTGGTCTCAAGAACGCGGGTGCGACATTTGCAAGACTTGTGCACAAGACGCTGTCAAGTCAGCTGGGAAGGAACGTCGAAGCATACGTCGACGATGTGGTGGTGAAGAGCGTCATGGCACAAGACCATGCGAACGACCTCGAAGAGACATTCTGCAACCTCCGCCGTTCCGGCATGAAGCTCAACCCCGAGAAATGTGTCTTCGGTGTACAAGAGGGCAAGCTCCTTGGCTTCCTCGTTTCCAAAAGAGGTATCGAAGCCAACCCCAAGAAGATAGACGCCATACTCCAAATGGAGCCCCCAACCACCGTGAAAGCAGTGCAGCGCCTGACGGGTCGTCTCGCTGCCCTTGGGCGGTTCGTCTCGCGCTCAGCGGAGAAGGGGCTCCCGTTCTTCAAAGCACTCCGCGCGTCCGACAAGTTCGAATGGACAGCCGAGAGCCAACATGCGTTCGACAGCCTGAAGGCATACCTATCCTCCCCACCACTGTTGCAGAGCCCACAAGCAGGCGACGTGCTGCTCCTTTACTTGGCAGCTACCCCCGTGGCGGTCAGCGCCGTTTTGGTGAAGGAAGCGGATCAACGCCAACACCCAGTTTACTATGTGTCTGAGTCCCTGCAAGGCGCCCGCACGCGCTATACGGAGTTGGAGAAACTCGCGTACGCACTCCTCATGGCATCGCGCAAGTTGCGTCACTACTTCCTTGCTCATTCCATCCATGTCCCTTCATCGTATCCAATCGGAGAAATGCTGCGCAACAAGGAGGCGTCGGGCCGCGTCGGCAAATGGGCTGCGGAGCTGGCTCCTTTCTCCATTGAGTTTCCCCCCAAGGACAGCAATCAAGTCTCAAGTCCTAGCGGACTTCGTGGCAGAATGGACGCCACCCACCGCGCCCGCGGCGTGCACAGGGGTGCACCTTTGTGGACGGTGTATGTGGATGGATCTTGGTGCGCGGATGGCGCGGGCGCAGGAGCAGTGCTCGAGTCCCCGGAAGGCGCCCGTACCAAGTACTCTGCTCGCTTGGACTTCAAAGCCACGAACAATGTGGCCGAGTATGAAGCACTGCTACTGGGACTGCGCAAGGCACGCGCGACAGGCGCCCGTCGCATCGTCGTCAAAAGTGACTCGCAGCTCATCGCGGGACACGTGGACAAGAGTTACCAAGCCAAAGACCCGGAGATGGTCAGGTACCTGGCGCTCGCGCGAGCCATGGAGAAGCACTTCCTCGGCATCACTGTGCGGAGCATCCCGCGCGTGGAGAACACCGAAGCTGATGCCTTAGCCCGTGCAGCTAGTACCATGATGGATATGCCCGCTGCCGCATTCTTCGAGGTCCTACAAGCTCCCGCCACCAAAGACCTACCCGAGATACACATCATTGGAGAGCAGGATTGGAGGACCCCTATCTTCAGTTATCTTCACGACGAAGTCGAGCCTGATGACCCCGTGGCGGTGCGTAAGCTCAGAGCGCGCGCCAGGGGCTTTGTCATACACAACGACATGCTGTACAAGCGCGGCGTCTGCGCCCCGTTCCTCAAGTGCATCTCAAAGGAGGAAGGAGCAACATTGCTTGCTGACATACACCAGGGGCTCTGCGGCTCTCACCTCGCCGCTAGGTCTTTGGTTGGCAAAGCCTATCGGCAAGGATTCTACTGGCTGGCCGCGCTGCCCGACGCAGAGATCCTCGTGAAGACGTGTCCTGCATGTCAGTGGATGGGCAAGGGAACCAACAGGCCTGCACACGAGTTGCAACCCATTCCCCCCGTCTTGGCCGCTTGCACGGTGGGGCGTCGACCTGGTCGGGCCGTTCAAGACCGCGTGCCACGGCGCCAAGTTCGTCGTAGTCGCGGTCGACTACTTCTCTAAGTGGGTTGAGGCTGAACCCTTATCCAAGATAACCTCCGCCTCTGTCCAGAAGTTTGTGTGGAAGACACTCGTCTGCAGGTTCGGGGTACCGCGTGAGCTCACTGTGGACAATGGTACCCAGTTCGACGCCACTACCTTCAGGGCCTTCTGCACCGGCCTCGGCATCGCGTTATGCTTTGCATCCGTGGCCAACCCGAAGGCGAACGGGGCCGTGGAAAGAGCTAATGGCATACTTCTTGCAGGTCTGCGCACGCGTTTGTTCGGTTTGCCTGGCAGAACGTGGGCAAACGAGCTACCCAGCATACTCTGGTCCACTCGCACTACGGCCAGCCGCGCCACCGGCTACACCCCGTTCAAGCTACTGTTCGGTGACGAAGCTGTCACCCCGGAGAAAATCAAGCTCGCCTCACTTCGCATCTCCAGCCCAGCAGATGACGAAGTCCGCGAGGCCGCCGTGGAAGGAGTCGACGCCATTCGCGCGCAAGCCGCCTTAAACATTGAACGATACCAGGCGTCCATGGCCAGAGCGTACAACAAGATGGTGCATCACCGCCCGATCGAGGTAGGTGATTGGGTGCTCAAGCGCAAGGCGAATCCCGAAGGTGATGGCAAGCTCAGTTCCAAATGGGAAGGCCCCTATGAAGTCGTCAGCTCCACGCGCCCGTCTTCCTTCCGCCTCCGCAGCCTCGACGGTGTCCTTCTGAAGCACAGCTGGAACGCCGACAACCTCCGCAAATATTATGTCTAAGTCACATGATGACTCGTTCTAAGCTCATTTATGTATTCCCCTCCTTTTTGATGTGCCTGTACTTTTAATGCCCTCTCAAGGGCTATTGTAATCGTCGTGCTACTCTGTTATGCTAGTGTGTAGCCCTACTGAATCACATGACGTCTACCTCTGCGTATTCATTGCAGCGCTACGCCGCGTCTTCACTCCGGCACACCGCGACGTAACATCCCGCGAGCCCGGGAGCCTCTAACGCCGCGTCCGCCCGCGTAGTAACATCCCGCCGCGGCGCGAGCCTTCGCTCCGGCATACCGCGACGTAACATCCCGTGAGCCCGGCAGCCTCCAACGCCGCGTCCGCCTGCGCGGTAACATCCCGCCGCGGCGCGCGCCTTCGCTCCGGCATACCGCGAAGTAACATCCCGCGAGCCCGGCAGCCTCCGACGCCGCGTCCGCCCGCGTGGTAACATCCCGCCGCGGCGCGAGCCTTCGCTCCGGCATACCGCGACGTAACATCCCGCGAGCCCGGGAGCCTCTAACGCCGCGTCCGCCTGCGCGGTAACATCCCGCCGCGGCGCGCGCCTTCGCTCCGGCATACCGCGACGTAACATCCCGCGAGCCCGGCAGCCTCCAACACCGCGTCCGCCTGCGTGGTAACATCCCGCCGCGGCGCGCGCCTTCGCTCCGGCATACCGCGAAGTAACATCCCGCGAGCCCGGCAGCCCCCGACGCCGCGTCCGCCCGCGTGGTAACATCCCGCCGCGGCGCGAGCCTTCGCTCCGGCATACCGCGACGTAACATCCCGCGAGCCCGGTAGCCTCGAACGCCGCGTCCGCCTGCGTGGTAACATCCCGCCGCGGCGCGAGCCTTCGCTCCGGCATACCGCGACGTAACATCCCGCGAGCCCGGCAGCCTCCAACGACGCGTCCGCCTGCGCGGTAACATCCCGCCGCGGCGCGTGCCTTCGCTCCGGCATACCGCGACGTAACATCCCGTGAGCCCGGCAGCCCTCAACGCCGCGTCCGCCTGCGTGGTAACATCCCGCCGCGGCGCGCGCCTTCGCTCCGGCATACCGCGAAGTAACATCCCGCGAGCCCGGCAGCCCCCGACGCCGCGTCCGCCTACGTGGTAACATCCCGCCGCGGCGCGCGCCTTCGCTCCGGCATGCCCGCCTACGTACTAACGTCTCGCCGTAGTGAAACTTCACAGCTGCATGGCAGGGGGCTCGCCAAAATAGCCGCATTCATCGTGTAACGTCTCGTGACTTTGTCGCATCACCTCAGCGACTAGTCAATAGCTAGTCGCTAGGTTTTTTTCGTTGGGACGCACGCGCGTTATTTCCGGATTATCACAAGCCGAACAGCGACTAGTCAATAGCTAGTCGCTAGGTTTTTTCGTTGGGACACACGCGCGTTATTCCAGATTATCACAAGCCGAACAGCGACTAGTCAATAGCTAGTCGCTAGGTTTTTCTCGTTGGGACGTACGCGCGTCATTTCAGATTATTACAAGCCAAGCAGTGACTACCCAAACAGCTAGTCGCTAGGTTTTTTCGTTGGGAGCATAGTGTATCGCGCCACTATACATTATTACAAGGGATATCGTCCCACCACACTAGTACATACGTGATATAAAAGCTAACGTAATGACATCTCAGGTGGCAGAGTCACGCAGGCAGTCCGCGACCATTGCAAGGAGAGAGTGCATCATTGGGGGAAGTTCCCCCCCGCCTCGGTACCCTCTTCGACGCGCCATGTTTGAAAGACATGTGCTCAGCAGGTCGAGTACCGAGGCGCCCAGCCAACGTCTTACGCCCCAAAGTAAGGTCCTGCAACCAGTACAGCAAGATGAAAATTGGAGCAAATGCTGTGGTGAAACCCATAAGCTCATCAATATCCGACAACCACATATCAACACCCGAGTACGATAGCTAAAGCGTCCAACGGCGCGCGGGAATGTAAACTGGTTGGTGCATCGGCTAAATGACTTAAGTTCAGCAAGCTATGAAAACCTAAATGTCCCAAAAGAAAGCGTACACCAAACGCGCTGACAAATCTAAGTACCCCAAAAAACAAGGCCCTACTCCCCAGAGGGTGAATGGCGTCACACCTCGCCTGCTCCGCGGTCGTCACCCCCGGCAGCGTCATCGTCCGAAGGAGCGTCTACGGCAAGGGCATAGTCCCAGAGAGCCTTCGTGTACTGCATCCCTGCCTTGCGGCACGCCCACACACGGGCCAAGAAGGCCCTCGCGTCGTCCTCGATCTTGTCCCGTGTAGCACTGATCTGCACGTCGCTCGGGGGGATGTAGCTTGCCGAAAACAGGGCTCCTCGCACGTCTCCCCACTGGTAAAACTCGAGGCCGAGAGTCGTCCGGCCGCGCGGAGGGGGAACACGGAAGAGCCACCCTCGCCGGGCTGCCCTGGGTCGGCTCGCGCAGCGGCTCGGGGCACGGTGTCGGGAGCGCCATGGTGCCTCGGCTGCGACGACCCGGGCGCGGCTCCGCTCCCCTGGGCGCCGGAGCCGCTTGGCTGAGTCGTGGGGTCTGCGATGCGCGTCGCGCAGAGTCCGGAGCCTGACGCTGCCTCCGCTGAAGGGTCGGTCCCGCCGGAGCCCCCGTGCGACGAGCTGGCCCTCCATGCGGGGCCGAACACGAAGTGCGCCACGGAAGAGGGCGGCGAAGCATCCGCCCCCGCCGAGAAGGTCCGCGGCTGAGTCAGCATCGGCCCCTTACCCCCCACCTGGGGGCGAGGAGCAACCGGGCGTGCCGCCCTACCGTCGCCACCAGCCGCTGACGCGCCCGCGCCTGTCGAGCCACCGAGATCGTCGTCCGAACGACCCGCGCCCGGAATGCGCCCCATCTCGGTCGTCTCATCGCCGGACCCGTCGTCCGACGGTGAGTCGACCGAGAGCGACTCGGTCTCGGACGAGGCCTCGTCCTCCGACTCCAGCTGACCCGGGTTCGGGCGCACCCGCTGCCGCGCCGCGTCAGACGTACCCTCGTGGGGACGCTTCCCCGACGCCGCCCGGTCCGCCGAGGGCACGGGAGCCTGCCGAGGAGGGACTGGCCATCCGAAAGCCTCGAAAGACCGGTTGCGTCGCGCGTCGACGACGGTCCTCGAGATGGCGGCTGCCTCGATCCTGTTGAGCTTCCCGAGCAGTTGGACGGCCGCCGCCTCAGCGTCCTCCGCTATCATACCTGACCACACGAGAGCAAAGGAGTCACGATTGAGAATATCAAGTCTTGGGAACTCGAGATGTGCGGCACAACCCCGTGAGCATACCTTCCGCCGGGCGGCAGTCGACGAACGCAAGGGGTCGGTGCGGGACCCTGCCGGCAACCGTGCTAGGCCCAACTCCCAGTGCGCCGCGAGCGGAGCGATGCCCAGCGCGCAGTACTCCTCCACCAGATCCCACACGCATAGCTCCTTCGACATCCGCTCGAGGGCGGCTTTTCGAACTCCGTCGCCAGAGGTGAGGCGCGGGGCCGCGCAGCTGGGAGGAGTAAAGGCGCGAGTGTGCTGGTAGCCGAGATCACCAACTCGGTAGAAGAACCAGGAGCGCTTCCAGTCGTCCCACTTGTCCCTAGTGGAGGACACGGGGAAGGAGCAGTTGCGCCCGCGCCGGAAGCGGAAGCTGGCGGTCCCCCCTCAGCCTCATGGTCTGGAGCGCCCACTCATACGACGCAAGCTTGACGATGGCGTTGGGGTGGAGTTCGGAGATCTCAAGGCCATAGTAAGCCAGCACCTCGTTGAAGAAGCTGCTGGCAGGGAGACACAGCCCCGCCATGAACTGATCGGCGAACACGACGATCTCCCCCGGCTCGGGTCGAGCGACGTGCTTGTCCGACGGCGGGATGTGTGCCCCGTGCGGGCCCCCGTCGGGCGGAAGGCGGCCCAGCGCGATTAGGCCGTCCAGCGTCTCCCTCGTAGCCGCTGTGGCGCTGAGGAAGCGAGAGAGGTCGTTCTGACGGTCCTTTTTCCGGTTGATCACGTCTCCGGCGGCAGCCATCTGGAAAGGGGAAGATAGTGAGCTGCATTGGTAGGGCGGAGTGCGACGACAGTAGAACGATCGTGCCTTACCGTAGCTTGAGCAAGAGGTGAGGGTGGTCGCAGAACCTCGTCACGCAGAGCAGCGTCTTCCTGGAGCCGCTCCAGGTACGACCAGCCTCGGCGCCGAATGGTGTGCGAACGGGGCGCCCGACGGGAGACGACGACTCGACGCAGGAGCGGATGGAGCCGTGGGAGAATCGGGTGACGCGCGGCCCTTCCGAGCGACCGCGCGCGCGCGTAGGCGGCTGACCGCAGCACGAGAACGCGTCCCCTTTCCCGCAGCCGGAACCAAGCGGAGGAGCGGCGCCTCACGCGCCCCGTCGTCGAGTCAGCTCGCCGCCCTGTACCCCGGCCGTCGTCCCGGCCTTCCGACCGGGCTACGCCGCCGTGCCGAGTCCCGCAGTAGCCCGGGCTACCCCGGCCCGCTGTCCGGGCTACACCGTCGCCCCGGACACCGCTCCACGCGTCGCCGCCTGCCGAAGCCCGGGCTACCCCGGCCCGCTGCCCGGGCTACACCGTCGCCCCGGACACCGCTCCGCGCGTCACCGCCTGCCAAAGCCCGGGCTACCCCGGCCTACCGACCGGGCTACGCCGCCGCGCCGCCGCGCCAAGTCCCACGGTAGCCCGGGCAAGTCCCGCGGTAGCCAAGTCCCGCCGCTACCTGCCCAGACCCGGGTGTACCCCGGGGCGCCTCCGCCGCCGAAGGTCCGAAGCCCGGGGCTACCCCGCTGGACCCCGGGTCTAGGACTTTGCCGCGTAGCGCCGCGCTCGCCTGCGGGCTTGTCCCGCTCGAAGCCCAGGTCGCCTCCGCCGCCGAAGGACCGAAGCCCGGGGCTACCCCGCTGGACCCCGGGTCCCGGACTGCCGCCCCGCGCCTCGCTGCTCCCCGCTGGATCCCGGATCAGCCGAACCCCGGACCTACCCCGCCGAACCCCGGGTCCCGGACCGCCGTCTCACGCCTCGCCGCTCCCCGCCAGATCCCGGATCCGCCGTAGCCCGGACCAGCCCCAGGTCCCAGACTCGCCGCCGCCGGTCTTGAAGCCCGGGCAACCCCGGATGGAGCCCGCGTCGTCCCGCCGGATCTGAAGCCCGGTGCGCCGCTTCGAGCCCGGGCTACCCCGGATCTGAAGTCCGCCGCTGCCGCCTGGACCCCGGAGCCGTGCGCCGCCCGAAGCCCGGCCTACCCCGGGCGGAGTCCGCCGCTGCCGCCTGGGCCCCGGTCCCGTGCGCCGCTTGAAGCCCGGCCTACCCCGGGAGTCCGCCGCTGCCGCCTGGACCCCGGAACCGTGCGCCACCCGAAGCCCGGCCTACCCCGGGCGGAGTCCGCCGCCGCCGCCTACCCCGGGCAAGCCCCGGTCCCGAGCGCCGCCCTGCCAAGCCCGGGCGAACCCCGGCCCCGAGCGCTGCCTAGCCTAGCCCGGGTGAGCCCCGGTCTCCCGCCTCGCGAGCTGCCGCTGTAGCCCGGGTCCGTCCCGTGCGTGGCCCGGAGTGAGGGAGCGGCGGCGACTGGTTGGAGAAAAGGGTGAAAAGGAGGCCGGCTCCCCCCTTTTTATACCCCTGCCTCTCTGACTGCCTAAAAAAAAAGGGGGAGTAGAAAGTAAAAAATATATATATATATGTAAATAATGATAACAAATACGGCAGTCCGGACTCCGCCCCGTGTACCAAAGCCCGTGGCACTCCGCGCACGCCGACTTAGCTCCGGGCGTTGCTCCGCGTGTGCGCATGCCTCTCCACGTCGTGCCTGTCTCGGACGCAGCCCCCGCGTACCCCGGATGCCGCCGGCGCGCGCTCCGGACGCGGCTCGTGTCTACCCCAGACGCCGCCTGCGTATCCGTGATGGCTCGTGCGTACTCCGGGTGTGTAACCGTGTCGCACGCTCCGAGATAACCCACGCGCACCGTGTATGGCCAGCGCGTACTCCGAACACGGCATGTCTATTCCGGGCAACCCGTGCGTTCCGGACACGTGATCTGCCCTGGGCGGCGTGCGCGCTCCAGGCATGGCGTGGCATCTCCAAACGTCACGTGTGCTCCGGGCATCGCACGTCAGTCCCGGGCACAGGGCCACCTCGTACATAACGCGTGTACTTCGGACGCGGGACTCTTGACGCACACTCCGGGCGCAGAGCTCAGGACGCGTACTTCGGAGGCATCTCCCCTACCCCGGATGCATGGCTCCACACCGGACGCGGTGCGTCTGCTTTGGACGACAGGTCTGCTCCCGACAACTCACCTGCTCCGGGCGGTCCCCGTCCCCTGGGTGCATCGCCTCTGCGCCAAGTACGAAGGCCCTGTTTGCCAGGTGAAGAAGGGGATGGAAGATCGACCCCGAGGGAGGACCACGTTGGCCCGGGCCGCCCGTCAACCCCTTTTCATGGGGTATAACGCCGGTTCGGACGGACGCTTCTCGACCGCCCACACCGGCAAGAGGCTACTGTTGTGGGAAGGGTCCCCGTGCGCCCCGGGCGCCACGAGCAACGGTAAGGCATGTATACCTACTACGAGCTCACGACTTACTCTTTTGCAGACATGAGGTGCGGGGTGCAGACGCGGGTGCAGGCGCAAGTGCAGACGCGGGTGCAAGCGCAGGTGTAGACGCGGGTGCAAGCGCAGGTGCAGACGTGGGTGCAAGCGCGGATGCAGACGCGGGTGCAAGCGCAGGTGCAGACGTGGGTGCAAGCGCGGATGCAGACGCAGGGTACAAGCGCAAGCGCAGACGCGGGTGTGAGCGCAGGTGCAGACGCGGGGTACGAACACCCCGGCGACAGGACCCCACCATGTGACGTACCGTACGGCATGTCGTACCGGACGTCACGTAGATGCTAGGGCATATGCTTCCGTGAGTGGTGTGTAAATGACCTGCTTGCCCCTGTCCGTACGGTGGACCGGGGGTAAGACCGTAACCTGCCTAGGGGCAGAATTGTAATCTGGCCATGTTCTCCCCGAGGCCTATAAATAGGGGAGCCCCCCACAAGTGGGGGGTACGGAATACAAGCTACACTCACTTCTTGACTCGCCCAAATTTTCACTAAGTGTTGGTTCGCTGCTGCGCGCCCTGTCTCGCTATCCCTCGCGCACACCCGGGTGACCCAGTACTCAACCGGGGGTGCCTCAAGTTCACTGTCCGACCGCGTAGTCGACGACACTTACAGTATTACTTGTATCAATACTACTGCTATTACTTGTGGAGGAGAAGGTTGCTGGCTTCCCTTGCATTCTGTATAGCAAGTTACTCATATTTTCTTAATATGTGGAAGAGGAAGCGACAAGGCATAACATACACTCACATGTTGGATAGAGATGTGTCTCGAGAAACACGACTAAATCATTTGTACAATGGGACTGAGGCCCATTATATCTCTGAACTACGCATGCGGAAAGCTGTTTTTCATAATCTTTGTGGTCATCTCAGATCACATGGTTTTTTGATAGACAGTTTGCATGTCACAGTGGAAGAACAAGTTGCAATATTCATGCATGTGGTGGGACAGAAGTGGTCAAATAGATCTATTGGTTTCGAGTTTAACCGATCAAGTGAGATGGTTAGTACGTATTTTCATGCTGTTCTAGATGCACTTGGCTTGCTTTCTAAAGAACTGATTCACATGAGAAGCATTGAAACACATCTAAAGATCACAAGTAACCCAGGCAGGTTCCACCCTTACATTGAGGTATAATTACAACATCTCACCAACTAGTTTTTCCAAGCATAGGTGTGAGTTGCGAAATCATCTAATTGAACATCATGTATTTTCATAGGGATGCATACATATATACCGGCATTTGTCCCTGTACATATGCAAGACATATTTAGGGGTCGAAAGTCCATACCTACTCAAAATGTCCTAGCAACCGTTGATTTTGACTTGCGATTAATCTATGTCCTTTTTGGATGGCAGGGATCAGCCCATGACTCTTTAGTGCTTCAAGATGCTTTAAGCCGTCCCAATGGACTAAAAATACCCGAAGGTAGGATTTCAAATTATTGTGAATCTGTGAAACATCAAATTGGTTCATCTCTAACTTTAGGAGACATTTTCATGTTGTAGGAAAGTTCTTCCTAGCTGATGCTGGATATGCATAGCTAGATCTGGAATACTACCACCATACCGTGGTGTCCGTTATCACCTAAAAGAATACAGAGGGGCTAGAGATCCATCGGATTATAAGGAATTATTCAATCATCGTAACTCCTCACTTAGGACAACAGTTGAAAGGGCATTTGGGACCCTGAAGAATCGTTTCAATATCCTTACAAGTCAACCATATTTCCCTTTGAAAACACAAGTGAAGATTGTGCTTGCATGTTGTGCGCTTCACAATTGGATCCTAGAGCGTGGTGTTGACGAGTATGTGTATAATGATGCTTCTTGGTATAGAGCCCTACCAAGGAGCAATAGGATTTATCGTGATATACGTCATGAGAGTCAGACTTGGGCACTTAAAAGGGACTAGGTAGCACGTCGTATGTGGTAAGACAAATTAGACCAATCAGAGGCTAACCAAGATATAGAGAGTAACAATATTTATTCTTATTCTTATGTGTTGTATTGAGGATTGGCATGTAACAAAATTGTTGTTGCTTTCTCATGCTGTAGTGACTTCGTAATACTATTTTCTCACTACTTATTATGTGACTTATTTTTGCTCATTATCATGTAACTTATTTATGCTCATTGGATGAGTTATTTCTACTCAGTATGGAAGTTATTTCTTCTCATTATTATGTGCCCTATTTCTGCTCATTGAATTAGCAATGAGGAAGGGAAAGGGAAAGGGAAAGTTGGATGGTGATGGAACTTCTCGGCAGAGAACCGTAAGCTGGGATGATGAGCAAACCAAGTTTATGTTGGTTTGGTACATCGAGTACCGAAAAGACCAGCATGCAAGCTTCGTATTCAAGAAGTAACACCATATGAAGTGTGCTGATGCTTTGAACAAAGAGTTTGTTATGGGGGTTACACTTGACCAAGCCAATCGTCACTATAGACACTACAAAGAGAATTGGAAGATAGTGGAGACAGCCATGAACAAGAGTGGCAATGGTTTTGATGCAATAAAATGCAAGGTGACCATATCAGAGTCTGAAAAGTACCATCTCACTATAAGTACTTCTTTTTTATGAAAATACATAATGGTAATAAATGCTGCTATGCTGATTTTTTGTATGTGTATATTCGCATGCATGCAGGATAGGGCTAGGCGCTTGCTCTACAAGCCCATCAAATTCTATCATGAGATGCAAGAACTTTTCTCGGGCATGCATGCTGATGGTTCCCTTGCCATGGATCAGCAAACATGCATGGATGATGGTAGTAGATCATCCAGCTCTGACTTGGAAGGGTTGAAAGACAGGTCCTCATATCCACAACCAATTGACCTTGAAGGTAATGACTCTGACACATTACCAACCCCTCTAGATGATAAAGCAGCAAATGGAGATATCAGCTCTGATAGCAAACCCCGGCCTAGTATGAAGTGACCGAAAGGTGTAAAATCACCTTGTAAGAAGCTAACGAAGAAGGCTAAGAGTAGTTTCACATGTGCTACTGAACACTTCACCAACACGATGAGAGCAATCCAAGAGACTCTTGCCAACCCTCCTCCTGCATCCCAGTTACCACAACTTGTTGACCCCCATCCTATGTTGTGGCAGAGGTTGGAGGCGATAAATATGGCTACTGAATATAGGATCCTTGTTGGTGAATACTTGGCACCCCCGGACCATGAGGGTATGTGCTGTTTCCTAGCTGGTACTAGTGAAAAAACTTTGGAATCTTGGGTGTACCAATTCATATACAAGCATGGTGATGACCTGTGACAGCACTTGGTAGTACATGCTTTTGGGTATTTTGTTGGAGTTCTCTTGCTGCTACTAAGTAATGTGAAGTCCAGGAAAAATTGGTTGGTACAAAAGAATCTAATGGTTGGTTTGGGTGTTTTGGTGAGTTTTTGCTGCTACTGAATGTTCATGAACTAATGTCAGGTGCTAGAACATAGATGCTTTTGTATAGTACTGCTAATATGATCAGTTATCTAAAGTTTACTAGTAGCTCCTAGTTGCAAGAACAATTAGATGCTTTTGTATAGTACTGCTAATGAATTATGTCGTATTTTTGTTGTCCTGGTGATTTTATATGGAAACTATGAGATAATATATGACATGAAGGACATGAGAGGGTAATCTCAGGGTAATCTCACCACTTCATAGAGTGTGAGTGATTGTATCAGGTTTGGCTATAAAACAAACAGCATCCATACATTTTTGCCAAACTTGTGGCTGGTTGCATGGCAATGATCCAAACAGTGTCTTTATTCCATTTGCCATAGACATGGCCATCAACCAAACAATTTCATTTTGCCACAAACCCTAAGTTTAGTCATGCCATAACCGTGGCACATGCCTAACCTTAGTTATGGCAAGGTGTGGCTTACATCCAAACAAACCCTATGTTTCCATTACCCAACTCGATATGGCCGAGGTGAGGAGGTTGGCGTCCACGGCAAGGTCACCTACGTGGTTGAGCACATCGCGCATGCCTACCCTCACACGATGTTGACATCATGCTTGAGCCTAGTGGTAGCACACCATGAAGGCGCGAGGAATGGCATCATTGAGATGATTGGCTTCAGCGATGTGGCTAGTGTAGCTGTAGCAACCTGAAGCGATGAGCACAGCGTACAGAGCCATCACCGATGACGCGACTAACTCGAGTATGGAATTGAGAGGAAAGAGGTTACTGATGGGGCAGGGATAGGATACATGGTCAAATTTGAGAATGAATCAACGGGAACTGAAATTGAGAGTCTTGAGCGGAAAAAAGCTCACCAATTGGAGAAAGAATTGGGGTGTGCAGCTGCTCCTTGGTCTCTAGGTAAAGGACAGGAAGGAAGTGTGAGGCTGTGCTAGTTCTATTGCTGCTCGGCTCCTGCTCCGTGGTTCAGGGCGTCGACAAAGTTGTTATAGGTGATGGCGCAACGGAGAAGGTCATTAGTCGTCATGGGTCACATCCGCCTCCCACGTCGTCGCTTGTCGGAGCCAATCAACGTCGATGACGAGCAGATCAAGGCCCTGTGCAATGACCTCGGGTTTCCGACAGCGCCGGCCTTAGAGCTCATGGACTTTTGATGGAGCAGGGCTCGAGGGGAATTGGGATTAATCGAGGCGGTCATAGGCTCATGGCCCAAGGTCGCATGCACACTCTGTACAGTGACTAGGACATGGGAGAGAGATGACGAGTGACTGTCATGGTGGATGTGACATTAGCTTGATGTGCCAACTTAGCAAGTTTGGAATTGTATTGAACTCCTTTATTAAGATTAGGGAGCTAGATGTGCAATTTGAGAGTACAAGGACCAAAGTGAGCGGTACACCTAAGATAAGAGACATGAGGTGTATTTTACTCCTCCAATTTTATAGGACATAGAGGAGAAAGAAGGAGCATAAATGCTTGAGCCATCTGTTGTGTAATAGATAGCTACAAATAGGAATATAGTTTGAAAAGATGACCTAAAAATTGAATTTTTTAGCGGATGTCATTCATAAAGGGAATATTATAGAAGGTGGGCAAAGTTGGGGTGTATGAGGCTCGTGCCAATTAAAAGGCTAGAGCCGATACATTAGAAAGACTATTTCTTATGTTGTATATAAATGACATGATTTTTAGAGATAAATTAATTGATAACAAAATACTATTACATACTTCGTCCCGTAATGTAAGGCGTGTTTCGATTGGTTAAGATAGGGTTTTGACCAATAATTACTCTATAATATTTTATGTGATATAAAATTGATATCATTAGATTCATATTCAAAAGTACCCAGTTATGATTGTGACTTTGTATCACATAAAACACATGTTAATAGTGTAATTGATAGTTAAAGCCATGTCTTAACCAATTAAAATACGTCTTATATTATGGGACAAATGGAGTATTGCTTAAGTACGTAAACCAAATATTGCTTGGATGGTTAATGTAAGACTAGAGGTGATTGTACATCTTATCTATCAAAAGATCAAACCACAAGTCTCTGATGTTAGGGCTATAGCTTTCATGGAAGATGCTCGATTCTCGACTTAGTCTCACTACCCCTCCACCGCAGCCATTTTACTTCGCTAGCAAAGTCTTGAGTTGTTTAAATTTTTGAATAAATATTTTTTTCATTTTGATTCTAAACTGTGTCCACATGGGTCAGTTTGTGGTTTTTGTGATCCATTGTAAAATCTAGTTCATGAGAGAAATCTTTAGTAATTGTAAGATATTTGTATGAAAAAAAACTCAAATTGTAAGAATAGGTGCTCTTTTGGAAATCCGTCACAGTACCCGACGAACCATAAGTACAAAATTATAAGTCACAAATGGAATAGAAATTCATGTACGAGCATGGGTGCTGAAAAATATCGAGTTGAAATATCGCGAACAATGTATAATGGTTGTATATAAATGTATGGCTTAAACCTCGAGTGAGCCGTCCTAGCTCAGTTGGTAGAGTGCACGGCTTTTAACCGTGTGGTCGTGGGCTCAAATCCCACGGACGGTGTGATTTTTTGCAGCGTCGGTTATCTGTCACGAAAATCAGTCTTCGCGAACTATCATGCCCGAAGTCAGAATCGACCATGCGGGGTGCAGTTTCTTACAAAGTGCTCTTTTCTTATGGAACGGGTTCTATCAACAGTATATAGTTGTTTTTCTATTTAGTTATTTTTTTTATTTTTGTTCTGTTTATTTGTTTGACATAGTGTTTGAGGTTGGAGTCTTAAATTAGCATGCATGTCTATAGAGTGCTATCAGTTAGGAATGTGACTCTAGAATGATTCTAGTTTTACTATCTTAATGTCTCCATTTTGTTGATCAAAGAAAAACAATATCAAGTTGAAAGTTTGAATATTTTTGGTGGAAAGCTCATAAGTGATCGAGTAGAAAGTTAAGAGCAACTGACTTGAAGTATGGAGTGTCTGAGTGAAAAGCTTATAGTTTTTTAGTAGGAAACTCATAATTTATGAGTAGAAAGCTCATAGTTTGAGAATGGAAAGTCAAGGAAGTTCATGATTTTTCAACTAGAAAGTCCATATTGTCTTAGTAGAAAGTTCATGGTTTGAGTAGAAATGTCACATTATGTCGGTGTTTTGATCTAGCAATAATGAATATGTGGCAGTGTGCGTGTAGCAGATCTAGACGGGTGCACACGAGACACAGAGTTTAGGCAGGTTCAGGCTCTCGAGAAGAGGTAATACCCTACGTCATGTGTTTGTGGATGATATTGCTTGTGTTCGGTGTGCCACAAGACCTCGAGAGGAGCTCTCTAGGGTGCTTGGGTTTGGATGTTGCTCTGTATTGCTTGGATCTACCGATCGGGGGATCCTTGCCCTGCCTTATATAGGCGGCCGGAGCCGGATTACACAAGTCCGGATCGGTTTACAAGTAGATTTCCTATTCGGTTACAATTAGATCCCGTGATATCGGGTAAGTCCATATCTATGTCTTGTACTCCAAGTCGATGAAGCGCCCCCGTGTAGAAGTCGGACTCCGAGTAGTCAGCCCAGCCCACCCTATGACCAGAGGGCCAGCTTTGTCCTCCTTGATGATAGACAGGTGCTATGTCATCGTCAGTAACCCCCGGGTCCTTCACGATCTAGCTGTAACTTGCCTTGGTACGCCTTCGCCCAAACCAAGTACTTTTTGCCTTCTCCCCTGGGCAAGTTTCCGGAGTGGTATCCGCCTGAGCGGGCCTCTTTGTTGCTTACAGGAAGATTATGAGGGACTCATAGAACTCATGTGGAATAAAAGTAATAAGCCGAGTAATATTCACCCGTAGGGCAGGAATATCATGGCAAGTGAGCTAATAACGGGTAAGTCCTGGTGGTATCCGGTCATTTCCAGCGGATGGAGACCGGTTATCGACCCAGCAGGGGGGCATACTATGAATCCCGACTGAATTCCCGAGTGGCACTTGGTTACCTGAGTGGCTCAGGTCCAGCTAGTGTCCCTCTGGGGAATACCCTCGGAATTCTCGTCAAAACCAGAACACAGGCTGTAGCGCTTTGGTCTCAAGTCGTTCGGTGTCCGACTAGTGGCCCACTGGAGGTAAACTACTGCCGCCCTTCACTCGGGTGTATTCAAGTGGCTGTGGGCCCCAAGAGGTCAACCATCGAAACCCTTCAAACTATAACGTTTCGGTCCTAAGTTGTTCGGTAACCGACTATCGGCCCGTTGGAGGCACGTTACAATCGCTCCTTATTTGGGGTGTATTCAAATGTCTGTTAACCTCGGAAGGCCAACCGTTGAAACCCTGGTCAAGCGGGCGCTAGAAGCGGAAACGTCACGCCGTGGAATCGGAAGAATCGCACCGTGGAAGCGGAAGAGTCGCGCCGCCCAGGCTGTCTTGCTTTATCAGACAGGGGAACAGTGCGGCCCGCTCATTTTTTGTTCAGTTCACGCTTTGTCTCCTCAGCGCCCAACAGCCTCTTCGTCTTCCCCGCATCCCACTGAATTGAGAGCGCCGCCACACAGCAAATCCAAATCTGCGACCATTTCTGCATCCATCTCGCCGCTACATAGTGCTCCGTGCATTCGCCTCCCCACCTCAGCCGGCCAAACCCTGATCGAGAATCCAAAACCCTAGATCCGGTCCGCCGCCACTGGATGCCTACCATCATCAAGGAGGTGGACTTGTTTGGAGAGGAGGTGGAGTGCTCGGTGCCATCATCCGCATTCGGCGAGAAGGACTTCCTGATTGATCTGATGGCGCCTTGGGCGAAGTCCACGGCGACTGAGGCCAGACTGCAGGCCATGGTGGAGGTGGGGATGCTGCCGCCAAAGGAATTAATCGAGTGGCGCACCGCCGATGGGGAGGACTTCCCCACCCCAAACACTGGTGAGATCATCGTCCACGCCTCCTTCTTTTCCTGGGGGTTCTCAATCCCAGCCCATTCTTTCCTGCGTGGGCTACTGTACTTCTATGGGCTGGAGCTGCAGAACCTCAACCCGAACGGGATGCTGCACGTGGCCTGCTTTATCACACTGTGCGACTGCTTCCTTGGAATAGAGCCGCACTTCGCCCTGTGGAAGCAACTCTTCGTTGTCAAGCCGCAGCCGAACCGGAACAACCCGGCCATGGTGGGGGGTGCCGGGTTCCAGCTGAGGACCGGCACCGTCAAGAACTACCTAGAGCTCCCCTTCCAGTCATCCAACAAGGGATGGCACTCGGAATGGTTCTACTGCTCCAACCTCGAGCCCTCGCTTCCGAGGTTCGAGGGCCAGCCTCCCGAGATCAAGCCGAGCTGGACCGAATTTTGACAAAATTCGGAGCAGCCCGGGGTCAAAGTCCTCTTGGGGCACCTCGCGCAAGTGCTCCAGTCTGGAGTCACTGGAGTCGGGGTCATCTCGACCTTCATCAGCCGCCGAATCCAGCCCGCAAAGTTAAGGGTCCATCCGATGTACGAGTACATCAACCAACAGGATGTGACCCGGAGTCGGCCGACGTGCTCTCGAAGAGGAAGTATAGCGCCGAGTCGGGAGGCTGGTGGCCCAAGGCACGAATCTGGATACTTCCGGGCACCCGGCGCCCTTTAGCCTGGCCAACCCGCCAAGCCAGGTGAGCGACCAATCTTCAGACTTTGTTATTTGCAATTTGTGCTGTCGTCGAATCATACTCGGTCTGCATATGTGTGCCCCGACTTCACAAGACCTCTTCGGATTTTGTTCCAAGGCCCCTTTACCAGAGAACAAGCCCTGGAACCAGCCGCCGTATACCGGCGTCCCTAGCGGTGGGCAGCCGCTGCAGGGGAGGGCCGGACCATCTATCGCCGGTGCTAGGTCATCGAGGGGAGGGACACCCGTAGCGGAGGAGCCCAGCGCCCCTCCGCCGACTACGGCGGCGTCTGAGGAAGACCCTCAGGAAGAGGAAGATGACGTCCCCCTCATTCAGAGGAGGAAACGCACGGCCGATGCCGCCTTCTGTGGGCAGAGCAGCTCTTCGGCGCCGCCGGCTTCGGCGATCACCACACCGGGGCAGCAGGTCCCGAGACCCAGGGGGCGCATGCCCTTCCCCGGTCCACCAGGTATGTCGCCGAGTGAGCGTCCCCTGCTTTTTTATTGCGGAAAGTAGTAATAACATGTATGTCTTTGTAGGCCGAGGAAACCAGTGGACCTCCCAAGGAGCAGGTCAAGTGCCCCGGGGCCCGCTCAGGGCGGAGGCGGATCGGGGCCGAATGCCCGACCCTCGTCTCCCCCGAGGACTGCGGACGCTCCTTCACCGCAGCCTTCCCCCCGACAGGGCGGCGTGCCCCCGACCCCACCGCCCGCCCCTCGGCCGGAGGAGTCCAGCGCCGGAGTGCAAGGCCCCGTCATGACAGAGCAGGTGGGTCTAAGTCGGGCGCAGACTGTACCACCGGATCACCGGAGGAACTTGGTGCTGCCGGTGGAAGAGATGGAGATCAGCCGAGTGCCGCCACCGCCGCCAAGCTTCCACGTGGACGTCCAACCGCTTCGGGTCCGCCAGACGGATCCCTCGAAGCCGGGCGAAGTCTTGTGGGAGATCGACGACGTCAGGGAGTCGGAGGAGTGGGAGGAGGCACTGAACGCCATCGCCCAACTCAGAGAAAAACTCCCGGCGTTGTTGAAGATGGTGAAGGAGAGCGCCAATTTGGTGAACGGCAAGATACGGCCGTTAATGCAGGTATGATTTTCGCCCTTGTGTTTCTTCTCTGTTTTTCACCGTGAGTGCACAGACGATGCACTCACTGGGGAGTAGCCCCCGAGCCTCTGCTCGACTATCTCAGTTGGGCGGAGGCTCTTTATTAGCCTGTAGATTCCGCACTGGGGGCACGATCAATGCACCCAGTGGGTGGAGCCCCCGAGCCTCCGGCCGACTGGAACAGTCGGGCGGAGGTTCTTTTTGGCTTGTAGATTCCGCACTGGGGGCACGATCAGTGCACCCAGTAGGTGTAGCCCCCGAGCCTCCACTCGGTTCGTGGAACCGAGCGGAGGGTCCTGACGCTTTCTCGAGTAGCTGATCTCTTTTGTTGTCTATGCAGAACTTAATCAGGAGGTTCAAGGACAAAACCAAGTTCCTCCAGGCCAAGCTCCCGGCCTTCGACCGACTCGGCCAGCGCCAGGCCGAGTGGGAAAACTTGAAAGGCACCCTCTGCATAGTGCAGGAACAGGTGACCGTGAAGGAAGCGCAGATCGAGTCCTTGAAGAAGGACTTTCAAGGTAATGAGTCTGCACTTCTTCAGTTGCTTCCGTGTGAGTTATGCTGACTCTTCGTAACCTCCTCTGCAGCTACTGAGGGTGAGGCCTCTAGACTTAGAAAGGAGCTCGAAGAGACCGCCAAGCTCAGAGAAGAGGCCTCCAAGCTCAGGGAAGAGCTTGAAGGTGTCGCCAAGCTCAGGGAAGAGCTCGAGGCGGTGAGAGCTCACCTTGGGCAGCTCGAGGAAGAGAAGGTCGCAGCCGAGGGCCACCTGAGGAGGGCCCTAGACAACGCCGAGTCTGCCAATAAGAGGGCTTCGGACTCTACCGCCGGTAAGGACTTGACCCTCGTCTGCTCAGTCGGAGCTTGCCGATTATCTTGTTAATGTATTTGCTTTGTCTCTACAATGTTCCAGATATGCATTGGGAAGATACACGAGACGGCCGAGTCCTTGAAGACGGCCGGTCGGATGGCCTGCAACGCTTTGTGGGAGGACGACCCGACCCCGGACCACGCGGAGGTGGTCGTGGAGCGCCATCGGTGAGTGCCTAATCAGGCAAAGGCTTTGCTGAAGGAATCCACCAGGGCCAGAGTCGAGTTTGCGCTCGTGGTGGCTAAGTCCCACTATCCATCGATCGACATGAAAGAGATCGAGGAGGGACTTGCTGCTGACGTCCCCGACGAAGAGGTCCTGACGCTGATGGAGGAAGTCCATGCTGCCGCGAATTCCCTAGCCAACCGTGCCAACCTGTAGAAGTACGGATATGTATATGAATTGTTCAAAATGCATGTCAAGTATTCGGGAAGTCCGAATGTTACTCTTTTATGCGTGTCTTTGGCGAACATGTTCTGTGTTTGTTAATCTTTCATAAAGATTCGTTCGTGTGTAAGTTAGCTCTTTGTGTGTGCTCTTACCGATCTGTCGTAGCCCCCATTACGTACAGACTAGCCGTGGGCTGTTTCCCGTCTAGCGCAGGGTTGTGGCGTAGACCGGCGCTCGAAAACAAAGAGTTAACGCCGAGCTTTTTACACAGTACTAAAAATGATTGTTTGAAAGAGAGAAGCCCGAGTGCGCTTAGGCGCACCCAGTGAGGTGTAACTCCCGAGTGTATAGCGGGCATAGGCGCTTAGGCGCTTATGCGTAGCCGTGAGCGTGCATAGCGGGCCAGTCGGGAACCCCAAGAATTACGCGGATGGAGCAAAGAAATATTTTATTCATGTTTTCATACTTAAAGTATAAAAGTACAAAGGTTAAGCATAGAAGCAACATAGCTGTTCAATGTTCCATACGTTGGTGAGGAGGTTGCCGTCCTTATCCTTCAGTCGATAAGCCCCCGAGCGCAGCACTTCAGCGACAACGTACGAGCCCTCCGACGGCGGTGAGAGCTTGTGCTTGTCCTTGTTGGACTGGACTCGGCGCAGGACCAAGTCGCTAATGCTGAACGCGCACCCGCGTATGTGCCGGTTGTGATAGCACCGTAAACCCTGCTGGTACTTGGCGGACCGAAGGAAAGCAATTTCACGTGCCTCTTCAAGCTGATCAACAGCGTCTTGTCTTGCTTCCTCCGACTGGTCCCTATCGTAAGCATCGATGCGTGGGGATCCGTGGTCCAGATCAGTCGGCAACACGGCCTCGGCTCCGTATACCATGAAGAAAGGGGTGTAACCGGTTGACCGGTTGGGTGTAGTCCACAGGCTCCAGAGCACCGAGGGCAACTCTGCTGCCCATTTGCCTGCAAACTTCTTTAGGCGCTGGAAGATCCGAGGTTTGATGCCTTGCATAATCAGACCATTGGCGCGCTCAACCTGCCCATTTGTGCGTGGGTGTGCCACTGCGGCGAAGCTGATGCCAATATTGTAGTCGTCGCAGAATCGGAGGACGGCGCCACCAGTGAACCAGTGCCATTTTCTGTGATGATGCTGTTGGGGACGCCGAACCGGTACATTATGTCACGAAAAAACTCAACGGCCCGTTTGGCAGTGATCGTGGCAACTGGCTTGGCCTCAATCCACTTGGTGAACCTGTCGACGGCGACGACAAGATGTGTGTAACCCCCGGGAGCCTTCTTGAGGGGACCAACCATGTCCAGACCCCAGACAGCAAAAGGCCATGTGATCGGGATAGGTTGGAGTGCCTGAGCCGGCAAGTGTGTCTGCCGGGTGAAATACTAGCATCCCTCGCAAGTGCGCACAATGTACTCAGCATCAGAGATAGCGGCTGGCCAGTAGAAACCTTGTCGAAAAGCTTTCCCGACTAGCGACTTCGGCGCTGCGTGGTGCCCGCAGACTCCCGAGTGAATATCGTGCAGCAACTGCCTCCCCTAGTCTTGAGAATTGCACCGCTGGAGAATTCTGGAGATGCTCTTTTTGTAAAGGTCACCGTCAATCACGACGTAAGCCTTGGCGTGCCTCGGTTTGATCCTGTGGGAGCATGTCCCGTAGGATGTAGTCGAGAAAAAACGTCATCCAGTTGGGAGTGGTGACCAAAACTTCTTGCGCAGCCTGTTGAACGCTATTGGACCCCTCGAGGTGTGGTTCTTCGGTTTCGGACGCTGTCTCCACCTTGATGGATGGGGCATGCAACTCCTGGAGAAAACTCCGGCCGGGACGATATCCCGACTGGACCCTAACTTGGCGAGTGCGTCTGCAGCCTCGTTGTCTCGGCGGAGGACGTGCGTGAGCTCGAGGCCGTCGAACTTGGTTTCGAGCTTGCATACCTCTTGGCAGTAGGCTTCCATGACAGGGTCTCTGCATGACCATACCTTCATGACTTGCCTGACCACCAATTCGGAATCTTCGTGGACGAGAAGCCGGTGAATTTCGAGTGAGATCGCAATTCGTAGGCCATGTAATAATGCTTCATATTTGGCGACGTTGTTGGACGCCAGGAAATAGATCTGTAGCACGTACTTGAAGCATTCCCCTTCTGGAGAGATGAGCATGATGCTAGCCCCCGCGCCCTAAATAATCAGTGAACCATCGAAGTAGAGCGTCCAATGTTTGAGGTCGATGACAGAGGGCGGGGATTGGACTTCCGTCCACTCGGCTATGAAGTCAGCAAGTGATTGAGACTTGATAGCCATGCGGGGGGCATAAACTATGCTGAATGCCATTAGTTCCATTGCCTACTTAGCAATCCTTCCAGCGGCGTCGTGATTGTTGATGACGTCAGCAATCGGGAAGGAACTGACCACTGTAATCGGGTGTCCTTCGAAGTAGTGGATTAGCTTTTGAGATGTGATGAACACCGTATAGATGATCTTCTGTATCTGTGGGTATTGCGCCTTGGAATCAGAAAGCACTTCGCTGATGAAGTAGACCGGGCGCTGAACCTTCTGGACGTGGCCTGGCTCAGGGCCAAGACAGTGCTAGTCACCTGAGTAGTCGCTGCGATGTAAAGATGTAGCAACTCGTTGGGCATTGGGGAAACCAGCACCGGGGACGTGGTCAGGAGCTTTTTCAACCCGTCGAGGCATCTTGGGCCTCGGATGCCAGGTGAAGGCGTCTGATTTCTTCAAGAGCTTGTAAAGGGGCAGGGCCTTCTCGACGAGTCGAGAGATAGATTGGCTGAGGGCCACCATGCACCCGGTTAGTCTTTGGACATCCTTGAGGCTTTTTGGTGGCCCCATCTTGATAATGGCGTCTATCTTCTCCGGGTTAACCTCGATTCCTTGTTCGGAAACGATGAAGCCGAGTAGCTTTCCCGAAGGAACTCCGAAAACGCATTTCTCTGGGTTGAGCTTCATGTTGAATCGCCTAAGGTTGGAGAACGTTTTCCCCAAGTCAGTTAGGAGATCCTCTTTCTTCTCGGACTTAACCACCACATCATCGACGTAGGCCTGCACGTTCCTGCCAATCTGCCCCTGGAGACAACGTTGTATGCACCGTTGGTACATAGTGCCAGCGTTCTTCAAACCGAAAGGCATGGAGACGTAGTACAAGGCTCCGAATGGAGTGATGAACGACGTCTTGATCTCGTCGTCTTCTTTCATCTTAATCTGATGGTAGCCCGAGTAGGCATCGAGAAAATACAAAATTTTGCAACCGGCAGTGGAGTCAATCACCTGGTCGATGCGAGGTAATGTGAAGGGATTTTTAGGGCATGCTTTGTTGAGACTCATGTAGTCAACGCACATCCTCTATTTTTCATTCTTTTTGTGAACAAGAACTAGGTTCGCTAACTAGTCGGGATGGTACACTTCTTTGATAAAGCCAGCTGACAATAGCTTGGCCATCTCTTCTCCTATTGCTTTGCGCCTGTCCTCAGCAAAACGGTGCAGGCGCTGCTTGACCAGCCTAGCGTCTAGTCGAACATTTAGAGAGTGCTCGGCAGCCTCCCTCGGGACTCCAGGTATGTCGGAAGATGTCCATGCAAAGATGTCTCGATTGTCGCGGAGGAAGCTGACAAGCACGCTTTCCTATTTGTCACTGAGCGTAGTCCCGATCTGCGTCGTCTTGGAGGGGTCTTCCGGATCGATCTAGATCATCTTGGTATCCCGCGCCGATTGGAAAGATATCGATGATGAAGTCTTCTTGGTCGGGGGTGCTTCCTCAACCACAACCGACTTGAGGCTGTCAAGCTCGGCTACTGCGATTTGGGCTACGGCGAGGTTGCAGTTTTCCAGGTCACACGTATAGGCGTGCTGAAAGTTGCTTTGCACTGTTATTATCCCATGGGGACCCGGTATCTTGAGTTTCAGGTAGACATAGCTGGGAACGGCCATGAATTTGGCGTAGCAGAGACGTCCCAGAATAGCGTGATATGAGCCTGGGAAGTCAACGACCTCGAAAGTAAGGGTCTCGGTCCGAAAGTTGTCAGGTGTACCGAAGGTGACCGCCAAAATGATCTATCCGAGTGGCCTTGCCAGCTTGCCGGGCACAACCCCGTGGAAGGGTGCGCCGGCGGGCTTGATTTCTGAGCAGGAGATCTTCATGTCGTTCAGGGTCTTGACGTAGAGGATGTTCAAACCACTTTCTCTATCCATGAGGACCTTGGTGAGGTGGACGTCGCAGATGATTGGATCCACCACCAAAGGGAACCTTCTGGGGTGAGGTATGTAGTCGGGATGATCCAAGCGGTCAAAAGAAATGACGGACTCGGACCATCGTAGGTACTGGGGCACAGCCGGCTCAATCGTGTTGACTTCGCTGTCCTTGAGCTTCTAGCGATGCTTCGACTCGTAGCCATTTGGACCGCCGAAGATCATGAGACACGCAGTCTCCTTTGGGAACTCGTCGCCCCCATCCGGAGGAGGCTCCTTTTGGTTCCGGCTAGGGGCAGAAGGCTTGTTCAGCTTCTTTAAGAGATTACAGTCACGTGTGAGATGATTTGACTTTGGTCCATGGAAGTGACATGGCTGGCCCATCATCTCCTCAAAAGTGGCATTACCGTGCTGAGGGCGGCGCTGCGGAGCACGCTCAGCACCAGCAACAAGGTCTCTACCCTTGCGCTTCCGATGTTTCTTCTTAGGCGACCCGAGACGATCCTTCATTTTGGGGGACTCGGAAGCCTTGCCCTTCTCCTTGTCGTCTTTGGTCGCACTGCGGATAGCTTCTTCACCAGTCGCGAAGTTGTTTGCGATATCGAAGAGCTCGCGCGTAGTATGAGGATTCTTACGTGCGATCTTGTGGACGAGGTCCGTGCTCCGAACACCCTTGGAGAAAGCGGTGATGACGTCACCCTCCCAGACTTCTGGCAAAGAGTTCTTCTTTTTGGAGAAGCGTTGGATGTACTCTCTGAGGGTCTCACCCGCTTCCTGGGTACAACTGTGGAGATCCCACGTGTTCCCAAGCCTATTGTAAGTGCCCTGGAAGTTGTTCACGAAGAGGGTCTCAAGATCAGTCCAGGACTGGATGCTGCTCTGAGGCAAGCTGGTGAGCCAAGCTCGGGCCGAGTCGGTTAAGAACAGGGGCAAGTAGTGGATCGCGACATAATCGTTGCCTCCATTGATTCTGCATGCCGTGTGGTAATCAGCCAACCAGATATCTGGCCGAGTCTTGCCTGTGTATTTGTCAATACCGGTGACTCGGAATCATGGCGAGAAGATAACGTTGCGGTTGCGAGGGCTGAACGCCTTTGGACCTGCATAGGCCATGCCGGAAGGAGTCGGAGAGCGGCGCTGGCTAGTAGCGCGGCAACCACCACTGTCGCCGTGGTGGCCGTCTCAGTTGTCTCTCCCCGTGTCCCGTCGGGCGTAGCGCCCGGCCTCGAGGGTGTTCCGTACGTCGTGGTTGGGTCCGAGTCGGCTATGGACTGAACCGGTGGGGTGATTATTTTTCCCCGTGCCGCAGTCTTGTCTCAAGAGTGTCCCGTGCATCACGGTCCAGTCCGAGTCGGTTACGAACCGACCCAGCGGGGCGATGGTGCTCTGGGTTGGTATGGCGACCTTCGGTGGCATGTGAATTCCCTGGTGGGGAAGAACGCCGGCTCCGGGTGTCCGCAGGAGAAACCGCGTGAACCTCGGAGATCTCGGCCTGCTGGAGAGCTGCCTCTTCTATCAGGATTCGGAGCCGTCGGAGATCGTCGTAACCTGGGGTGCCCTTGGGGATATTGATGGCACGTGCCGTCACCGTTGCAGTGACGAGGTTGTGACTGGGGAGCGGAAATATCGGGACGCCGTCCCCCTCGCGCATGCGGAGTGCGTTGTTGACCTGACGCCCTCGATCCTACATGTCCTCGTTGTGCTGTCGCTCCTCATGCTGGCAAGCGAGCACGGTCTGCTGCTCGGCTAGTCTTTCCTCCTTGGTGAGAAGACGAAGCTGGGTGCCTTCCAGCTGATCGGGGGTCTGATCCGCGATGGGGATGGACTGGTCGCCGTTGTTAGCCACTGCGCCCGAGTCAGCCATGAAGACCTCCCGAGAAGGGTGGTGACTTCCTGAACTCTCGAAGTCGTCCAAGTCGTAGTTGAGGACGGGCAGGAGGGACTCGATTGCACCAATCAGTCGGGATCCCTGCTCGACGGGTGAAAACCCGTGTCCAAGCAGTATATCCAACTTTGGCACAACCTCACCCTCGGAGATGGCCGTCAAAGCTATCGACTCGGAGGAGAGTCCCAGTGAGGAAGGTGATGAAGCCTCCGCCAACCGGCTGGAAGCCGAGTTGCAGAGGTGAAGTTTGCCGAGCTTGTCGGCAATGAAATCCAGTTTTCTGAATCGGAAAAACTGTCCTGGATCAGCAAAATCCAAGGGATCAGAACTCATGTTTCGGCTCGGAGTGAAGTCGTCGTTGTTGTCGGAGAAACCCATCTGGATCTGTTTAGATGGATCTATGCGCACCTCCCCTACCTGACGCGCCAACTGTCAGTGTTTTGATCCGGCAATAGTGAATATGGGGCAGTGTGCGCGTAGCAGATCTAGACGGGTGCACACGAGACACAGAGTTTAGGCAGGTTCAGGCCCTCGAGAAGAGTTAATACCCTACATCCTGTGTTTGGTGGATGATATTGCCTGTGTTCCGTGTGCCAAAAAAAAAGACCTCGAGAGGAGCTCTCTAAGGTGGGTTTGGATGTGTATCGTCTCTATGAAAGCCTCTATATTGCTTCTATATTGCTTGGATCTACCGATCGGGGGATCCTTGTCCTGCCTTATATAGGCGGCCGGGGCCGGATTACACAAGTCCGGATCGGTTTACAAGTAGATTTTCTATTCGGTTACAATTAGATCCCGTGATATCGGGTAAGTCCATATCTATGTCTTGTACTCCAAATCGATGAAGCGCCCCCGTGTAGAAGTCGGACTCCAAGTAGTCGGCCCGGCCCACCCTATGACCAGAGGGCCGGCTTTGTCCTCCTTGACGATACCCGGGTGCTATGTCATCGTCACACTATTTCAGTAGAAACTTAAATATTTTTTAGTAGAAAGTTTATGATTTCTAAAATACATATTTTATGATTTATGAGTACAAAAGTTGCATTATCTAAATAGAATTTTCTTGGCGAAGGAGTACCGTATTCTCTGTCTTTTTGGCTACCCGTGAACAAACAACAAATTATCATGAAATAATAAGAGAAAAAAAGAAAAATAGAGCCACGGTAGGTATTTACTCAATTGTGCGAACTTTGAAACACATTACTTTTTTCCATCGGATAACGGTGAAAACTAAAAAATTTCATAGAAAAAGCTTTTTGGATTAACCAAAGATAAACTATCATCAAACCATCAGCTAAGCTGGATTGTCGGAAAGGATTGGAAGCGGTCACCCGCGAATTACCGGCCCCCCATCTGTCATCAGTGTACGGTGGGGGATCAGCTACTTCTGTTTCTCTAAGCTAACTATAACCTGTGCTAAAACTCCAAATTGATGACATTGATTTATAAAACTACATGCTGAGTGAGGTCTACTGATGTCATTCTCACTCAGTTTGATATACGGTTATTGAGAAGACACAGACATGAACAGTAATCATATGTGATTGTTAAATAAGATCATGCATGCATCCGACTAAAGTAGTTAGACAAGAATGAAACATGCAGTCCAGTTTGTTTACCTAGATGCCGAAACAAGAGTTACGGAGTACTTTTCATCTTGTCATGCCACTGAATGTTCTGAAACTTGTGTATGTCGTCCTCTCATCTCGATTTCTCTAGAACTCAAATTTCTAGCGGGTCAGTGTCGTCTTGGACATCGAAGATAGACCAAGCAGACCGGATTACTTTCAAGTCCGTAGACTTGGAACATTGAACAAGTAGCTAGCTAGCATATAATAGCAGACCCCTGAATTCTGGAACAACGACGAAAAGGAATTGTCAGCATGCACCACATCGACCTTCTGTGCAACTGCGCACATACCACGCACGTACGTACTTCTCCAACAAAAGTATGCAGCGGCCAAAACATCCGCATAAGCTAGCCCGAGACCATTTCTATGCTCATTACGTACTGCTCAAGGTCGGTGTTCATCTCCCAAGTCACCAAGAAAAGCTGCACAAGAAGAATTCTGAGACTGCTGGCTGACTGACTACGTTCTGACATGTATATATGACCGTTCTGTGTCAATCTCTGAAGTCAAATGATTGAGAGCACGCATGCAACCATAGCCTCGATCGACTGGCTCGACAACGAATTAGTCAAGCTGAATGCATGGTTAGTTTGCCGTTTCTCCTGTGCCAGTTTTCCTGGAAAGGGACAGTCTCTGGCAACGTGTGGTCTAGTTATAGCTAGGTGAAACTATGCAGAATTGGCCTTTCTGACTCGTTCGCGCTGCCACTAAATCTCCAGGCAACGCCGAAGTGTCAACTGCATCAGGTACACACATGCATTATGCGTAGCTCCCGTGCTAGCCAAGCCCATATAAATACATGCATCTGCTAGTATTTAAGTTTCTAATTCAGCTCACATGCATATAAACGATCTGTTTATGGCTCTGAACTCACGCCGGAAATGGAGTGGCTGGTTGGGACGCTGCCCGTTCACCGTGGCTCTGCTCATGTTGCTGATCACGTTGTGGTGTGCACCGGCGGGGGCGGTGCCGCCGCACGTCGGCGTCGGCGCCGGCCTGGATCTGCAGGCAAGCAGCGCGGGGATGATGAGCCCGAGCATTTCCATGGCGCCGGAGGCCTACCACCTCGACTTGCTCGGCAGTGCCTCGCGTGGAGATGCTATCATCACGGCTGAACATGCTGGTAAACTTCTTTTTTTTTAAACCCACTCATACTCTTCGATGTGGCTTTTTAAAACACTTATTTATTTCTATTTATAGATACACCAGTTAGATGATGTAAGAATTTTTCTAAGGTGCAACAGAAAAATCTTACTATAGCACTAGTAAAGATTTTTCTAACTAACTAAATCTCACGATTGATCGCAATTCGGCACATCAACCTAAAACCGAGCCTAAGAAAGACACACACTTACGGGGATGTATCATGGTCTTAAGCATTAATTGTTTAGGTATGTAGGGGCTAGACCCGATCTCTCTAGATAGTCAGGTAGTTTAGTTCAATTCTTTTCTTCTTTTTCTGCAGCCTTTAGTTCAATTCTTTGTATATCCGAAGGATTGGGCAACGTTTCATCTTCTAAACATGCTGAGGATTTGGTTATAAATCTCTTATTTGTTTAAATACCTAAGTTGTTAAGCATTTAGGTGGAATGTGGGTTGTGCCATTGTGGGTTTAACTCTCCCTATTTTTCAACCCTTCGAGGCGACCGGGAAGGAAAGAAATTGTTGTTTACAGAAACATTGACATATCTCCATCTTTAATCATAACATGATTGTTGGGTGCATCTACGTAGGATTTTTCTTGATGAATTTAGTCATGCACACCTTATTCCCCTTGGAATACCCATGGATAGTATTGGGAATTATGAATAAAAGGCTCTTACTTTTTGTAACTTGCAAGTTAGAAGCAATAGTCATGAATCATGATGTTACAAGTTTTGTTGTTTTGCCTGAAAGTCTTAGCCACAATTTAGCAAAACTTTCAAACATTATTAGCATACGGGGTAAATGAAGTGTACTCAAATTCAAACTGTGGTAGACTAGTAGCCTGTTAGGTAAAATTAAGATTGCACAATCGTTAACTCATTAAATGCACATTGTTTAAGCAGTAGTGGATCTAGACATTATTTCTTTTGGCGTTCTGTTCTCATTTGGCTATCCGGAAGGTCCTGTTTAGAAAATACTATAAGGCAGGCACATCTGCACAAAATTTACATTTTTGCCGAGGGCCTTTGCCCCCAGTTAATGAGTTATAACTAACACTAAGTAATAATTAGAAAATTTCTTAATTTTTCATTTGTCTGCAGTGAGTACTCTCTTAGGCATTTAAGCTCGAAACATTTTATACTAAAGAGTTCTAATGTCATATGAGTGAATAATAGGTATTATCAGACATGTTTGGCTAGAAAACAAATTGAATGACATGTAAAAGACACTCGCAAACTATCCATAGGATAAAAGAATTCGTTCTTGTTGCTAATAATTCGCAATAGGAGGAGCAAAAAGGAGAAGCTTCTATAAGATTTGGTCTGCCCTATTCTTCTTTTCCTTTTTCGCCTGGGAGGCGTTTGTTTTTTCTGCACACGGTGAGTGAAATATAATTGAGTTCGACTTCTCCCATGTTGGATGGAAAGGTAGGAGGAATAACAATTAAAAAAACAGTGTTCTAAAAAGGGCTAGACGCTAGGCAGGTAGTAGCAAGGTGCGCAGTGCCTAGGCGGCCGCCCAGCAGCCCAGCAGACAATGCAAACTGCATGTCTCGACATAAGCTGATAAGCATAGTAAAATACCAAAAGTTTGACAAATAGAATTGAAAGATACCTTATTTTCAGGAGAGCAAACATCCAAAATGCATGTTCCTCTTACTTAAAAAAAACTCATGTTTGTCTCTCTCCAATTCTTAATAACAATCAACTTAAATTATGTAGCTGCACCTACATGAGTACATGACTCTGTAGTCGCTGCTTATGCGGCCCCGGCACGCAGCCTGCATACTATGGCAAATCGCAGCGACAAGGCGCACCTAGTGCCTAGGCAGCCACCTCCTACGCTTTTAGAACAATGGATAAATCTGACATGTTGTATAGTAGTATAGATGAAAAATGAAAAATATAGTACAGAGAGAAATGTTTTCATTTGCTATGTGTGCTTCTACCTGTAACAGTATCTCATGAAAACATGTGACCTTCCCTCTATTGTGCGGAGAAGTGCAATGCCACATTGTGGTTATCTTAAAAAATTATTATGTTTTAGTCATTGTGGAGGAATTACTTTTATGCCGTGCTATGAACCTCTTTCCCCGCATGAGAAGATTGGCTCGGCAGTTGGACATGACACTAAAACTTTTCCTAATCCAGAAATCGGGAAAATGAGTGCCAGAATATTGGCGAGAAGAAACTCAGGAGCTTTGACTAGAGGCTATGAGAAGAAACTCAAGATTGCTGTGCCAAACAAACAGGGTTTTAAAGCTTTTGTGAATGCAACTAATCAAAAAGTCACTGGCTACTGCGTTGATGTCTTTGAGGCTGCTGTGAAGAAGCTACCACATGTTCTTGATTACGAGTTCTATGTCGTTTCCGGTTCTTATGACCAGCTAGTACGCCATGTGTCTTCAGGGGTAAGCATTGCTTCTTGTAGTTGCATGCCATTTTTTTGAGAATCACATACTTACATTGTATCTGTTGGTTCTTACGACCAGATCTTCGATGCAGCAGTGGGTGATGTAACTATAACTGCCGAGCGAGCTAGCCATGTGGACTTCACGATGCCATACACAGAGTCTGGCGTGTCAGTGCTTGTGCTCACCGAGAATGACTCCAAACCAACAATCGAATGGGTATTCTTAAAGCCACTAACAAAGGAACTTTGGTTAGCAACTGTGGGTGGCTTCTTCTTCACTGGCTTAGTTGTGTGGATGATTGAGCACCCCAGAAACCTGGAGTACCAAGGATCGAGTTCGAGACAGTTCAGCACTGCTCTCTACTTTTCTTTCTCGACTTTGACATTTTCTCATGGTTAGCACTTAGGGCTCAAACTTGTTGACGGTATCTGATGAAATTATAAGTGCCTACTGTAGTTCTGAAATACTCTAATTTCTTGGTTATAATATGCACAGGTCAAATTATTAAAAGCCCTCTGTCAAAAATTGTTGTGGTGATATGGTGCTTTGTTGTGCTGGTTCTAGTGCAGAGCTACACAGCTAGCTTATCATCCATTCTAACCACAAAGAGGCTCCGGCCCTCAGTGACAGATCTCGACCAGCTGCTGTTAAATGGTGACTACGTTGGATACCAATCTGGATCATTTGTGCATTCCGTCTTGACAAATAAAGGTTTCCCTGGGAAAAGGTTAAAGGCCTATACAAAGAAAGAAGAATATGCTGAAGCTTTGAGGAAGGGGTCCAATAATGGAGGTGTGTCAGCTGTCGTTGACGAGATCCTCTATATAACCTCTTTTCTAACTGACGCTCGTTACCAAAACGAATTCCGGATGGTTAACCGCATATACAAGACACCTGGACTTGGTTTTGTAAGCTTCCCGCCCTGGTGCTTCAGTAGATTCATTCTGCATCCTTCAAGAGCTATGCTGCATTCTGGATGTAATAATCTGGTCTAACCAGCATCATGTTTTTCCTTTCAGGTACTTCCTCAAGGTTCTCCACTGTTGCATAATCTTTCCTTAGCCATCTTGGAACTAACAGGTGGGGATGAGGGCTCACTTATTGAAGCGAAATGGTTAGGCACAGCGACACCGTTGCCAAGCTATGGCATCCCCAACACAGATTCAACACCTCTCACTTTGCGAAGTTTCTCTGGTCTCTTCGTCATCACTGTATGTATCTCAGCTCTCATGCTGTTGATAAGCATTGCCAGGTCTGCTCATGCCAAATACACCAAAATGAGAGATTCTGATATGCAGACTGCCGATGGGGATGGTGGGGGTGAAGGCCACGGAGAATCTAGTGCAGTGCAGAATGGCATGGGCAACGGATCTCTGACTGATCAACCTCACCATGAAGCGAGAAGAGATGATCCCCGGGGTACCCTTAGGAGCGACGAAAGTGCTTGTGATGAAGAGCCGAGTCCAATGCAGAACAACGGCTCTGTGCCTGCACACTGCATTCAGATCGAGATGAACACTGGCTGAGATGTCGGCACCGTTTGGCATAACGCACTTTGAAGAGACAAACAATACTTTCATCTTCTGCAGATAGGCACCAATCAGTGTAAGAAGCTCATGGCTGATGGGTGCCTCTCTTGCCAGTTGCCACTGCAGCGATGCTACGGCCCGGACCATAGTTAGATATAGAAGTTTTAGTGACTGATGCCAAGATTTATCATCTGAAGCTGTTGTCAAGTGGTGTTATTTTTTGAAATTAATGAAGTGACTCGATGGAAGATTGTATATATGACCAGTCTACTAGGCGAGTGCAAGTCAGAACCATAGCAATCTTTGTTCTGGGGGACTGAGAATTAACCACATTTGTTCTAACCACACCTTGGGACAGCAATCGCACGTTGTAACTCAGAATCCAAGTAGTCTGGGTTATTTTTCGTCGTTTTTATGTAGACACTGAATCAAAGTCTTGATGAGTATGTCCTCTTTATTTCGTTACTCTTGCAACTTGTAAGATACTTCTCGTTTCTGTTGCTGGAATTCAGAAAAAATTATGAATTCTGGAAGGGCAGGAACGGTCAAGCACATTAAAGCTTCTGCATAATTGCTGCTTATATGATGTCTATCTGTTAAAGAGTATATGTTAATGCGTTACAGGAGCTAGCTAGAGAGACAGTTGCCTGCAGTTCAAAGCGAGTAGTCATATGTCAAGACTCCCATCGATGCATGACATGCCATGCAAGTGCAGCTCTGTGCTGATCTGAACGACTCTGTCAAGAGAAACTGTTCAGGAGCAGATTGACTGACTGATTGCTCGATGCTATTCTTCGACAGTTTGAATGCATATCCAGTTATTGAGAAAAGGAAAACAGATAAAAGAAGTAGACTTACAAAAGATGAGCATAACCTTTCGTCTCTTTTTTCTTAGTGCGCGCATGATCTTATTTTGCATAGACATTTTTATGTACGCATATTCTAACAAGTTCTAGTCCTATGACTTCTTTGGAACACTTTCTGAGTGCACAAGTGCTCCAACCAACGTGTCGACGAAGTCGCGCTCGGACAATAAACTTTGGGCACCTCGGGTCGGGAGACCGAGGAGGCTAGGGAGATGACCTGGAGGGCGTCCGAGAGACGTCTACTGCTGAACCCGAATTATCGCCAAAGATTAATACGAGTAATTCCATGGAAATATGACTCTGATGAAATTCTGATTAGTCCGCCCTCGTGGGAACGGCGCCGAGCTCTTTTATAGGCGGTAGCAACTTACAAGTGAAAATACATGTATGTCCCTAGACAATTTACAGTTATGTCCCCTTCTACATTACAGAGTTTAGGGCCGATCTGTATTATCCCCCTCGCATCTACCTACTATATGTGCCGGCATATGCGCGATGTGCCTCGCCGGTACGGAGCGCCGCCCCGCTCGACGCCTTGTTGTTCTGCCGATCTTTGCATGGACACAGGAGTCGTATGCTTAGGGATTGGCACCTCTCCTCAAGACGGGCATCGTCCCTCGACCTTCACGTGCTTCGTCCAGACGCCACGCCCACGGCTCGTCCAGACGTCCTCCACCACGTCTTCTCGGCTCGCCCACACTCCTGCATATTTACAAAAATCTAACTGAAGGTTAGCGCCAAAGGACGAGAAGCTCGGGGGTACCTCGGCCAAGTCGCCTCGACAGACTCCTTCAACACAATGATGTATAAGTGCATATAAATCTACTTCCATAAAATCCATGTCTGGCAGATCGTAGAATTCCTTGTAATAAGTACAGAACTGAAGCTATCTAGCTTGATAGACGAGTGGCTGGTTGGGACGCCATCCGGAGCAAACCATCTATAGGTAAGGTTCTAAAAGTCGTAACAAGTCTGCGTCGAAGGTATAAAGGGAAGACTTGTCGTCACATGAAGATCCAAAAGATAGAAGAAAAAAGGATACGGGATTGCCAGCCGAGCTTAGCCATACCCCATACGTCAAACTACCTTGAGATTCGTATTTATTTCCTATCCATGTCTAAAAATATATTTTTTGTTTTAGACCGTGCGATAGATATCCAAGGCCTCGCGGCATTGACCAAGATTTATGACTGAGCCATGCATAGCCGGACCCGAAGGAATTCTCTCTCTCACGGACGGCGTATCAATCAATTCTGTCATTCTATCTGTCTTTAATGTTTGAAACTGACTCGATTTCCCTGCTAGCTTACTCCTTAATCTTGCGAACCTTCGCCGGTTCGCCTCTCCCAGATCCCAGAGGACTAGTTTTTGTCCACAGTGATGACTAGGAACATGCTAGCGTACATAGACGCAAAAGAAATTCCTGGAGACTTGCCTGCTGCAATATTATAACTGGACAAGTGATCTGACCACGATGTGTTGGATTTAGCTGACACTAACGAAGCTACGCAGAAACTGCATACGGTCACACTCGCGTACATAGGTTAGCTGACACTAACGAAGCTATGCAGAAACTGCATACGGTCACACTCGCGTACATATATAGGTAGCTTAGGTATACCTAACTAAATAAGTACGTATGCCTGTGTATATCCATTAAAAAAATATAACTACTACTACGTATTACGGACGCGCGCATATATACAAGGCTCTAAACAATTAACTATGAGGACGAAGTTATTGCTTGGGTGCTGTAATAGTGTATCTCTGTCTACGAGGAATAAAAACACTATATTTGCTTTTTTATGTGTTTTACTAAACTAGTATGGTGTCTCGCGCAATTACGCAGAAACCTTTTTAGTTATCTTTATTTTTTATCTGTATACATGATATTAGATTAATATGAGAAATAAAATTTTAAATTGCAAACTGGTCTACTAGTCGTTGTACTGAGCCGTCTGTTGTGATGATCTATCGGATGTGATCTGTTTAATTATCTATATTATTTTACCTGTACATATGATATTAGATCAATACTAATTGTGCGAGAAAGGTTTTTAATTATATTTTTTTACCTATACGCGTGATATTAGACCAGTACTAATTGCGCAACATTTTTAGTTATCTTTTTTTACCTGTACGTATGATATTAGATCAGTACAGAAAATAAAAGTTCAAAACTCGAGCCGACCTGCTAGCCGTTATACTAAGCTATCTATTTAGGTACAATTATGATAATCTATCGGATGTGATCTGTTTAGGTACATTTTGAAGATCTATCGGATGTGATTTGTTTATGTGTAGTTATGAAGATCTATCGGCTATGATCTGTTTAGATGCAGTTATGAAGTCTATCGGCTGTGATCTGTTTAGGTGCAGTTATGAAGATCTATCGACTGTGATCTATTTAGGTACCGTTATGAAGATCTTTGGTTGTGGTCTACTAATAATAAAGGTCCACCAGATTAATAGTCGGATGTTTTACTTTTTAAAAGAAATTTCTAGCCTTTTTCTATTTTTTATTATATTCTACTTTTAGTATATAGTAGATCAGAATTTACTTTCAGTGGCTGCGTATCCAACTATCCATCAATAGAGAGGAAATTATGGTGACTTCATCAAACTTTAAATTTTGCTAATTCAGTCTTCTATAGACATGGATATGAGTGAGTGTGTACGTCGATGCGTGTGATGTTGTATATATGTTTACATCTAGAAGGTTGTACTACGATGTTTCTAGAAAGATAGTTAACTTAGGCCTCCTTAGTAACGGCTTCTCCTAGAAACTGTCTCCTCCCAGCTTCTCCCAGAAGCCGTTCCGTCAAATTCGTCGGGGCTTCTAAACTAGTCAATCCCCGACGAATTTAGAAGCCCCGATGAATTTGACGGGACGGCTTCTGGGAGAAGCTAGGAGAGGATAGCTTCTGAGAGAAGCCGTTGGAGAAGCTGTTACTAAGAGGGCTTAGCAGCTTTAATATCATGATAGTAGAAAAACGCTGATCGCAGCAGGACTTCTTTTTGAACTTCTGATTGCCGCATGACTTGATCAAAACAAATTACAAAATGCAGTGCTTTCTCCAACAGAAACGTACGTACACACATTATCATATCTTTCTCACAAAAAATAAGAAGAAATAAACGTCATCACATTTCTAGAGACTAGGCATGGATAACCCCCGGCCGGCCGAGGGATTGTCCAGGAACTTTCGCTGCCCCTGTCACTGCTTCACGTCGCTCGCTATATATATATATATATATATATATATATATAACTCGCTATAATAATAATCTATCTTACAGATGGATGCCGTTACATTAACGTTTATATATTATTTTCCGGTAGTATATATATATATATATATATATATATATATCGTTTTATCACTTTGCATATATTCATATACCATATCTAAAATACTCCAATATGAGCTACATAAAGAAATTACAAATGAGTCAATTGTTTTTACCATATTTTTACACTCCTTCATGTTTGCACATAGAAAAAAAACTATACATACCATCTAAAAAGTAGTATGTATACTATTTAGTTGGTCTTGTATACTCTCATATTACTGTTGTAGATACTGCACAGGCTGAGTGATACGATGTATAGGTATAATTACATTCTGGTTGTAAGTCCCCATGCATATATATGGAAGAATTTACCGGACTTTGGTGTACCAACTTAGCAAGTAATCACGCCCGGGCAAGTGAAAATTCAACCGGATGGAGCGGTCAACGAGGCGCCCGCTCGCCGTTGCTGCCCCTGCAGGGCTCCTCTCTTTGTTCGTGGTGATCTGGAGCGCCGTCGGATCGTCAGCCGCGGCGGCGGCGGCGGCGGCGCCGGTGAGGGTCGGCGTGGTGCTGGACCTGACGAGCGAGACGGGTAAGAAGGGCCTCGCCTGCATTTCCATGGCCCTGGACGACTTCGACGCCGCGCACGCCGACGCGACGGCCGCGCGGCGGGTGGAGCTGCACGTGAGGGATTCGCGCGGGGAGGTCGTCACGGCAGAGCATGCTGGTAAGTTCTCAAGCATTAAGCCATAGACGCGGATTTTTGGCTCCGGGTGCGCGTCCTCCCGGTTTCTAAAAGCCAACTGTACATGTCAACATTTTAATTTTGAAAAAGATAATGGATGCATATTGTATACACACAGATGCTCATCCATAAAAGTATTTGTATGGAAATATGATTATTTGAGACACGTACGAATAAATCAATTAAGTTTGTACTCACATAGTTCTATTATGGGTAAAAGAGAGCTCTATTGACTGAGGAACATAGTTACTAGTTACTACAATCTCCCACGAGTAGCTACTCGACAACACGCGACGGAACGTCAAAGCGCCACACCGCACAACGCATATTACGTTTAGCTAACTGAGTTAATTCACGAGTAACTCTAGAGAAGTTCTTCTATACTCTTCTAACCTAATTTTTGCACGATTTTTAAAGCGTTGCACTGATCTCAAAGGAGCAGCTAGTGTTCAATGGGCTGGCCCATATCCAAAACCCGCCCACGCGCGCCCTCGCACCACCCACCCGACGCCTCCCTCGCACGCCGCCGCTCCCGTGCACCGCCGCCTCGCGCCCTGCCGCTCCCGTGCACCGCCGTCTCGCCCCTGCCGCCGCCCTCGCGCACCGCTGCCCTCGCGCGCCGCCGCGCCCCTGCCGCCGCCCTCGCTCCCCTGTCGTCCTCGCGCGCCGCCGTGCCCCTGCCGCCGCCCTCACGCGCCGTCGCAGCAATTCCGGCGACAAATTCCACGTCGCCTCAGGGCGGCGGCAGGGGCGCGGCGGCGCGCGAGGGCGACAGGGGAGCGAGGGCGGCGGCAGGGGCGCGGCGGCGTGCGTGGGCGGCGGGGCGCGAGGCGGCGGTGCACGGGAGCGGCAGGGCGCGGCGGCGTGCGAGGGCTGCGACGGTGCGTGAGGGCGGCGGCAGGGGCGCGGCGGCGCGCGTGGGCGGCGGCGCGCGAGGGCAGCGGCGCGCGAGGGCGGCGGCAGGGGCGAGGCGGCGGTGCACGGGAGCGGCAGGGCGCGAGGCGGCGGTGCACGGGAGCGGCAGGGCGCGGCGGCGTGCGAGGGAGGCGTCGGGTGGGTGGTGCGAGGGCGCGCGTGGGCGGGTTTTGGATATGGGCCAGCCCATTGAACACTAGTTGCTGCTTTGAGATCAGTGCAGCGCTTTAAAAATCGTGCAAAAATTATGTTAGAAGAGTATAGAAGCACTTCTCGTAACTCTATTACAATCTTCCTTAGGCTTTGTTTGGCGCACCGGAGAAAGATAGGAATCTCGGTCCAATCCCGAGGACAAAGAGGCCCGTGGTAAACTCTCCCTGGAAAGCCTGCAGGTCCATTTGGTTGAGGCCCGGGAGAGGGAAATCTCGGGCCATCCTGGCCGAATCTCTAGGCTAGAAAAACACTGCTCTTGACATGTGGGAGGATTTCCCCGTCGCTCTCTCGCTTGCTGCTTTCATTGTCTTCTCTTGCTCGCTGCTCACGCCGCCGCTGGCTCTCTTGCTCATGGCCGCTGTGCTACCTCACCGCCATCTGCTGCCTCGCCGCCGTCATATACAAGATCCGGAGACAAGTAGACAAGCAGCAGCAGCATCGGCGCACCCGAGACGAGATACGGAGCCGACCCGCACGTCCATCGCTGCCATCTCCGATCCAAACGAGATCGCCGTGCTCATGGCAGCAGCGTTAGCGGGCCCGAGACGAGATCCGGAGCCAACCCCCACTTCCTATCGCCGCCATCTCCGATCCAGACGCTCGCAACCCTGGTGATGGCGCTTCCGTCGGGCGGCGGTGGTAGTGGCTTGACGGCGCGGCTGCTCACGGTGCGGGCGCTGCTCCTCCTGCTCTCCTCCGCCGCGCTCCTCGTCTTCCTCCACCTCCCGTCCCTCTCCCCCTCCTCCTCCACCTCCGCCTCCGAAGCCCACCTCTACGCCTGCTCCGACCTCATCACCACCCACACCACCACCACCGTCACCACTGCAACGACCACCGCCTCCCTGGCCCCCCTCACGACCTCCACCGACGACGTTGCCTGGCTCAAGGCCTAGCTCGCCTCCAACTCCCTCGCCCTCCTCCTCGCCTCCGGCGATGCCTGGGCACTGCCTCTGCAATGGCATCAACCCCCGCACCCGCGAGCAGTAGCTCTTCGACATCAACAGGGACTCACCGTTTGGTAAATTCCCAATCGAGACCATCGCCCCCATTGGGGAGGGGATCCTCTGTGCATCCCAAAATTCCCTCATGGGATTTGGCATCCTAGATTTTGTTCCCCTTGCATCCAAACAAAGCCTTAACGTGATAAACCCGATACGCTGGTAATAGATGCAACGCGGCCTTAGTTATCTCTTTTCTTTTTTGTACAAGTACGAACGAATTATCATATTCCCGTACAAGTAAGCTGGTTTGTTGGCTCATGGCAGCGAAAGAATCAATCTATCTCGTAGTAGTACGAATCTTCTCTTGTAGCTGTGCTTTAACAGGCGAAGAAGCTTGATATAGGTGCGAAGTGAATATGTAGATCTTTTATGATTCTATCTAGCAACTCACCTTCGAGAGTTACTCGGGCATATAGTACTTAGAGAATTGCTAATGAACACTGGGGCTAGTATTTATTAAGTCGTTGACGAATTGATCCCTGTCCCAAGATAAAACGAGAGTGATAATACATATGTAGTTTCAACCCTTTTCCTTTTGCGATTCTTGATTTATCCTGGTATATAGCCATGGCATGTGTCCAAACAGATAGGGAATAAGCAATTAATACTCTATCTAGTTCATTAAACTTGTCGTTTTAAACATATTTAGAGTCAAATTAACTAGAGCGAACTTTACCACTTGGGGGGATGGGCTAAAAGGATAGAGAGTCCTTGTCTTTTCACGTGCAGAGACTATCCTGAAACCTGTAGCCGTGGGAGACAACACAGAAGGCTGGTGGAGGCGGAGATAAACGAGGAGTTGATGCCTGTGTTAGACATAGAGCTAGTGGGAGCACGAGACGACTGTTCGGCTGGGCCTTGTTAGCATAGGAAACGACGTATGCAAGGCGGTGAGCCGCCGGTGCAGGCGGGTGGTGGTGTGGGTTGAGCGTGGAGTCGAGAGGCTGGTGCCTAGGACAGAGAGAGAGATATCAGGGTCTGTTTGGTCGGTGATAAAACTGCTGTTAGCTAATTGTCTGATAAAACTGCTGTTAGCTGATTATCTGAAAAAACTGCTATGGCTGTAAAAAAATAAACATATAATTTTTAGTTGATCCAAATCATCTACAACATTTAAAAAAATGAGTATTGAAACTTTAGCACATTGTAAAAAGCTGACAGAAGGTAATTTTTCTAAACAGCTAAATTTGACTATTATTGGTAAAAACTGCTAAAAAGCTACCGTTTAGTTGGGCTGGAGCTTTTTCCAGTGAAAAACTACTAAAAAGTCCAACCAAACAGGACCTAGATCGCTTGAATTAAGGTTGTGTATACAGGTAAACAAGTTAACAGAATATTGGACCGATGATTAGATAGTCTCATTATTTTTTGCCTTTGTTTTTATATAGGCTGTCTATTTCTAAGTTGTACCTTAGACTTATTTTTAAACTTTCAGATTAATGTCTAACTATTTTTTATCTTCAACTCACTCAATATAGAGTAAAATTTATAGTACTAAAATTTCATATTTATTATATTATAATTTTAACCTCGATAATGTGTAATATTAAGCGTATGAAATTTGAGAATCAGCGAAACCGTTTCCATTTTCCACACTCGTCTCGTGCTGGCTATGGCGGCAAGCCCGCAACCACCCCGGCCCCCACAAAAAAACCATCACTGTATTGACCTCAAGGTGTTCGACACTCCGACCCCTCGCAGCTGCCGCGTTCGCCCACAAGGAGCCCCCCTTCTCGCGCCTCCTCTCCCTTCGCCTCATCCTCCAAGCGTTTCTCCTTGCTGACCCGGCTCACCCCCCTGTCGTAGAAGGAGCTCGCTGCGGTGCCGCCGATGCAGCAGCACCGCGCGGGTATGTGCGACCTGGCCGCGTTCGCGCCATAGCCACGTCCGCCTGCGCGCGGCGCGCGGCGCGGCCGCTCTTCCATTGGCTCGGTACAGAGCGGCAGAGCAAAAATTTCCATTTTTTTTCTGTGTAGAAGGTAGGAAATCAGAAAGAGGATTTTTACAGGACCCTGGTACTCCCTGAGAAGGGATAGGAGTACCGGACAAATCAAGCCATCTATTTATTAGGGTATTTTAGACTTTTTATCTTGCTAACGAAGGGTAGTTTTGACTTTTAGGGTACTCTCGATCGACTGCATGCCGCCGCTCTCCTTCCGAACTAGCGCGGCGACGTGGAGGCGAAGGTCGAGCCCCAGGCGGCCCCGCGCCGGCGGAGGGCAAGCCCGCGAGGCGGCACGATGAAGGCGGAGGCGGAGCCTGCGCCGACGCGGCCAAGGGAGGGCCAGAGGAGGCGGCGCGCTAGTGGCCAGACGCGCTCGCGGAAGGAGGCGCACGAGGCGGAGGCGTGAGCCGGCGGCCGGAGGCGCTGGCGGAAGGAGGCACGCCGATGACCGGAGGGGTGGGCCGACGAAGACTCGGGCGGCCGGAGGAGCGGGCTGGCGGAGGCGCGGGCGGCCGGAGGACGCCGACGCCGCGGCTTTCCTTCCGAACTAGCGCGACGACGTGGAGGCGAAGGTCGAGCCCCAGGCGGCCCCGGCGGAGGCGAAGCCTGCGCCGACGCGGCCAAGGGAGAGCCAGAGGAGGCGGCGCGCTAGTGGCCAGACGCGCTCGCGGAAGGAGGCTCACGAGGCGGAGGCGCGAGCCGGTGGCCGGAGGCGCTGGCGAAAGGAGGCGCGCCGGCAGCCGGAAGGTGGGCCGACGGAGACTCGGATGGCCGGAGGAGCGGGCTGGCGGAGGCGCGGGCGGCCGGATGACACCGAGGATGGGGAGGAGGGAGCGGCCGGAGGGTTTAAACGGAGAGGACGTGATATTCCTAAAAAATTTATCGGAAAAAAAATTATTTTTAAAATACTAGTTTTACCCCCAATACCCAAGGTACTCCATAAGTTTTTCAAAGCCTTTAGAGGCGGTACTTCTTAAGTGTAGTATTGGAGTATCAGATTAGATTAGCCATTAGATTAGAATAAATTAACGGTATATGTTCATTGTAGGATACCGTAAAAGACCTCATCAGAAAATGAAGCGAATGTACACGGCGCACCTCTAGTCCTCCACCTTGATGTTTTGATGCGAAACTTCAATGAATAATGCAACAGTTAGATCTATTTGCGAGGCTAATTTTGTGATGTGTATGAGCTTTGCAGCCGAAGACCTGATCAAGAATGCCCAAGTGCAAGCCATCATCCTGGGGCCTCTGACATCGACCGGAGCAGATTTCCTCGCCCTCCTGGGCCGCCGCAGCCACATTCCGATTCTATCCTGCCCTGTCATTTTCCCAACATCGTGTGTCTTCTGGCTAGAAGATTCTGCAACAGGTTCGAGAGGCCGTGACAGGATTGGCTTTACACTTGGAAATGACACTATAACATTTCTTGATCCGGAAACTGATAGAAGAAATGCCAGAAAATTAGAGACAAGGAAATCAAGGAAGAATTGCAGAGGCCATAAGAACAAGACACTCAAGATCGCCGTGCCGCTGAAAGAAGGTTTTCAATCTTTTGTGAATGTTACCAATCCTAATTCCAACGGACAAAAGGTCTCTGGCTCCCCCATGCTATGAATTTCTTGTCTTCAATGGTTCTTATGATGAGCTAGTAGGCAATGTGTCTTCAGGGGTGAGGCTTATTCCTTGCATCTCATTTTTTGACGATGCTTGACTTATAATATTTTAATTTCTTATCTCTAAATACCTTTTCATCCTGCTGATTTTCTGGGGGGATAAATAGGTGTATGATGCAGCAGTAGGCGATGTGACCATAACCGCAGAGCGAATCACTGTCACAGACTTTGCAATGCCATACACACAATCTGGTGTGTCTATGCTTGTGCTTGCTGAGAATGAACCGGAAACAATCCAGTGGACATTTGTAAAGCCACTAAATGGGGAACTTTGGTTCGCAACGGTGTGCTTCTTCTTCTATATTGCCTTCGTTGTGTGGATGATTGAACGATCCAGAAATCAGGAGTACCAAGGATCAAGTTTGAGACAGTTTAGCACTGCGTCCTACTTCGCTTTCTCCACTTTGACGTTTTCTCATGGTCACTTCAAACTTAAACTTCCTGACAATATTTGATGTCTTATAAGTGGTTTAGTTAGTTTCTTACTATAGTTCTAAAGTAATATAGTATCTATGGTTATTCCATGCACAGGTCAAACTATTAAGAGCCCCTTGTCAAAAATTGTTGTGGTGGTATGGTGCTTTGTCGTGCTGATCCTAGTACAGAGCTACACAGCAAGCTTGTCATCCATTCTAACCGCAAAGAAACTCCAGCCTTCGGTGACAGATCTGAACCAGCTCCGGCTCAGTGATGACTTTGTTGGATACCAAGATGACTCATTTGTACGGACCATCTTGATGAATCATGACATCCGAGAAAGTAGGTTAAGGAACTATACAAACAAAGAGGAATACGCTGAAGCTTTGAGGAAGGGGTCCAAGAATGGAGGGGTGTCGGCTATCGTTGATGAGATTCCCTATTTAACTTCTTTCCTCTCTGATCCTCGTTACCAATATGATTTTAAGATGGTTGGTTCCATATACAAGACTCCTGGATTTGGTTTTGTAAGCTTCTCAATCTAATGCATTGGTAATTCATGATTCTAGGAACAAATATTTGTTGCTAATGTCGTGTTTTTTATCTTCAGGCATTTCGTCTAGGTTCTTCGCTAGTGCATAATCTTTCGAGTGCCATCTTGAACCTAACAGGAGGGGATGAGGGCTCACAAATGGAAGCGAAATTGTTCAGCGCAGCTCCATTGCCGATGGGTCCTGGCACGGTCCTTGACACCGATTCCGCACCTCTCACTTTGCAAAGTTTTTCTGGTCTCTTTGTCATCACGGTATCTGTTTCAACTCTCATGCTGCTCATAAGCATTGTGAAGTTGATTCATGCCAAATGCACTGAGGTGAGAATGGCCGGTGCTCAAAGGGTCGCGGACAGTGGTGGTGATGAAGATTCTCATCCGTTGCAGAATGGCACGGCCGATGACTCTGTCCCTGATCAACCCCTCTGTGTTGCCGTAAACAATGATTCCCAGGGTGTCCATAGGAGCAACAAAAATGCCGGGGACGAAGAGTCTCGCCCAGAGCAGCAGAATGGCATGCACGGTGGCTCTTTGCCTGCAGAATCCATCCATGTTGAGATGAGCACTGTCTGAGACGAATCTGCTAGGGAAGCGCAAGATGCTCATGCTTGCTTGTGTTGCCACTATAGCAATGCTGCGCTCCTTTCTCTCTCTCTCTCTCTCTCTCGCGCGCGCGCGCGCGCGCGCGCAAAGTGAGTGATGTTTATACTTATCATTTGAAATTGATATTACCTGACGTTATCTTTGTGAAGGAATGGTGTTCTTGTAAGTCTATGTATATGATCCAGTCCACCATGAGAATGCTAAGAATCCTAGTTGCTTGACCGATCCGGGAAATGAGCTAGTTCCATCTAGTCTATCTACTCGCTGTATCCCAGAATCCAAGTTATCTGGGTTATTTCTCGTTGTATATGTTATGTAAATATTGAAACAAAGTTATTTTGCGTTCTTAATCATTGAGCCTCACAAAGCTTGATGAGTATTGTCATATGTTTTTATTACTTTTGCCACTTGCAAGATACTTCTCCCTTTTGCTGCTGGAATTCGAATTTTTCCTGGGTTCTGGAAGAGAAGAAACAGTCAGCCCACGCTAAGCTTCTGTGCAGCTCTGAAAAGACACGTTTTCCATGCAAGAAAGAATTTGGTTTTCCTTGTGGCCGTTCAAACATTTCTCTGTCGAGAGAAACCGTACACGTTGCAGATTGACTTGACTGACTGATCGGTCCATCCTATTCTTCGATCGACAAGTCCTGGCCGACCATCGGTATCCGGAGCGAGCCATCTGTATGTGAGATTGTCGTGCACTGCCCATCGGTCTAGATGACAACGGGTCTATCTCTCACAAAATGATTTTTCATCCTCCTTCCCATACGCTGAAATGCTTTTGCTTTGCAGGAATAATAGTAGACAAGAAATGTTAGGTACATCAAGGCATCTTCAACTAAAATGCATCTTATGGAACGTCCACTCGAAAACATACAGGCTAAGCAGGTTGAAAGCCTAGTGAAATAAATGGTAAAATTAACCTTTTACGCCTTATTTGTGCTCAAGTGGTGACAATCACCCTATTTAGGAAACATTCCTCCGGTTACCCGATTTAAAATATATATTCTCTTTTATAACATCGAACATCCATTCTGACAGTGCGAGCCCATATGTCAGGCCCATGTGATGGCTGGCTCAGAGGCCACATGGGTAATTACAGGAATTCTTTTAAAAGTCTTGAATGAACATATCTCTCTTATTTTAACTCCAAACTGAGTGAACCAAATGGAGGGTAAAATATGAAATAAACTTCTTAAAGCAGGTAACTCGAGAAATATTAGGATCATTGGTAATGCCCATGAGCTGATGTAACATCCAAGCTGATAAGTTAATGCAACGAACAATTTATTAGTCTTTGAACCTGGTTCAAAACTTGTATAGTTGGTTCATAAGCTTCTTTAGGAATCTACTGCCTCCGGCGAATTAGTCGAAGTCTCCGTCTTTGAAGCGGCCTATTTCCAACAATGTAGATGCTCTTAAATCTTGTTAGTAACATACGGTGCACACCATACTAAACACATACGTGGCTGTTGATGAATCCTAATTTGGTGGGGGCGTTCCTAGCTATCATAAAAGTTACACCCGTTGACGCGACAAAGCATTGACCTGATCATTATACAAACATACGCATCTATCAAGCAAGAACGATGCTATGTTCAGCGGAGAAATTTAGAGGCAATTCCTGACACGTCTTATTTTATTTTGTGATTTTATAAAAAGATTTCCGAAAATAATTTGGCGATGCTTTCATGCATGACCTCACATGCAATCTGGGCCGCCGTTGCTTGCAGTACTACGCGCCATGCTTATTATTATTAATTTTTTTTTGAAAAAGAGGGCTCACCCTCCGACTTCTATTAGGCGATGACTAGGCATCGGCCAGTTGATCGGAGTATCTGATCAGCCGCTTCACCAACCGTTAGATGAGCTAGCCCCAATCGCTAGATCCCCCTTCTCCCTCTCCTCTACCACAGTGCGCTTCGTTTTCCCCTATCGCTTGTCCCCGTCGCTCCGTCCTCCACCTCCGACGCTGCTCTGTCTCCATCTTCTCTTTCTCTCACCTCCTTAGCCGCAGAATCGCGTGAGTACCATCCCTATCATCGCCATCACAGGTGAGATGCCCTTGTCGTGGCGCGTGTGCACAACAGTAGAGGCAGTGGTCCCACCAAAGATGAACCAAAACGATGGCATGTGCTATACTGCTATGGTGTCATCAGAGGATAACCGCGGCGCCACCACCTTGGGGACAAGCAAGATTTGGTGGTATTACATCGACCTGAGATTGTAACTAACTATTTATACAGTCGCAAAAGAACAATTTACATGTGTAACATTGCAACAAAATGGAGACATTGTGCAACAAAATTCGGATAGTGGATGCAACAAATGATTTACCCCATTGCAACATAGGAGATGCACTTATGCAACAATCAATACTGCTTCTGCAGTGATGACCATATAGCATTGCAACAAAATCAACCAATGAATGCAACAATCTCAAACTCTGGCCACAACAGAAAATACAATCAATTGCAAAATGAACAAGAAAAACATGTGCAACAAATCCATCTTGTGTATGCAACATCGTCCTCCTCTTTCCACAGCAAAAAATCATGATCTATTGCAACATCAAATCATCCCTTACCCGGCTCCAATAGATTTGCCCACTCATCGCCTCCACCAATGAGGTCATCGGCGACGGCGAGACTTGCTGACCATAAATCGGCAAGTTTGCGGCAGTGCTGTTCTCCTTGGAATGAGGGAGGCGCCGATACGGAACTAGGAGGGCACAAGACCACATGCAGGAGAGACGAGAAGGTGGAGGAGATGGATTGCACCGTAGGCGATAGGCAATGAGCAACGGGCATAAGCTGAGGAGCGAGTAGACTTGAGGGAGCCATGACGCTTCAGTGTAATAGAAAGCGTAGGAGATAAGATGAACGGAGAACATGACGGGATCCACTGAAGAAAAAAGAGAGGAACGGGATGCTTCGCGATGTGGACACATGGAGAGCGTGGGACACGTCCGACAAGTTAGTCTCATCGGTCGGTTGAGCAGGAGGATTTTTCCTTTTTATTATTAGAAGCCACACAATTTTTAAAGGAGTCATTACAAATTAGATGAGCCAAACTCACCCCCTAATAGAAGTCTGACGACCAAAAGTAAAATCATAGACAACATCCTTCTAGCGCAGCACAAGATGCAAAAAGCTACAGATTAAACTCTTGGAGGAGGTTCTTGCAATCGTAATAGTTGGACACCATCCATGGTGAACATTGAAGATCTCCACCCCCACTTGTTCGATCAATCGCGCTAGCTCCTCGAGCTAGGCACTCATTGTCTGCTTATTTTGTCTACAAGATTGCCCATATCTTCAGAAAATAGCTAACAAAACATATAATGACATCAGGATTAGTTATTTTTTCTTCTGGAAGCATGCGCCATTTTGCAATTTCTAAATAGCCCAAATTATAGCTACAGCACCTGTAGTGACCCATTTTTGTAATAACATGTAAATGAGATCATTGATGATCATCATTTAATAAAATGAGTTTGCCCTCGTCTCATTTCTACATTTAGGATAACTAAAAATAACTCAAATTAAAAACCTTGCAAATTTGATCTAGAAAAAAAATTGCAAAACCAAGTACATTATTTGTAAGTCCTAAACACCTCAACGAAGGACTCTGAAAATTTTCAAGTGATTTGAAATTAAATTACATATTTAAATAAAATATTTTTCAAACAATTTCCAGATTGGTAGAACTGTAATAATATATTAATTGAGTGCATTTTTCCTTATTAAATTATATATGTGGCTCATGTCTCTTCTTGAATCCAAATATAAAATTTTCATATATTTTTTGGGAACTATTTCATCTACTTACAGTTCAAACCTAAATTTGAGCAAATGTGGATCTGTATTTAAATGACACTAAAAAACAACTTATGTTAATATGAGAAAATTCATATAGGTCATGAATACTCTAAAGGCCTTTTTTCGTGTGGCCAGGCCACACGTCGGCGCTCACCTGCGCTAGAAACCGCGTGCGCCCGACGGCCAACTGCCCCGTCCGGGTTGCTGTCAGTCCACAATTGCACCAGTGCACGCTCGCCAGCACTACGCTTCTTCCTATGCAGCCGCGTGGACGATCCAGTTGCCCCCGAGCCGTTACGGTGGAGGTTGTCGAGATCGCCCGTCTTCGGCCATCGGCATCCTTTCCACCCCCTTCTCAAATTCATCGCACATGAATTACCATCTCCGTGGCAGCTTCGCATCGTGCTCGTTGCTTCTTGCGCATCACCCCGAGCAGATCTAGAGCCTGCCATCGAGCCCATCGCCTGAAACACCTCCCGCCTTAGATCTCTGGTGAGCGCGTCGCCACTGGCATCATCAGGCCATCTAGCGCTCGATGGTGAGCTAGCCGCATGGACCTTGCTAGTCTCCTTCTTTTCTTATTCCTGAGTTCAACCATGTGCTCATTTCGAGTCCTTGTCCAGGGAATCAACGGGAAGTGGCCTTCGTCTTCATGTCCAGCTGGAGCTCTACCGTGAGCTTTCTTCCTTTCTTTCGTGAGCTTGGGCTCCAATCAATCACCATAGGAGCTTCATAGGCCTCTCCCGTTTCATTCTAACCCTCCCTTCTCTTCTCTTGCCATGCACCAGAAGCCCTTCCCCTCTTCCACTGGAGCTCCGCCACCGCCATTGACGTCGAAGTCATTATTGTCATCCTCATCCGAAGCAACCAAGTACCATAAAGTGTTTAGGAGGTTGGTGCGAAGCCTCTGCCATGAAGAGATGAGCCGAAGCACTTATTCTTTGTCCTTTCCAACGTGGACCGCATCCCTCTACCATCGGTGACCACTGCAGGCGATGATTACGACCGCCCCAGCCCCAGCCGATCCCACATCCTTCACTGCGGTGAGCACCCGGACCAGATCCACCTCTCCTCCCTCTCTTTTCGATTATGTAGCATCGTCGGTGTTGCTACCTTGTTCCGACCGTCACTAACAAGCCTCGGGTTAGATCTCCAGTGAACCGCCGACTCCCCTGACCACAGAAATGAGCTCGGCGACACTTCCAGGCACCCAACACTGCATACCGCACGTGATTTGGTGCCCCGATGCATTCACATGCCTCTGCGCCACCTTGATGAAGACCTAACCTCTAGGTGAGGTTTGATCTGTTGTTGGTCTGATCTTTCACGATACTTTTAGCAGCAACAAAGTTACAACAAGTAGTATCTCTTTGGATCAAGCGTCAGATGCAGGAAACTGAAGAATAAAACTTGCACGGGTGTTGACAGAGGAATCCATCACACGCACAACAGAAGCAATCACCTCTCTAGGGTGCGCAAAAACACCAACTTTTAGTGCAACCCGACATGTTGCTTTTTTGTTTTCTTGGCTCTCGATGAATTCAACTCCCCTTACATGGCCGTTATGGCCTAATTTTATAGTGGACACACACGTATCACTTGGAAACCTACCAGGACTCTCTATCCAAATTAGAGATTTAACTAATTAAGCATCCAACAAGCTTGATCGTGTAACTGGGATAGCCTAAACCTATACGACTAGGACTCTTCTCCATAACTAACCAAACAAACTTTCCTAATTAGAAAGATAAAGAAGGCACACAAGTCCCTTCTTGGAAACGCTACTAGGACTGATATACTTGACACGACCTGGTGCACATCCTTTTAGGATTCAAATCGAACTGATCCTCATGCTACTTGGGTTGGAACTGCACCAATCAACATCAAGCTTGGAGAACAAAAATTAGGCTTAATTTCCTCAGCTGGTGGCTCTAGTGATGGAAGATGTATTTTAATTGTACAAAATCAGAATCAAAGCAAAATTTGCATGCCTTGGTAATTCTGCTTCCTGTGCCTTCCTCACGCTAACACCCTTCTTAGTACGAACACTTATGGTTCTGGTGTGCACATCAGCCACCGTGTGGGAATACCGGCTTCACCGGCGTCTAACCGCTGGTGGTCTGGCGCGCGGGCCTGCCTGGTTAGGTAGTTAAAATGGTTAAGGTATGGGTGTATGACATGCGGGGCTCGAGCACTTAAGAATTCTAATTAAACTAGGTTAAAGGAAATGAGAGCATGACAGGTAGGAATCATGGGTATAACATTTGAATTAAGAAAAAAATAAAAATCTAACATGTAGGCCCCTTTTATCATAGACTCACTAATATAAAGAAATAAAAATGAATTCAAACAGAGACTGACGAGTGGGCCCAAGGGCCACTTAAGCCAGTCAACTCTTGACCAACCCGAGCTGACCCTTAACCCCACATGTCATTCCATGTGGCTAGGTTTGGCTGAGTTTATTTAAATGAGAAAAATATAGAAATTGCTAAAAATACTTTAAAATTGTGAAAATCATAGAAAATTCATATGAACTCCAAATGAGATAACTTTTTTTATAAATTCATTTTCTAATTTGTAGAATTTAGTGGTAACACTTTCATACATGTTACTATTATTTTTTTTTGAAATTACTGAGATGCCCTTAAACCCTAAAAATTGCATATAAACCTTAAAATTTTCATAATTTTAATTCTAGAACTCCAAATTGAGTGAAACCAATTGCATTAGTTTCATATTTTCATTTCCTACATTTTAGAATGCAATTAATTCATCATATATCATCTGAATTGCCTAGATTGTTTTATTTCTCCTTTTTCATCATTTCCAAGCATTTCAATATTTCTTTTAGTAGAACCCAGCAACGAGGCTCTTACGAAGTTGATCCACATCACGATCAGGAGTTTGATCAACAAAGCAAGCATGCAAGCTCGCTAATATTCCTCATTTAAGCGTTGTTTGTTGTGATGAACGAAACGACTAGTATGTTATAGGTGAGACGTGAGAGCCGGGATTTTGTTTCAACTGATGGATCGATGAGCGAGGTGATTGTATGCACCCTAGTCGTCGAGTCGATGCCCATTTGTTAGGCTCTACCCTTCATCCATGGTGGAAGTGTGATGCAAGAGTGTTGAGTAGTCATAGCTGGTCATCTATGAACTAACAACGCTTCGAAACACTTCACGATTGTGAGATAAAAAGATTAAGTCTTGGTTGACTCAAAAAATATGAAATAAGTCTTGGTTGACTTTATATGATGAATGAATTTAAATCTTGTGTGATTTCAAATGTTGTTGCTGATCCGAAATATGTGTTTTAAATATGAGAATTAATGAGTATGATGTATTCATATTGGTGCTTGATTATCTTCCATGTTCATGTTATTTCATGTTACTTTGTGAATGAAGTATTGTGTAGTAGTTTAATTATTGTTCTATGTCAGGTGAGCTTAAAAAGCATCTTGAGAGTACGAAAGTACTCGTGGGAATTCCATTCCTAAAATGTTACAGGTGATCCTAGTGTAGACGACTACTACGACATGGATAATACTGAAAATGAAGTCTAATTGCATAGGTTGCTTTATCGATCGAATGTGGGTGTTACGTGGCTTTTGTGAGATGGTAGTAGCTGCCATCTTGGGTTATTTTAGAATGTTTTCGTTTCTGCTCTATGTTACTTTTAAATGTTGAACGACCTTCGAGTCGTATTGCTTATATCTCAATTAATTACTCTGTGTATGTGATGTGAACTACTTATTCTGTAATTATTTTTTTAGAATTTGTGTTGTGATATGCAAGTTATATGTGTGGCACCCCATATACCATGTGTTTTTGACTTTGAAGTATATGGGGTAGCCCTAAAAAATTAGAGTTGTCCTTGCGTTCATTGAGCATGACAGTTGAGGTCGAGTGACCCGCTAGCTGCAATGCGTTTGCCGGCTAGACAGGGTGCGAGTACTTTTACCGAGCTCTTGAGAGACCCACTCGCCGTGTGACTTTGGTTAGCTAGGTTAGAGTGTGGATATATTACCGGGTTTCCTCTAGGACCATTGTACTTAACGTGATTGAGAATGACGCTAAGTCTTTATAGGATTTTTGGAACTTTATTTCGACTCTTGTTTTGATGTACGTCTTTGTCTGGTTTGTCCAACGATGATAGATGCATATGTTTAAGGTATGTATGAGATGCTGGCTCTATGTCAGATTATCCAACGATGTTATATGTATATATTCTTATATGTAAGGTATGTTGAGGTTGAGATGACATATTATTTTTATCAAATGTAATTTCAAGATTCTGACAGCACCCACTATGACTAAGCGTCTCAGGGAGCCAAGAAACTGAGCCAACAATTGATTGAAGTTTTGATCCACACTCACAGGGTAATTGACAAAAGGGAAAGCACACTTAATCACTCTCCACACATATCTCGCCTGAGAACATGTGAATTTTTTTCATAAATGATCTATTGTCTCGTCGTGTCCACAGAATTGGCATAAGCAGCTATGGTTGAACGATTGGTATCTCACTGTATATGTCCATGACATCGATCGATTTCGAGCATGCATAACCGTTTCCTAGTTGCCTACAATATAAGAAAAGGGGGCCCTTGGTTGAATGCACCATTATCATGACCTAAACAACTCAAGTAGAGAATATATGCTGATTGCAACATGACTCTTTAAAAAGCTTCTGATTGCACAACTATCCTACCAATTAACTACCAGGCAATTACGCCCAAGTGAAAATTCTACCGCGTGCTACATGGAGTGGTCAGCAAGGCGCTTGCTCGCCGCTGCTGCGTCTGCAGGTCTCCTTATTGAAGTATATGTGGATTGCCCAACCTTCTCTATCAGTTCGGACTTTTGGTTCTACTGGTTGGTGCATGAAACTTAATACTTACTTAGCACGTCATTCAAGCGCCACGTACCACCACATTTTTCTTCCCTCGAAATAGTTTGGAAGGTATAGCTTATCTTGGTTCACAATGCACAATAGCACTAGCAGTGTTCTACTGCTCGTTGGCTGGCTGCATGATCAACAAAAATACAAGTCTTGAGTTATACTTTCCTGTAAATTGGCCATGGGTCCTTGCTATCTGCTATCTGTATAATATTTCTAATTTTTTACTGGTGCCTAATTCTACTGCAGGTGGACTTGCATTTTCAACTTGGTGATGAGAAGACCATAGTTACATCTAAAATAGCTGTATCTCGGGCAGTGAAGGTAAAGATTCATCCTTGCATCTATACTTCGACAATCAGATTACTGTTGTACCTTTTGAAAAGTACCATTTGGTTTCTCGTTAGTTGCCTTCTTGTCTCTTTTGTATATTTGTTTGTTCATCCATTATTTTTGACAGTTTGAAATGTTTAAAATGAGGTTCTGGACTTCCTCATGAACTCTTGTAATAATTTTTTTCCCGTAGCAGGTACCTCATCTCCACTAGCTCTTCACGGACGTGATCTAAAGCTGTTATCAATCAAAGTCAATGGCAAGGAGCTAAAGGTGATAATTCATGTGATCCTTTTTTCCCTTATTTTTTGTCATGTAGCATGTGCTTGCGCTTGAATGGTATAAATATGTTCGTAATTTTGAGAAAGAAGTTGGGGATACCATAAGATTATTCTATAGTGGGAAGAATCCTTGATTTGTGGTTAAAGGTCAGAATGAATTTACACTCAATACTCAGTTCTTATTTTGAACAAAAAGAAGGTGAACAAAGTACAGGCATGTACATGACAAACAGAGAAAGAAGCCCATACTTTAGTTGCTACATAGTAGATTTGACAAGTGGTCAAGAGAATGTGTGACATTCATACTGCATGCTTCAGTCTATGTATTTCATCTGCTTACTCTTACAAGTACAGTTGTAATTGGTAATCCACAGTGAATAGTTACAGCGTGGTAACTACATATGGTTTCCTGCCAAGCTCTACATGTCTAGTACCTTCGAGGCACTTGAAAACTTGATCGAGCTCCTTCGGATCTAGAGTGAAGCAAGCGGGGGGACATGAATCATCGAATTTTGAAACATTCTTGCACGTAACTGTCTCCTCCTGGTCAGCGTGCAGCTCATCCCTTATGTTGAGGTCTTTCAAGTCTTGCCTTGCCTTCGGCCCATCTTTTGTCTTTTCCGGCATGTCGAACAGGGTACTAAGCAAACTCTCACAGACATTCTTCGTGATATGCATGACATCAAGACAATGAGGTGTATCAAGGACTGGCCAGTAAGGCAAGCCCCAAAAAACAGACTTCCTTTTCCATACTTTTAACAGCGGCTCAGGGGCCTTCCGCTTCTTTCCCGGCTTAGGGCACTCTTTCCAATCGTTCAACAGCGACAGATTTCTTCTCCGCTCCTCTTACGTGGCTTTAAGCGAACCTCAGTTGTACCATCGAACAGATCTGGACAACTTCTCCACTCGTCATCCTTGTGAAGCCACCTTCGATGCCCCATGAACACGGTTTTTTGAGAGCCGCCCGCGGGCTTTAGCTGGAGATAAGTTGTATCATCCATACACTTAACACACCCGAAGTGTCCGTGGCACACCTGGCCGGAGACATATCCGTAACCGAGGTAGTCTTGCACCGTCGTGATCAACGCAGCTCTCATAGGGAAATGGTTTCGTTCGTTGGCATCCCAGGTGGGGACCCCTTCATCAGCCCATAATGTGTCTAGCTCCTCCTTCAATAGCTCGAGATACAGGTAATATCGTTCCCCGGTTGTGTCGGCCCTTGAATTAGCATAACCATGTGTACATACTTCCGCTTCATGCAGCGCCAAGGGGGGAGGTTGTAGAACCATACAAACACGGGCCAGGTGCTGTGTGTGCTGCTCTGGTTGCCAAAAGGATTGAGTCCGTTCGTACTCAAACCTAACCTGATATTCCTTGCTTCTCCTCCGAATTCGGGGTATTCACAGCCGAGTGCTTTCCACTGGCAACCATCTGCAGGGTGCCTCAGCACGCCATTGTCTTTACCCGCCATCTTCCTATCTATGTTAATTTTCTGACTTGCATATGCTGAACGCCAGAGTGACGAGTATATAGTTGATCCACGCCATCTGACGATTTTAACACCACCTGTTGGTGTATTCAACATGGAAATTGTCACAGAAATCTATCCTCAGCTCAACACATCTTTGGAGGTACACACTACTCTAGAGGGGTGCAAACTGTACCGGATATTTACATTAAAATCTATGGTGTTCTGTTCTGACTTTTTGTAAGCTTACAGGGTCTGTACAGGTCGACTGGCAATTTTTGCACCCAATGTGAAGCAGAAGGGTTCCGGAAAATTACCTACTTTCAGGTAGATTGCCCTCTTGGAAAATTATGACCTATAATAACCATGATAGTGATTTCCTCTGTTATAGGACATCATATATTGAACCTAAGTATGCATGTGATATAATAACATGCCTAACGAATATCATGATTTGTGTCCATCAAAGATTATGTTTTACCCTTTCTTGGTGATTCATCCAAACATGACTTAATATTTGTAAATGTTAAATGCTATCACAGGATCGCCCAGACGTGATGGCAAAGTATACTTGCCGTATTGAAGCTGATAAAACTCTGTATCCTGTATTGTTATCTAATGGCAATCTTATCAAGCAGGGTGATCTTGAGGTACACTGCTTTCAAATGCAATCGCCAGAGCTAGCAAAGTGATATCTCTGAATGACATGTTTAAACATATGCATTTTCTTAACTACAGGATGGAAAGCATTATCAATTGTGGGAGGATCCGTTCAAGAAACCATGCTACCTTTTTGCTTTAGTTGCTGGTCAGTTGGAGTGCCGGGAGGACTCATTTGTCACGTGTTCTGGCCGCAGAGTAACACTTCGAATTTGGACTCCTGCTCAAGATTTACCAAAAACATCGCATGCTATGTATTCTCTTAAAGAAGCTATGAAATGGGATGAGGAGGTTGGTCTATACTCATTTGTCTTATGCTTTTCCTATAATTCTTTATCAGATCATTGACACAATTATTAATCAGATAATTAATTCAATTCCACCTTTGGATCTGTGCCAGGTTTTTGGTCTGGAATATGATCTTGATTTGTTCAACATTGTTGTTGTTCCTGATTTCAATATGTAAGTTGGTTTCCTTATTTGCATTAGCACTCTGCAATTTTTTTTGTTTCTATTGCAGTACTTTTAGTGGCATTGCCTTGTACAAATGAAATATGCTTTGTATCATTTGCAGGGGAGCGATGGAGAACAAGAGCTTGAACGTAAGAATTTGCCTATGCTTATGAAATATTTCCACACCAATAATTTGCTGATGCTCTGTTTTATCAATGCAGGTATTTCAATCTAGACTTGTGCTAGCATCACCAGAAGCTGCCACTGATGGTGATTATGCTGCAATTTTGGGGTGTCATTGGACATGAGGTACATCTGTAGAAGTTCTCAGTTTTTCTTTTCCATTATACTTGTTATGGGCACATAATTTCTAGTGAAGTTAATTGTACTTCTGATCTTGACTGCTTATTATTTCTGCAGTATTTCCACAACTGGACTGGGAATAGGTAATTATCTTAAGAACATCACCACACTGGATGTATCTTTTGATTATGTTTTGTGTTCTAACCGATGATCCGTTACATATCCACGGGTGCTTCTTGAGTGGCTAGGTTAAGCGAGGCGCTAACATCTCTGCATTATTTTTAGAGGTGCACAAATATATACGTGTGTGGTAATGTAATCGGTGAGTGAGTCTGTAGTTTTGTATTCTCTTTGTACTCCACACGTGGTGAAACTGTCAGTCTACAATTGTCACGACCCCAAAAATCGGATCCGCGACGTGACGCCCGCGACTGCCCAGGAGTTATTCAGTCGCAGGACGCAGAGTTGATACATTGCCAGCGTCGCATAAAACAATTCACATATATTATAAATAGTAAAATAGGTTCGGCATGAGCATATCATACATACGACTGGAGCATCTGAGCTCAAAGTTACATCACAAAAGGAACTTAAACCATAGGCACTCTGAGCGCGGATGAGACCTAAAATTCGTACACGTCAGCATCGAGATATTCTTCAGCGATCGGCTCCTCGTTTTCTTCCTGCATATCTGATAGTTGGGGGTGCAGTAATGAGTACGCGACGTACTCAACAAGCCACATCAGGGGAAATCGTAATACTTAACTATATGCATTGAGATTCAAAAGAAGGGTATAGGGTTTATACACAATATCTGGTAGATGCATATTTCTAACTTCATCTTAGCATTTGAAATCACTTCATTAAAACATGTTCATATCAAATCCTTGTGTTTAAGCTCCACACTAGATTATTATTGAATGCCAATTCAAACATCACAGAAATTCTACTTGTGCTTCGTATCAAGTATCACCTCTAAACACAACTCCATTAACCGGGAGTATGGCGTATTCGAATACCATTTCAATTGACTCTGCAGAGTTGCTCAGCTTTACCCACACGACATCTATGCCTCCTTTTGTCACGCGTGAGTAACACACTCCCATCGGCGTATTGACAGAGGTAAGATGACAAGGCCTTTTTATCTGCTCTAACTTCTGAAGTTTCTACCCAGGAACACTTCGTCACTCGCTCTCCCGGGAGTCTAACAGGCCAATCTTAACTTCAGGATCCGGGATTTAAGTGGGTTCCAGTTGTGAGTTTCCCCAACCTGTGGGTCACCACTTTATTTGCTACCGAGAGACATTCCCATCACAAGGAACTGTAGCTAACCTATAGTTGTCCATCAAGTAGAGCAGATGTACTAAGCCGGGCTCGACGAGTCGAACATGTGGTTGAGCGATTTCTTATGTTTCTCACTATGCACAAGGGTCTAGTCCTTAACTGCCCTGAGCGGTAATTCTCCCGATTACCCTCACACCACGGCTAGGGGTATGGCTGCACATTCAACTCGTGAAGGCCCCATCTTCATCATCCCCTACCGTCGGCAACTCTATTTTCAGAAACCACATCCTCCGATGACAACTAGCGTTTCCAATATCGACACTTGCCGTAAAGACTAACCCTAAGTCGGTGAGGAACATTAATATTACTTGTTTCCATTCTAGGGCTTTCGAGGTGAATATGGCCTACAAAGGTTGACTGGGCTGTGGTGGTAGTAGGTTGTATCTATGTCATCATGTCATTCAAAAATATCACGTACGAAATTACTATGTGAAAAATAATAACTAAACTAACATTATTACAATAGGTAACATGGCATGTAGGATCAACATGGACAAGGGATGTGACTTGCCTACTGCTCCGGGATCTGCTGGGATGAAGTCTTCCGGGTGTCCTTCGCCTTCGGGGTCCTGTCCTAGCGCTGACTCGTTGCTATCGATCCCTAATTACGAGAAAATCCAAAACACGCATGTATAAGTCCGGGCTCTACAAAGCGAGCTAGGAACATAATATAATTTAATTGAAAGTAATACTAAAAATAGGGTATAGAGTGCTCTGGATCGGAGTCAAGACGTCGAGGATCGAAGGAATCGGCGAGAATGGATTCTAGGGTTTTCGGACGAAGAATTGGGAAAAGAGGTGGAGGAGGTTTTTGAGGGTTTTGGGCATTAAACAGTGGGAATCTGAATCAATGGATGGCATAGATGAATCCGCGTCGTCGAGACAATCGAATCGATGTATCATAGCGATTTTTAGGGTTTTCGGATGCTAGAGAAATTAAATAATAGAAAAGAAATAGAAAAGAAAAAGAAAAGGAGGAGAAGCGGGCTGGCCGAACCGGCCTGCCACGCTCGGCGTGGGCCCATGCGGGAGCCAGGCCGGCTTGCTAGGGGAGGGCGCGGCGGCCTGCTGAAGAAAAGGCCGAAGGCCTGCTGTGGGAGGGGGGGTGCGGCCGAAGCCTGCTCGGGCAAAGGAGAAAACAGAGGAGGGGCAGGGAACGGCGGCCGCCGGTGACGGGGCTCGAATCCGTCGTCGGTGAGGTTCACCGGAGCAAATTGGTGACTCGGTTAGCATCCTCAGAGATCGGGGATCTCGTTTTCGAAGAAAAAGGGATGTGGCACGGTGGGATTTAGGGTTAGCGACGGGGGAGGAGGGGAAAGTGTTGGTAGCCGGTGGCGGGGACAAAATTGGAGGCCAGAGTAGCTCGCCGGGGCAAATCAAGAGATCGGGGGGCATCTTCAGGAAGCAAGGGATCCATTTTCGAAGAAAATGGGAGTACATCCCGTGGGGATCTGGGCCAGCGACCACGATGCTGCTCGGGTTGGATTTCGCCGGAGTAGAAGGCGACGGTGGCAGGGTTGCTAGGCTCGGGAGAGGACAGAGGGAGCTCTGGGGAGGGTAGAGAAGAGGCGGAGCGCCCGGGACTACTCGGGAAGGTTGGAAACTTGGAGAGGAGGAGGATAGGGCTCGGCATTGGGATGAGCACTCGGTGGCGGCGGTGGGTACTCGGTTACCTCACCGGAGAAGAAAAGGGGAAGCGGGGCGAAGCTTGGGAGTGCTCTGGACGGCGGCGAGGAGCTCAGGGATGCACTGGAGCGAGGAGGGGAGGAATGGGCAGCTCGGGAGCAAGAAAATGGCGGAGGGGACTCGGTGCGGCAGTGGAGAGAAATGGGAAAAGAGAGGGGCGGAGAGGGCGAGGCTGGCTTAAAGCCGAGCGGGGAGAGAGAGCGGAGACGAGCTGCGCTGGACTCGTGGCGTGCGGTGCAGTAGGCAGAGGTGCAGCGGGAAGAACTCCGGCGACGCGTGGCTGTTCTCGGGCGCTGCGTCGCAGCGGAGAACGGGAGGAGGGAGGGAGCAGAGAACGAGATGGTGGGCTGAATGGGCCAGAAAACTGGAGCGGGCTGGAAATGGAAATGGGTTAAGGGAGGAAGATTTGGCCTAGAGCAGGATTCGGATTTTTAAAACTTTCAAACTTTTGCAAAATTTTAGAGTTGTTACAACAATGCTCAAGAATATACAATTGATGCAAACAAACTCTTAGATCTTTCACTAAATACCATTTTATTCAGGCAAACCGTCGTTCCATAGTTCGAAGACCAAGAATAGACCCCATATCTTTGTGCTCGAGCCATTTAACCTCCTAAATTTTAATACCGTCTAGATTACCCTTGAGCTTTCAAATCGGACCAAATAACTCTATAGCCTATTTCAAAGGGTGGTTGCCACTAGTCAAGGATGTAACGACGACATGAAATAGATGGTACTCCCTCCGTCCAAAATTGTAAGGCCAATTTTGATTCATTAAGACAACACTTTGACCTATGTATATTAATAGAATAATCATTGGTCAAAGTGTTGTCTTAACGAATCAAAACACGCCTTACAATTCTGGACAGAGGGAGTAGTATCTTTTTGTCTCTCTTCTCTCAGTGCCTGTGGGGCCCACACTTCTTCTGATGCGAGGGATGGAATTTTGCTGCTAAGTGCCTGAGAATCAAAGTTTAGGAGGACACGTGGACTCTTTCATTTCAGCGTTCCCAAACATGGGCCTGGCCCCAGGTCTTGGCCCAACAGATAAAACGTCCCAGCTTGTATAGGGTTAGCAAATCTACAATCAACGTCTTCTCTTAGCCCAGCCTGGTCTTAACAGTAGCTAATCATTTTTCATCATTCTCGAGGCTAGTTTATAAACGTCATCATACACGCTGCTAATACTAAAAGTTATCATTGATCAAGCAAATCATCCTCCGAGAGCCTCGAGACCTCGATGTTGCCGCGGTTCGGTAGTTAACGGATGAGGGAAAAAGGCAAGATTAGCCCCCGGCCGAGTGGCAATGTCGGGAATAGCCCCCGCCGGGAGCAAAGCCGCGTTTGTCCCCGCGATGAACTAGGTGGCCGACGCGTGGCAAAATCACAGGTGAGGAGCGCGACGGCCCAAAATCACGCCCCCCGCCGGCGAAACATTTTTGGTCTGCACCGGAAAACGCGACGCCGGTGTTGCCGCGGCCCACACCCGCGAGCATCGAGTCCGTGGCCTCAGCCCGCGATCCGTCGTCGCCTCGCGCCCGGGACCCGCGAGGCTGAGCTCGCGTTCGTGGCCCGCGAACGAGTGGAGCTCACACCCGTGGCCCACAACGACCGGGCAGGCTCGCGGCGGAGGTGGTGGGAGGCGGCGGCGCGGGGGCCGTGCGGAGGCAGAGGCGGCGGGGCGAGCGGGGCGGAGGAGCAGATCCAGGGGAGGTGGGGAGCCGGTGGAGGCGGCGGAGGCGAGGGAGCCGGCGGGCGGGAGATTTGGGGGTAGGCGCCGGGACGGGGGGAGGGGGAGGAGAGTGGCGCCGAGGCTGCCGGCCGAGGAGGCGTCGAGGCGGGGAGGCGCTGAGGCGGGGGGACAGGGGGGGCGGTGGCGGCGGGGAGAGGAAAGGGGGCTGCTCGCGGGCCGAACGCGCGAGTGGGCCTCGCGGGGCGCCGCGCTCAGCCCGCGGACTCGGCCTGCTCGCGGGTGTGGGCCGCGGCAACCCCCCCTCCCCTCACGGGCCCGTCGCGGTGCAGACGCAGAGGAAAAAATATTCGCGGGCCGGGGGCGCGATTTTGGGCCGTCGGGGTTCCGAAGCACAATTTTTCCACATGCGCGTTGCATCGCGGGGACAAATCCGGCTTTGCTCCCAGTCAGGGGCTATTCCCGGCATTGCCACTCGGCCGAGGGCTAATCTTGCCTTTTTCCCAACAGATGAAGAAAGTGTAGGGCCAATATATTCTTTATTATTGCTGGTAAGTAGTAGCGTGTGTAGACTTTGATCTGATCATACACGTGAGTATATTTAGATTTGTATTGCAAATTCCTTTCGAGATATATAAATTTCATTGTTGTCGATAGTATATATACGAGTACAACACGATATATATCCGTGTACGGATGGAGTACATAGACGTCTCTCTCCCTAAATCAAATCAGAATATAACCGGAGGGCGATACTTTCCTTCACAAATGAATCATCATGCTTCGTAGCAGAATATTAGAAAGTTCTGGCTCGCAATCATAACCTCGGTTTCTAAGCCTTTTCTTAGTTCTTTTTTTTTCTTTTCTTGATAAATACCTTCCTTAGTTCCTTGTTCCAATCAGCTGGGCAATAGAGTACCAGTCCCCCGCAGTACACATCAATCAGTTAGTAGTCCTAATCCATCTTTTTTTTTCCCGAATAATTAAGGGCCAAATTGCGGCACTGTAACATCAACTGCTACTATACTAATCTGCATCGAGCCGCCTTGTGTTCCTCTCGGATGTAAGTATTGAAAGTCCCTGCTTACCGTGTGAGAGAGTATCCTCTTCGGCACTAGCGGATCTCATGCTAATCACTTAATCAGCCAACATTTTGACAGCTCGAAGCGACCGAACATTGCGGGTTTCTAATTATTGTGGATGTGATCCTGACGTCTAATTTTAATCGGCGACATATACAAAAGTTGTGTTTCTTCCGAACTTAGAAAGCAGCTTCTATGGATTAGGATGCATCGCAGGGGAGAAGCTTCACGGCTACTACAGTTCTGACGAGGAAAACAGAGTTATGTTATGTTTGCACCGCGCATTTGGGGCCAGTTTGATTTGAAACTAAATGCAGCACATAAAATTGAAGCCAAACTTTGGCACTTAAAGAAGATCTACGTGGCGAAGTTTTGATGGCTATGTTTGGCTCACAAAATAGATTAGAGAACCAAAAAAAGAACTTGCCTGTTTTTGGCACCAAACCAATTGGTAGCCAGACTTGGTCAGAGTTATCGAAGACATTACAAATTTGGCTCTCAACGACAAGAAACAAAACAGTCTAGTACTCTGGTCACTTTTTTTTTAAGAACAGTACTCTGGTCACTTGGCCAACCTCTCCCAACGCCACACAGCCCACACATAGGTCCTAGTATTACTTGCAGTGGTAGTCGCAAGCAAACAACTACAAAGGTTCAATTTCCCTGGAAGTTTTCGAATCCCAGTCCATGCTATCAACTGGTGACCGCCTGCTTACCTGTTCGGTTTAGGTCAATTTTTTTTCTTGTATATTTTAGTTTGTGTTGCTCACAACATGGTTAAGCCAGACCTTCAAATTGTATAAAGACAGGAGTTTCTAGAAGTCACCAAAACCCTCTTTCTTTAACAAAAACGACCATAGGTTGTCACTAAAGAAATAGATGAATATCAAGCATTAAACATTGTTGGATGGTTAATGAGGTGGTTGCACCTTTTGTTTATTATAAATGTTTCAGGTTTACTTCTTCTGTTCTTAACCATAGCGAAATTATCTTTCAGTGACAAATGACGTATCTATCGATAACGGTAGCGAGTTGTAGTGAGTTTTCGTAAAGATTAATATCCGAGACTATGCCTGGGAGGCCGATTGGCCGGGAACCATCCAGCCACTACCAATCCCTGGGCTAGGATTACAATAACCTCGTTGCTCGTTGGTGAACGCCGAGATCAGATCAAGTTACATGCCACAGAAATGGAGTAACAGAAAGCCTCGTAGGTGACTGGGCAAAAAAGAGCAACGAATCACTCACGGCGATGTGCCCGAGAGAGGATTCCTGAACCAACGACCGGGCCGCTCTTGATCATCCAAGCCGTCGGTGCGGCCGCTTGACTTCCTGTCTATCCCAACAGAACGTGCGCCACTAGCCTGTACAAGAGAAAAAGAAAAAAAACGCTACGAAAACGAAATTGGCCGGCCAAACTGCACCACGCCAAGCAGACTCGTTAACCAAATAACGCGTCGGCTCGCTCTGTCTCCATCGCACGCCCCTGGAAATCCACGCCAACCACGACGACCACACCTACTGACACCCTGACACGTGAGACCCCTACACCCGACTTGACAAACCCTGCCTCACCTGTCAGCCAGGCCGCTAGCAGGAGTACTAGGGCCCTGTTTGGTTGGACTGTGGCTGTTGACAAAGCTGTTGTTGGCTAGCTGTCTGGAAAAACTGCTGTGACTGTGGGAAAATGAACATATGACTTTTGCTTGATCCAAACCATCTACAACATTTTGAAAAATGAGCACAGAAGTTTCAACACATTACAAAAAGCTGAACAGCTTTTCCAAACAACTAAATTTACACTGCAAAGCCCATAACTATCGTTAGCAAAAGCTATTGAAAAGCTAGCCGTTTGGTTGGAGCCCAATAATGCGATCTGGTTGGTGCGCATCCAAGAGCAGCTGCTGCCGTTTGACCGTTGAAACTTCCACGGGCCGTCCGATCCGCACGCTGTCACACGGCGGCCTCCATCGAGCCGTCCATCTCGGTACCCGCCCCTTAATTCCCGGGTGATTACGGACGAAAGAGGCAGAAAAGGGTGAAGGGCCGCATGAGGAGAGGGAGAGCTGTGGCTCGTGTTGTTTAGCGGTCTCCTCTCGCTCGCTTTCTCGTTACCTTCCTCAGCTGAAGAGTCCGCGGCGAGAGCATTAGCTGAGCCCGAGCCGCGCTCTTCTTTTTATAAGTCTTCTCTCCTCTTATCCCTACAAGAATCGAGAGGTAGGATAAAGTCAATTAGCTTAGCAGCCTGGTGCGCGTGCTATAGCCGCTTGTGGCGTGTGAGGAAAAGAGGAGAGGGATCTTGGGTTGATTGGGTGCCTGTTTGCGCGAGAAGGAAGAGATGGACGGCGCTCCAGTGGCCGAGTTCCGGCCGACGATGACGCACGGCGGCAGGTTCCTCCTGTACAACATATTCGGCAACCAGTTCGAGATCACGGCCAAGTACCAGCCGCCGATCATGCCCATCGGCCGCGGCGCGTACGGGATCGTCTGGTATGTTCATCTTTGCTCATCAGCGTCGATTTCTTGCGAATTTGAAAGTCGTTGCTGCTATGATTGGGAAACAGAGAGGATTAGTTCAGATTCCAGAGGCTGGATTGGATTGGGCCAATCGTTACTTTTCTTTAAACAACACTAGCATATACCTATTTAATTTTTCTTCTTCTATCAATTCGTTCTGCGGTTGCGCAAGTACACTTATTTCAGTGCTGTGGTTAATTTTGTTCTGAAATTCCATTTCTTTTTGGGTGCGCGCAGCTCGGTGATGAACTTCGAGACCAGGGAGATGGTGGCTATCAAGAAGATCGCAAACGCGTTCGACAACAACATGGACGCCAAGCGTACGCTCCGCGAGATCAAGCTCCTCAGGCACCTCGACCACGAGAACGTAATTAACCTCCTCTCAGGCATCGATCTGTTCTGCTTCAGATGTTCGGTTGTGCAGCATGTGTGCCTGAATTTGGTAATTCGGCACTAACGACGTCTGCATATGAACAACAAACGCAGATCGTTGGCCTCAGAGATGTGATCCCACCAGCGATCCCGCAGTCGTTCAACGACGTGTACATAGCCACCGAGCTCATGGACACTGACCTCCACCACATCATCCGCTCCAACCAAGAACTGTCAGAAGAGCACTGCCAGGTAAAAGCTGATCATATATTCTGTTACGTAATTTTGGGTCCGTTAACCACCAACGTTTCAGCTCCCCATTATGTCTCAGGTCTAACTATAGAGCAACATAGGTTTATAAGAGGTCTTAGACCCTCTCCCTCTAAAAGACTAGCCTGATAGGAGGAGGTATCCTCACTCTTATAAGTTGTGTTAAATCTTTATCCACAATCGATGTGGGACTAAACCCAACAAATCTCTCCCGATGTGATCTTTATCCACAATCGATGTGGGACTAAACCCAACAAATCTCTCCCTCACACATCGGTCATATTTGAGCCCGCTAACACCAGCGTTCTAACTCACCAACCATGACCGACGACTGTGAGCTCTCCGAGATTTGTATCCGGGCACCTGGACTTTGATACCACTTGTTACGTAATCTTGGATCCGCTAACCATCAGCGTTCCAGCCCCCTATTATGTCACAGGCTCAACCACAGAGCAACACAGGCTTATAAGAGGTCTTGGACTCTCTCCTCCTAAAAGACTAGTCTGATAGGAGGGGCTACCCTCACTCTTATAAGTTGTGTTCAATCTCTGTCCATAACTGATGTGGGACTAAACCCAACATATTCTGAATCCACATCATCGATCCGTCGTTGATTTAGTCCTTTGTGATAATCCGATTCATGTATTCATGTGCTGTTTGTTCTTGGATGGTTTCAGTACTTCTTGTACCAACTCCTGCGCGGGCTCAAGTACATCCACTCGGCGAACGTGATCCACCGGGACCTGAAGCCGAGCAACCTGCTGCTGAACGCCAACTGCGACCTCAAGATCTGCGACTTCGGGCTGGCGCGGCCGTCGTCGGAGAGCGACATGATGACGGAGTACGTGGTGACCCGGTGGTACCGCGCGCCGGAGCTGCTGCTCAACTCCACCGACTACTCCGCCGCCATCGACGTCTGGTCCGTCGGCTGCATCTTCATGGAGCTCATCAACCGCCAGCCGCTATTCCCCGGCAGGGACCACATGCACCAGATGCGCCTCATCACCGAGGTCATAGGGACCCCCACCGACGACGAGCTCGGCTTCATCCGGAACGAGGACGCCAGGAAGTACATGAGGCACCTGCCGCAGTACCCTCGCCGGCCGTTCCCGAGCTTGTTCCCGCGGGTGCAGCCAGCCGCGCTCGACCTCATCGAGAGGATGCTCACCTTCAACCCGCTGCAGAGGATCACAGGTACGACCTTCGTGTCTGTTTCTTCTTCCCGTGTAAATTACTCGTGTTTGCTTGCTGCTACTAGTGGTAAATTTCATAGTACCGCACGCGTGCTGTTCTACTTCTTGCGCTGTGCTTAGTTGACTGGTAAGGTCAGTGTCGGTGCTTAACGTATCACTATTTTGCTATTCTTTTTCGAGAAATCGGCAGAAACACTGCCCATTCATTATACTGTTATACTGCGAGATGTAATCTGCTGCACCTCGACCCTATTTTAAGTTTATTGCATGTGGACATGTGTTCCCTTTTTATACAAAACTAGCACAGTGTCCCGCGCAATTGCGCGGAAAACTTTTTTAATTATTTTTATATTTTTTACCTGTACGTGTGATATTATATCAGTACGGGAAATAAAAGTTCAAAAACTTTTTTAATTATTTATATATTTTTTACCTGTACGTGTGATATTATATTAGTACGGGAAATAAAAATTCAAATTGCGAGTCGGCCTGTTAGGCATTGTACTGAGCCGTCTATTTAAGTACAATTATGATGATCTATCGGATGTGATTTGTTTAATTATCTTTATCATTTTACTTGTACGCATGATATTAGATCAATATTGATTGCGTGGGAAACGTGTTGGTTATTTTTATTTTTTTACCTGCATGTGTGATATTAGATCAGTACTAATTGCGCAGCAAATATTTTTAATTATCTGTATTTTTTGTCTGTACGCGTGATATTAGATCAGTACGGAAATAAAAGTTCAAATCACAAGTCGACTTGTACTGAGCCATCTATTTAGGTACATTTATGTGCCGGCCTGCTAGTCGTTCTATCGAGCCGTTTATTTAGGTACAGTTATGATGATCTATCGGATGTGATCTGTTTAGGTGCAGTTATCAAAATCTATCGGCTGTAATCTGTTTAGGTGCACTTATGAAGATCTATCGGCTGTGATCTGTTTAGGTGCACTTATGAAGATCTATCGGTTGTGGTCTACTAATAATAAAAGGGTCCACCAAATTAACGATCGGATATTTTATTTTTTTATAAGAATTTCTAGTCTTTCTCTATTTTCTCTATTGTATTATGCTTTTAGTATATAATAGACTATGTGTTCTGTCTCCACTAAAGAAAAGATATTTAGCTACTTTTGGAGCTACCTGCAACTGACGACAAAGACTATGTAGTGCAGAATAAACGCGTTTTAAGAAGAACAAACAAATCTGGAGCTAGCTTCAAAGACTATTCCTCTACTGGTTTTAGAGTAGCAAGAGCTTTCAGAAACGTAGAGAATAACAGTGTGTCTGACTGATGTGGATTCTGACCGAAACCGTTCTTGCCGTGCAGTTGAAGAGGCGCTCGACCACCCGTACCTAGAGCGGTTGCACGACGTCGCCGACGAGCCCGTATGCACGGACCCGTTCTCCTTCGACTTCGAGCAGCACGCTCTGACGGAAGACCAGATGAAGCAGCTCATATTCAACGAAGCCATCGAGTTGAACCCGAATTTCCGATATTAATTTAGATTGAACTTCATCCTCCCAGTAGAATGCTTTCCGTGCATACCTGTTTGTAAATAGGAGCGGGTGGACTGAACGCTGCATTTATTTGTTTGTTGATGTTCGAACCTATATAGCTATTTCTGCTGTTTCAATAAAAGGTTTGGAATTTGGAGTATGTTTTGCGAGTACATAAATGTTACACTTCACCAAATGTAGTACTTAGCCTGTTGCCGTTTGTGCCTCGGCTACTCTAATTTCACAGACTTTGGCTCCAAAGTGAATTGCGAGCATACCTACAAATTCAGAACTTGTTTCAAATATCAGAATTTTAGATGAAACAATACGGTTGCTTCAAATTTCCTGACTAACCGTCCATTCCAAACGAGGAAAGAATGCAGCTTTTGTTTCCAAGTGCCTGCTTGCATTATATGCATATCATCAAGGGACGGGGAAATGCTTTGATGAGGTCCATCCTTGTACCCGGAGTCCTGATCTTCATTTCCCAATGGCTACTTGACTGACTCCGTCACCACGAGGGATGAAGAGAACGACCCCAGCATGGGCCACATGTGTCCGTATCGACGGTGTGGTATCAACTGAAGGCTTGGTCGCGGGCTGGGTTGTGCTTAACACATGGCGCGTATAGGTAGTCAAATTTAAACTTCATATGGGGAATAATCTGGTAGAACAGCCTTAACTGTGGTAGCAGCCGCGACATGTTTGCTGGGATGAAATTGGTGGAAGGAAAATGAAAATTTAGATGATATGGTGGTTGCTGGCCATTTGAATTGAGGTAGGAAACGGGTTGATCTTTAAGACACATCTTTCATTTGTCATACAATATGTTAATATCCATTCATCTAACTTATGTCAGGATTACAAACTACAATTAATCCCTGAAACTTCCCATCCCCAATTTAACAAACAAGGAACAACAAATAGCAATTACATACCCAACACCAACCACAAGCTCCCTCCCTTTAAGGGGGTGTTTGGTTGGGCTTTTTAGCTTTTTACTGGAAAAAGTTGTAGCCCAACCAAACGGCCTGCTTTTCAGCAGCTTTTGCCAACGGTAGTTGTGGGCTTTGCAGTGCAAATTCAGTTGTTTGAAATAACTGCTTTCTGCTAGCTTTTTACAATGTGCTGAAGCTTCAGTGCTCAATTTCCAAAATATTGTAGATGGTTTGGATCAACCAAAAGCGGACTGTTTGTTTGGGCTGTGGCTGTTGACAAAGCTGCTGTTGGCTGGCTGTCTAGAAAAACTGCTGTGGCTGTGGGAAAGTGAATATATGGCTTTTGGTTGATCCAAACCATCTACAATATTTTGAAAATTGAGCACTGAAGCTTCAGCACATTGCAAAAAGCTAGCAAAAAGCAGCTTTTCTAAACAGCTAAATTTGCACTGCAAAGCCCACAGCTATCGTTGGCAAAAGCTGCTGAAAAGCTGGCCGTTTGAAACACCCCCTAAGAGCATCTCCAAGGATTCCCTATGCTCTTTTAGTTATTTTTTGCCAAAAGCTAAAAAAACTTGCGCCAACGGGTTACCCGTCCTGCTCGCCATACAGGTGGCCTCTCCAAATCGTCGGATAGGGCGCACTCCATTTGTGTCGAGCATCGGAGGCTCGCCATCTCCCAACGGCTGAGCTCGGAGGCTTCACTCCCACCAGCTCTCCAGCGTCTGCCGCCCCCTTGTCCCCGCCAGGAGCACGCCCTCGGAGCCCGTCCGCTAGAGCAGCTCGTCCGTCACAGCCACCACGCTCATCCCCGCCGAACCCGCGGCCGCCACAGTCTCGAGGTACGTCCGTGTCTTCCTCGAGCTCGGCATGGCCCCTCCCTCCCCGCGCCGCCGTGCTCTCCCGGCTCTGAATCCCCTAGCTCTTTCTCGGTTCGCCAGCGCTGCTCGCATTAGGCTGCCATCGTAGGCTCCATGGTGCTGCCCGCCTTCAGGTCGCTGCTCCACAGCTCCGCAATAATCCACGTTATAATTCGTGGAACAAAAGGCGAAAAATGTCAAATGTGAAGAAGACGAAGAACTGATTTGCTACCGAGCTCGCCGCTGTTCTCCGCTTCCCTGCTCCCTCCTCGATCTCCTGTTCCGCCGCCTCTCGCAGTACGCCCTCTGCTTGATCTCAAAATTTCCCATTCTTCTCCGTGTAGCACATGCCCAATCTCTTCCTGATTTGGGCCTGCCTTTGCAAGTCGAGGAAGAGAGATTCTAGGCCTCCGCGAAAATGGGATTTGGGTTCTTTGTATTCCAATTAGCAAACGCTTGGGAGTTGGGGGTAGAGCGTCATAACTAGATGAAGGGTAATCGGTAGCATTTTTGTTCCATATTTTCTGTCTATTTTGCACTTCGGAAGGGGAATATGCTCCGATTGGAGAACCGCATGCTTTCATTCGTCGCGTGGAAAAAGGGAGTATGTAGTTTGTTAGTAGCTTTTGGTATGGAAAGTTTCAGATTTTAAGCCCTGAGATGGAAGTGCAACAGAGGAACGCACAACGAACGCTTCTACTAGTTCTGCTTTTCTAGGATTGTGTTCAGTAGTTGAACTAGAGCATAACAAGAATGACTTTTGGTGCGAAGAGCTGCAAGATGGCTATGCTTCATTGTTCCTTCTTTTCTTCTTTTAGGCCTTACTACATTTATTGTATCAATGTGTTTCAGTGCCTCAAACTTCATGTTTAGCATAGAAATGTACACCGATTTTGCTTACAGGATACATGTCAAGAACTTAAAATGAGAGAGTCGGCGTGGAACAATATTTACATTGTTGTACGTATTCTATTCATGCTGATTTCCTGTTTATGGTCCATGTTTTCGTCAGGTGACTGCTCCATCTGTTCTAGCCTAGGCAGACTGACTTATATGCAATGAAACTTGCAGATTTATGAACAGATCGTGTAAATGTTATATACAACCTATGGACACATACTTAGTAGTGAATGAGATGCATAGATGATTCTTTAGTTGCTGGATCTGACAATATGTGCTTCGTGTTGAGTTTTATTGCGGTCTGTAAATATAGCCGCATAAATATGTCCGTTATAAAAAGTCATTATAAGTAGAGTTGTTTAAAATATTTTGTTGGGAGGGTGAGAAAATATAGGGAGAAAATCTTTTGAAGACTCTCCATATGGGAATATAGAGAAGATGAAATAGCAACTCGCTCTAATCCCCATTCCCCTTGGAAGTTGCAAAACATGCAGACAAGAACAGGAACCCCAAATGATGAAAACCCGGCAGTCATCAGCATTATCGACGCAAGAAAGGCACGAGCGCATTTCATACCAAATAGATCTGTGACATACGTCATCCGAGTTTAGCACAACGACATAAAGGGTGGCCTCAGGCCAACAAACTTTATTACAGAAATGATTACTTAGCAGTCTGCCGATTCACACTGATCCTAGTCCAGATGCAAAACAAGATCACCCTGATCGCACATAGTAGCTGCAGTAGTAGACACCTCTTACGCCTCAGCAAACCTGTAATCACAATTCACAAGGGTACCTGATTAGATACAGTGAAGTTGATGAAGATACTATCAATGCCGTAGGATACTTGACCAGAACTACTCACCCCAGTTCGGAGAGCCTGAGGTGTGCCGCCTTGTAGTCATCAAAGAAAGCCTTCTCATCCTACCAGAATAAAAGAAGAATCAATGTCGTGCTCCTACATATCTCTACAATCCGGTGCACTAGACGATGGCAGAAGACATACCGCAGCATATGTCTCCACGAGAGGGCGGAAGACAGGGTCGCTCAGCAGGTTTTTGTCACTAGGAAGCTGAAGAAGGCCCTCCTTGTCATCACTCAGAAGCTCCCTGTGGAGAATAGTACGTCAAAGACAGATTTACTATAATCACCAACAAATGTGAGCTGCTGAAAAACGAAAATCAAGGTACTAGAAGGTAGCATGTCTTCTCAACTGGAGATCAGTGTTTCAGAAAAAGGGGGGAAAAAGCCACATTAACACACTTACGTGAAGTAAGAGTTGTCAAACTTCAAAGGGTTCCTAGTCCAGGGTCCCTCAAAACCAGACCTCTCCTTGTGGCACCTTCCCTATAGAAAACACACACAAAAACTACATTGATACATGCATACATCGAAGCATAATATAGAAGCAGATTGAGCGAATAGGAAAACTAACCAGGGTGTGACCACCAGAGAGGGCAACAATGTCCTGATCACTCAAGCCCATCTGCTTGCCGAAGACCTGCCTTAGATGGTCAGAACCTGGTAGAACATTAAGTAAAAGTCATATCAGAAGTGAAGCCAACAAAGCGATACAACAGAGCTTTCCTGCAATTGAGCCATCTATTACTATATTAATTACAGACTCTCTAGAAATTTCCACGTTAATCGAAAAAAAATATATCTAGCCATCCATCTATGTGGGTCCGAGTTATAACGATCTAGATTAAACGAGACTCCATGTGATTATAATTTCTTTAATATTTTCTAGGAATAGTAATAAGCAAAGACTCTTATTTTAATCAATCTGAACCGTTAATAGTAATAAGCAAATACTTTATTTGAACCGTGAATAGTAATAAGTAAAGACTCTTATTTTAGGTAATTTGAACTATTATAACACGGTCCCACCAAATAGATGGTCATATATTTTTCATAGATATGTATGTGTCGTATTAGATAGAAACTCTGTCACTAGCATAGAGCAAACGAATAACACTTATGCAGAAAGTCCTTGAGGACCTGGTTTCAAGGCCTATGATAACTCCCCTTGATCTATTTTTCTACATTTATGTCATTGCGGATGAGATGAGCAGTTCACGTTTGAATCGAATCGAATCATATATTGTGTATGTTTACTGCCGCATGTCAGATACAGATCCTCTTTTGTGAATATCTAGAGTTTATACAATTAAGAATTTATGCGATTTTCCTCTGCTGTATACTTATCCTCTACCGTATACTTATTAGGAATTTATGCAGTTTTCCAATTACATATGTAAGCATGTTTACTATATTTGCCATGTTTTACATCCAATATATATTTGTAATTGAGTTCCTACAATTTTTTATTTTTAATTTCTATATTCCAACCAAGTTTAAAGAAGACAATAGAAATATTTAACAACTAATAAAACCACGTAACAGCCCGCCCGAACGCACGGGTTAGCGACTAGTCAACATAATCAAACATCATAACATTTCACAAGTTCTCCATCGGCTAGCATCATATAACCAGTAGAATACAGATGGAAAAGGTACTTCCATGCAAATACACACCATGTAACGAGTAGAAAGGGACAGAGAGTGGACTGCATTTCGAAATCACTGTATAAAGCAGAAGATGTTTCTACCATATAGTTTAATCGAGGAAAGAACAAGACATTTTGGAGAGCCAACATACCAACTTTCTAGTATTACTAGCAACCAAAACAAGAATTCCATTTTTCAAGGGTTTCACGACAGTAATAGCGGTAAATATTCCTTCAATGGCACGAAGAAAATAGTGATATTTCTATTTAATTGCAAGTAAATGTATGAAGGTTAGAAAGGTACCCTTGGTAGCATCAGGAAGGCGACCCTCAGGTGGGGGCTGAGGCTTGTCCTGCAAGAGGCATATGCAAGATGTAAAATGTTCTCAGCTAGACAAAAACACAAGAAAAATCACCTAGCGATCTGTATAATTGTAAGAACACAAATTTGAACTAAAAATGGTATCAACAAATTTTAACATAGTACTCCACCTAACACTACATATGCACATCTTTTATCACATAAAAATTTTCTGAATAGAATGAAGAGGTGATTAAGTTTGTTAGTTGGCTCTCAGTATTTCATTGAGGCCAAATGTACCACGACTATCAAGTGGGAGCGCTAACATGCACGATTTCTGCAATGGCATTACCATCATGAAAATGGTAATCATATCCACCTAGAGTAATCGATAGCAGGAAGCTCTTACAACAGACTTCCATGATTTTGATAAATGTTTGTTTGGTTACGTGTTGCAAACACAATCTGATTTTGAAAGAACCATCCAATAGGTACTCTCAATCAGGTACACCTACTGTTAAGGTAACTTCGTCATATGATGCAAGTTCCCAGACGTTTTCTTTGAAATTTAGGTAAGCTTTCACATAATCACATTCTCCAGTTTTGAGTTACTTTTACAAAACTGGATATCTAGTCTAGGTTGAGATTATTCTTCCATTTTGCTTGATTTTCATTTCTTTATCTTCGTCCTAGCAGAACATGGATTTTATGTATCCTGATATTCGGCCTTTTTATAGATAATTTGTGAAAGAGTAGCACATTTTCAACTAAATCCATCCACCTACTCCTGGCCAACCGACGAAGGAGCCAATGTTCATACCTGTTACTGTTGGACTTGTTGATTCTACTGGAAAAGATATGTCCCTGACTTCCATTTACAGTGATGGAATGCTCCAAACACTCTCTAATGATGGTCAGCCAATCTTCACTACAGTGCTTCAATTTAAAAAGGTACGATAATTATGATTGTCTTCCTGCAAAAGTTTATCTTCAATTCTAACGGCAGGGCTGTAAGTTGATTTGTGCATTTTACTACATCTATGGCTTATGAACCTAGATTGCTGTGCAAATCAGCTCTGGTGTTCTCCATAATTCATTCAATGGTAGTCTGTTGATACATTATCTTGTGGCATTTACTGCATTTTTTTTTGTGGGCTTTACATTCAAAAGTCAGTTCGTCGGACCTTAATGTTTATAGGAATTCAGATATGAATCCTAATCAAGTAATTTACGTATGGTTGGCTTATCAGCCTTTAATATTGTTTTCTATTTGCAATATATATTCAAAAGTTTCTTCACATTCTTGTCTGATCTTCAAAGTTGCTGAATGAGACATGCTTTGATCTTCACAAGGAGGAAGAGTTCATATTTAACAATGTACCTGAGAGGCCAGTTCCTTCCTTGTTGAGGGGATACAGTGCTCCCATCCGTCTTGATTCTGATCTGACTGAGAGTGACTCATATTTCTTACTTGCCAATGATTCAGATGAATTTAACAGGTTTCTTCTCATTTGCCCTTGAAAGATATCTGCCTTTTTAATAGATAGTTGAATATGACAATTCTTATATTCCTTAGATGGGAAGCTGGTCAAGTATTGGCACGCAAATTGATGCTCAGTCTTGTGGTTGACTTCCAGCAACAGAAAACACTGGCCCTAAATTCAAAGTTTATTGATGGACTTAGAGCAATCTTGCGCAACACAAACTTGGATAAGGTAATTTTTTGCTGATCCTATTATAATTTATGACGAAAAATTTAATTTTTAAATGGCTAACCTGTGCTCCTACAGGAATTCATTGCAAAGGCAATAACGTTGCCTGGTCAAGGGGAGATTATGGCATGATGCCAGTTGCAGATCCTGATGCAGTTCATGCTGTCCGTACCTTTATTAAGAAGGAACTCGCCTTTCAACTCAAAGATGATCTTCTTGCAGCTGTAAGTGGCATAAACAACCACTAAATTTTACCTGAAAATTGTGGCCAATGTGCTATAGTTTAGTAATTACCATTGTTATATTGAGTTTAGAGCTATGTGTTAAATAAACCACTATGATTGGAGGTGATTATTTGAGCCTTCAATAACGAACATTGGCTGAAGTGGTGTTGTAGAACGCCTCAAATAAGTAGTGTTAGAGTGGCTTTGATCTTGTTTCCATTACCAACCATTATGCTGTTATGATTTCTTATCGTCATTCCCCTTTTTGGTATCACCTTGATTTTAACTAATATTTGTTCGTCTTAGGTGACAAGCAACAGAAGTGCTGAAGCTTATACATTTAACCATGATAGTGTGGCTCGCCGTGCATTGAAAAATACATGTCTTGGTATGTACTTGGGCTTGAGATGGTCCGGGCAAGCTAGCTCTCTGAGATGACTAATCACTAACGGGTCTCAGTCTCTCAGTCAATTACCTTGAAAACTATGCTCTTAATTTCTTCCTCCTTTGTTTCATGAGGTGATTGTATATTTTAAAAGTCAAACTTTCTGTCAATAATCCGTAAAATGATTTGAACCGATAATATCTTCAACCAATTTTTTTTTCTTTTAGATAGTAAAAGATATACGGCACTCCCATCTCTGCGTCTCAAAATGAACGGTATCTCCAACCAAAATCTGTACCAATTGTTTTCTACTAGATCGATTTTCTTGGTTACTGGATTAATATCGAGACACGCTTGTCTTCCCTTTTTCCCGACGAGTTTGATTTTGATGCGATGGTTCTTATTTTTGTCGCATGTATGCATGCATGCATGTTTCTTCAGCCGAGGAGCTCATGGCCGACAAGAATGCACAGGTGCAAGCCATCTTCTCGCCTCAGACGTCACCTGAAGCCGAGTTATTCGCCAGCATCGCGAGACGCAGCAACATCCCGATCCTTTCCTCCTCCGCCACCTCGCCGGCATTGAGCTCATCGCAAGCACGTTTCTTGGTGCGTACCGTGGCCAGCACCAGCTCTCAGGCCGCCCCCATCGCCGCCATCCTCGAGGCATTCGCGTGGCGCGCCGCCATCCTCCTGCACGAGGACTCGCCCTACGGCGCCGGCATCCTCTTGGCGCTGGTCCACGCGTTCCAGGGGGACGGGCACCGCGCGCGCGGCATGTTGGACAGCGTGGCCGTGCCGGCTGACGCGACGGACGGCGGCATTGACGCTGCGCTCCTCGCCGTCAAGGACATGCCGGCGCGGGTGTACGTCGTGCACGTGCCCCCCGCTCTGGCCGTGCGCCTCTTCCGCCGGGCCGTGGCCGCCGGCATGATGTCGGAGGGGTACGTATGGATCGCCACGGCCGGCGTCGGCGACGGGGCGGCGGACGGCCTCAGCCCCGGCGACATCGACTATATGCAGGGGCTTGTTAGCCTGCGGCCTCACGTGCATGTAACAGACCAAGTCAGGAGCTTCTCGAGACGGTTCAAGGCGATATTCCGGCGGCAGAACCCGGCTCCCGAAGACGACGCCGTGCACGACGACGGCCCGAGCGTGCCGGTGTCGCTGCTCTGGCTGTACGACACGGCATGGGCAGCTGCAGCAGCAGCTGAGGCCTCCTTCCGAACGGCGCAACGAACGGCACTCCTCGACGCTCTGCTCAACACCACGTTCCGCGGACTGGCCGGAAGGTTCAGCCTGGTCGACGGGCAGCTGCAGATCCCGGCCTACGAGATCGTGAACTTCATCGGCAATGGCGCGAGGACGGTCGGTTTCTGGACGCCGGAGTACGGGATCTCGAGTTCTCGACGAACCTGTACCCCAAGATAAGTGGCAGAGAGCTGAAGCAGATCCTCTGGCCAGGTGAGACGGTGGCAGCTCCGGTGGGATGGAGCGAGTCGCCGAACGGACAGCCGCTCCGCGTCGCCGTCCCGGTGAAGCACGGGTTCAGCCAGTTCGTGGAGATCTCCCGCGATCCAAGCACCGATCAGAGAGTGACAGGCTACTGCATAGACGTGATCCGCGCGGTCATGACGAAACTGAACCATCCAGTTGATTACCAGTACGTGCCGATTAACGACAGCACCGGGTCGTACGACGCACACTTGTGAACCTGGTGCGCGACAAGGTCAGTACAAGCACTACTTCCTATTTTTTTTCTTTAGTTACTTGTGTAGTGATTAGTGAGATCAGTTGAACTTAATTTGAAGTCGTCGTCGTTGCAGAAAGCCGACGCTGTGGCCGGGGACGTGACGATCACGGCGAGAAGGCTGGAGCTGGTTTCCTTCACGATGCCGTTCGCCGACTCGGGGTGGTCGATGATCGTGGTGGAGGAGGAAAGCAACAACAGCATGTGGATCTTCGTGAAGCCGCTGACACCGGGGCTCTGGTTCACCAGCCTCGCCTTCTTCTTCTTCACCGGCTTCGTGGTGTGGGTGATCGAGCACAAGACCAACCTCCGGTTCCGCGGCACGCCCTGGAAGCAATTCGGCGTCCTCTTCTACTTCGCATTCTCAACCCTGGTCTTCTCCCACAGTACATGCACATTCCTGCTACATACATCCTTTTTCTATAACTACATGCAAATCTCTACTACACATGCATTACGCAACATACATACTTGCTAATTAAAGTGCTAATTTATTAAACCATGTAGTATATATGTAGCCTGAAACTAGTAGTAATTGTCACTCGCAGAGGAGAAGCTGGAGAGCAACCTGTCGAAGCTGGTGGTGATCATGTGGGTGTTCGTCGTGCTCATCCTCACGACGAGCTACACGGCGAACCTGATGTCGATGCTGACGGTCCGGCAGCTCCAGCCGTCGCTAACCAACCTGAGAGAGAGCGACTACGTGGGGTACCAAGAGGGCTCCTTCATCGGCGACTTCCTCAAGGAGATGGGCTTCAGCAAGGCGAGGCTGAGGGCGTACTCCACCATGGACGAGTACGCCGACGCCCTCAGGAGGGGGTCGGAGAACGGAGGCGTCTCGGCGATCTTCGACGAGATGCCCTACCTCAGGCTCTTCCTGTCGCGCTACTGCGAGGGCTACGCCATGGCCGGCCCGACCTACAAGAGCGGCGGGTTTGGATTCGTACGTGTTCGATCGGTTCCCAGCATTTTTTCTATCGATCGAATGTATTGGTGGAAGGAACAAGGGCTGAGTTAATTTTGCGTTGGTTTTCAGGTGTTCCCGATGGGATCGCCACTGGTGCTGGACGTGTCGCGCGCGATCCTGGAGCTGGCGGCGGAGGAGAAGCTCGCGCGGATCGAGAGCAAGTGGTTCTGCCACCCCGGGGCGTGCGTGAGCGAGAGCGGCGGCGACGCGAGACTCGGACTGACGAGGTTCGGCGGGCTGTTCCTCACCAACGCCGTGGTCTCGTGCCTCGCTCTCCTGATCCACCTCGCCAGGTTTGTCGCCCAGGAGCGCGCTCATGGTGAGCTCGTGATCAGGGCCGCCGCCGGCGCGGAGGCAGAGGACGTACGTGGGGGCGCTGCCGTGGCTGCGCGCCTGGCTCCGGCGCTTCGACACCCGCGAAGATCAGGACCGGCGACGGCGAGGCAAGTCCGGAGCAGCTACGGAGCAAGTAGGAGACGTGCGAGAGTCTGCTCCTGTGGATACGATCAGCACGGATGATGCCGCAGTTTACGGGAGAAACACTGCTGCTGCGCCTGTTTCGGAGGAAATGTTAGCATCCCTTGGGGGCCGCTCGATCGGGCAGTCGATCGATCGGTCCGGGAACCTGCAGTCTCGGCGTCCATGTAAATGCAGCGGCAGCATAGGTGATCGAGTGAATGGTACCATTTATTTGCCTAGCTTGTGGGGAATTTGTATCGCATGCAGATAGTGACGCGAAAGAAATGGCATAAGTTCGGTCGACAGCTAATTTTGTAAGCTACTGCTATTATCAACTTTAATTATCACGGTGTTGTGCGTAATTGGTGAGAAACTACGTTCCTAATCATCTTTAATTTTTTTAAACACATAGATACATATAGTTATGCTATTTCAAAGAGCAATATGTTAACGACCTAACACTACCGCAGAGAACCGCATAACAGACGGTTTTCAGAACCATCTATGCTATTTGCAAGAGCAATATGTTAACGACCTGACACTACCGCAGAGGACCGCATAACAGATGGTTTTCAAACCCATCTATAGCAAAAGGTGTGGAATGACAGGAAATGATCACATACAGTTTTGAAGGAGCCGTATATGATGTATATATTAGGAAATAAAAAAAACACGCATCTGGCTGTCGGTGCTTGACCTGCACGTTCTACCGGCCATCGACGCTTGACCCGCACGTTCCACAGTTGTCACCTGCAGTGCCACCGCCGTTTGTGTTCATGGTCGTGGGACGACGCTGATGCCGACGCCTAGATCCGATGAAGGACAAAGCCCAAATCAACATGTGTTGCCCTTTACCCTGGTCGTTGTTGCTACTGTCGCCTCCTCATTGGCTTCACCGCGTGTATCAACCTTGCCGCTGTCATCTCCGCCGTGTCGTCACCTGCACCACCCCGCTCCAACCTATTGCCGCCACGCCACCTTGCCACTTGCGCGGCCCCGTGCCATTAGATCTGAAGGGGAGGGAGGTAGGAAGAGCCGATGCGCATGCGATGCCGGATGCACGAGGTGAGTGCGAGTTCCTTGCTGGCCAACTTCACCCGCACCATCAAGCTGATGAAGGCATTGTCGCATGACGAGCCTAGCTGATTGTACCAGGAGGAAGAGGGTGGAGGGTGGAAGAGGAAGGGGAAGGGCGACGCGATTTGATCAAGGAAGCATGCAGGTGGCACGATCTGATCGAGTCTAGTGGGAGATGGAGGGGTGGGCGACGTGATCTGAGAGAAAGCAAAGAAGGAGAAAAGAGAGGAAAAGGCAGGGGGAGCCGCGGGGGTTTGGGGTCTAGCAATTGGGGTTTTAGGGTATTATATATAAGGAAATTTCACACCAGTGCCACTAGTTTGAAGCCTAATTCAGCTTTTACCCTTACTTTTTTGCGAATTACACATATACCACTGTTCCATTAAGTGCATTTGTGCATATGCCATTCCGCTATGTTTTCCATCCGTTTAGCAGCTAATGCAGCGTGAAATGACCAAGATACCCTTAGTCTCTACATGGCACCTTCTTCTCTCCCTTTCACTCTCTCTCCCTGATGTCTCTGGCCCACATGACAACTTTTTCTTCCTCCCTCCACTGCCAAGCTATCACTCCGTTCCAAATGCCTCTCGTTGTGATCCTCTCTCTATTCTTGCCATCCTTCTCTCCCAGCAATGTAGCAACACACATCAGCTTCACAAGGGGATGCAGGGAGGCCGCTAAGGGCTGCACGGGAAGGCCGATGATGTGTTGCGCAGCCGGCAGCAGATCTGGCATCAAGTAGATCCAAGGGTGTTAGGCTGCTGGGCCGATGGGCGTTGCCAGTGACTTTAGTCCCACCTCAGTTACGGGAGGAGGCTAGGACCAGCTTATAAGGGAGAGTAGCCATCCTCCCTTTGGACTAGTCTTTTGGGATGGAGAGGGCTCTCTGTGTTGGGGAACGTGCTACGCAAGATCACTATCGAGGTGCAGGCAACGAGATCATACCTTCGACGATCACGTCAATGCAGCGGAGAAGTTGACCAATGTCGATGAAGTCCGCAGACTCCCGCACCAGCACACAAGAACAGCGGGGATCTACGAGAAGGAGAAGCAGCAGCGCGCCGGCAGCTGTACTAGATCCAATCTAGAAGAGAGAGAAAAAGAAGACTGTGGCCAATCTAAAGATGGCCGGCCTAGGGTTTAGGGCTGCTTCTGGGGCTGCCTGGATGCTCTTTGAGGTGCCCTGCCCCTCTATTTATAGGGGTTGGGCAGCTCTCCCTAGGCAGGTGGAGTCCTACTCCAGCAGGGACACCCTGTTGGAGTTGGAGTCCAACTCCACTAGAACCTTCTAGAACCTTCTAGAACCTTTCAATACTTTTCGGAACACTTCCGGACATCACCGGAACCATCCGGGACCTCCCGGAACACTTTCGAGATCATCCGAAACATTTTCGGAACCCTTCTCTCTCGTTCTCCATAAATCGTAGCATTCCTAAATGTCGCTAAAACGTTAAGCGTGTGACCCTATAGATTCGAGTATATGTGGACATGTCCGGGACACCTTCCGGTCAATAATCGTCAGCGGGATCTGGACACCCATAACGACTCCCACATATCATCGAAGATCTTTATCGAACGAACCTTGTATTGTCGCATACAATTCCTTTTGCCTCACGATACGTTACACAACCCGAGGCGAGACTTTGACGGTATCCCTGTGATCAACTCCTTGATCACCATACCTAGTTATCCTCGTTACCGGTTTGTACTCTTTTCTCGTTTCCGTATTCCGGTATCCCCGTGACTAACCTTTTAGTCACAATACCTAGCCAGGCGATGCTGGACACCGTAATACCGAGTGGGCCCATAGTGTATCTCTCCATCGCCGGATGGGCAAATCCCAGTCTTGACATATCTAGAACCACGATATACTTTCTGGTGTACCTGGAAGTCACCTTTATAATTACCCAGTTACGGAGTAACGTTTGATGACCCCAAAGCAACCATCCGGTATCCAGGTCTATGATATTCTCATGGTCTAAGGACGCAAGTAAACGTTAACACATCATGAGAAGATACTGACAACATATTGACGAAGTGATCTCGCAGTATCTCATAAGGGGGTCTATCCAACACCATTGTTACCCTAACAATGTGTTCCCATTATTGCCGGCATCCTTGTTACATTAACAATGCCCATGATCAGGAAAACAAGATCATCAACAATACATGAGCTAGTCCAGAGGCCTGACTAGTGATCTGAATGGTGTTTATTATTCCACACATGCAATTAGGTTTTTCTCTGAATCTCATATTCAAGAACCAATGCAATTCTAGCATAGAACATAAACTTAATCATGAACATGAAAATAGAATAATAACAACTTTATTATTGCCTCTAGGGCATATTTCCAACACTCTGCTTGTAAGGCTGTGTTCGATGCGCAGAAACGTCCGAACGTGGGCTGGAGGTTGGGAGCTGGGCCTGGAACGCTAATATTTGGTATCAGAGCTAGGCCGCCATGCCCACCTAGGGGGGCTTCCCAGGGGGATGGGGTGTTAGGCTGCTGGGCCGGTGGGCGTTGCCAGTGACTTTAGTCCCACCTCAGTTACGGGAGAAGGCTAGGACCAGCTTATAAGGGAGAGTAGCCATCCTCCCTTTGGACTAGTCTTTTGGGATGGAGAGGGCTCTCCGCTTGTAAGGCTGTGTTCGATGCGCAGAAACGTCCGAACGTGGGCTGGAGGTTGGAAGCTGGGCCTGGAACGCTAACATTTGGTATCAGAGCTAGGCCGCCATGCCCACCTAGGGGGCTTCCCAGGGGGATGGGGTGTTAGGCTGCTGGTCTGGTGGGCGTTGTTAGTGACTTTAGTCCCACCTCAGTTACGGGAGGAGGCTAGGACCAGCTTATAAGGGAGAGTAGCCATCCTCCCTTTGGACTAGTCTTTTGGGATGGAGAGGGCTCTCCGCTTGTAAGGCTGTGTTCGATGCGCAGAAACGTCCGAACGTGGGCTGGAGGTTGGGAGCTGGGCCTGGAACGCTAACATTTGGTATCAGAGCTAGGCCGCCATGCCCACCTAGGGGGGCTTCCCAGGGGGATGGGGTGTTAGGCTGCTGGGCCGGTGGGCGTTGCCAGTGACTTTAGTCCCACCTCAGTTACGGGAGGAGGCTAGGACCAGCTTATAAGGGAGAGTAGCCATCCTCCCTTTGGACTAGTCTTTTGGGATGGAGAGGGCTCTCCGCTTGTAAGGCTATGTTCGATGCGCAGAAACGTCCGAACGTGGGCTGAAGGTTTGGGAGCTGGGCTTGGAACGCTAACAAAGGGCTACACGTCCTTCTGTGCCATGGTGGCTAGAGACGAGGGTGCATCGTGCAGATCCAGAGACAACGTAGTGGGGTTAGAGCCTAGCGAGTACAGGTAGGATGGGTGACGATATGAAGAAAGGACAAGGAGTGGCGTTGCTGCGAAGAAGGCAGAAGGCATGAGAACCATGGTCCGCCTTGCTGCGACTCCTTCGCTGATTCCGTCGACGGGAATGGATTCCCATGCCCCGGAACGCGCGTTTCTTGCACATTCTCATCCTCTACATTCCCTACCCCATCGCCCCTTTCTTCTCTCCAAAACTAAACACCCTATTTTCCAGGACGTGTGGCCGTGTCGTGCAAAGTCGGAGCATCAAGCCGAGCAAGTCACTGGATCCGTTACCATTGGAGGCCCAACTAGACCACCGGCATCGAGCTGCATCAACCAAGGGCGTCCCCGCTTTCATCTCAGTCATTCCCTTTCATCTATCGTGAGAAAGAAGAAGACATGGTATTAGGGTCTTTTTTTCACAAAGGACTGTCAGGTGGGGCCGGTCAAAGGGAGTTGATGGTGTTGACAAGATGGACATGGAGTAGAATGACATATGCATAAATGCACTTAACATAATGGTGTCATATGTGTAATTTGTGTATAGGAAGGGTAGAAGCTGAATTGGGCTTCAAACTAGTGGTATTGGTGTAAAATTCCCTGATATATATTGGTGTTAATTGGGTTTGTGTGGGTCGGGTTTGATCAAAGACAGGTTTAAAAAGAAAAACCATTTGTGATTTAGCCCAATTATCACTGATGGTTCTTTTAGCACAAGATGTTCATGATGAACTACTTATCATAGACGGTTTAGAAAAAGGTCAATGATGTAAATTTTGATAAAAACTGTTTGTGATGATGCATCTAGGATGATCTATTTTATAATAGTGGGATGTGTTAATTGTACGTGATATTAGAGCAGTTATATAATTAAATTTTAGATCACGAGGTAGTCAATCAGTAATTTGTCGTCAGTTGGTAGATCGTTCCGACATGATATTAGTATGCGAAATCGAAGTTTAAATCGCCAAGCATATGCTGTTGGAAGCGGATCGTTTAGCTATTGTACAAGCGGTACTGTCACCTTTGAGGGGCATTTTGAAGGACATTAAAGTGGTTAATGCTCTACTACCGGAGGTGAGCATGTTGAAGATCCGTAGGGCTTGTAACGGGGCTAGCTCAATATAGTAGGAGAGAGTAGGACAGCGGTGTGATGCATGGTATAGTTCCTTCCTATGTGTCAGAACTGGTCGTGCATGAGTGTAATAACCTTACTTATGAGTAAAATATCTATCCTTTTCAAACATAAAAAGGTTGAAATCACCAACGTGGAATTGATCGAGCTCGCTATATCTAGAAATACTAAATTATATTGAGTCGTTTGGTGGTTTATACGTGATATTAGATCGATACGCGGAGTTAAAGTTTTGCGAGCAGGCTGCTCAGTCGTCTGTATTGAGCCGAAAATTGTGAAAATTTATCGACTGTGATATATTTAGGTACAATTACGAAGATCTATAGGCTGTGACATGTTTATGTACAATCGTAAAGATCAATCGGTTATGATCTATTTTGTAATCTATGCGGCTATGATCTGTTTAGATATAGTTGTGAAGATCTATCCCTCTTAATTTTTTTAGGTATATCGGATATGATTGTTTAGGTTACAGTTACGAAGATCTATCATTTGTGGACCACTAATAAAAAGAGGGTCCACCAGATTAATGGTTAGATGTTTACTTTTTAATATGGAAAACTCTAAACTGGACCTGCCAAACTAGAGAAATGATCGGCTCCCTCCTAACGCTCTTTTTTATCCTGTGGGCCACCTCTTCCTCGTTCCATTTGTCTCTGCTATGCTTCGACACTTCTCTCCGTTATCCAACTGCTTCTGCTACACCTTTCCTCATTGCTCCACACCACTAGCTTTCTCTTGATGCCTCCCTCTCTCTCATCGGATTTGTAGCTTTTCTTCTCCCTCCTTCCACCCATGATGCTCCTCCACCACCGGTTGTGGCTTCGTTGCTACCCCGAACAACACCACACCACCAAGCTTAAGGAGGACCAGTAGCACAAATGGCAAGTTCGAGTCACCTAGATCTAGCGATGGCAGGGCTCCGACCTGCTAGATTTTCCGCTGGTGAGATGGGAGACAACAAGGCCAGTGGTTCATATGTTGATGGAGAGAGCCAGAGAGGTGAGTGGGGTTTTTGGATTGATGTTGCGATAATTGTTTGTCTGTGTTGCCGTAGAAAATGAATTTTGTTGCATACTACTAGATGATTTGTTGCAATATTTTTTCTTTTTGTTGCATATGTATTTTTGCATGTTTTATATGTGGTTTTTGTATGTTGCATACACAACTTTTTTTATGTTGCATACGTTATATTTTGATGTTGCATACATAACTTTTTTATGTTGCATGAGTTGTTTCTAGATGTCGCATATGATATAGTTGCTTTATTATGATTTGTTGGATTCGTTCAATACGCACAAAAGTTTATTGCATGTGTTTATTTGAAATGCTGCGGAATACCTTTTTACTATGTTTTATGAAGTGTTGGAAGAAATGTTGCGACAATGTTGCATAAGTACAGAAATAATGTTGCATGTGGAATTTTAATGTTACAACGGTTGAACGCCTCAGATTTGTTCACTTAAGTGGGATCACACGGCAAGCAAGGGGGTCGATTGGATTCTCCGCTTGAGCGACCAGCATTGAGTCGTCGTCTTTTAATATATAACAGATACATTTTCTAGCCACTACAATATTTTCTCCCTTGGTGCTTTGGTAGATATAAGAGATAAGAGATTGGCTAAGCCTTGGTCCAGTCGGTGCTGCAATACTTATGATCTAGATTCAATGATAACTAGGTAGTTGCATATTTTAAAAACTATGTGTACTAGGTAATTGCACATTCTAAAATGTAAAATTGCATGTAACTTTTTGTGCAACTCGGTCAACTACAAAATGATGGATTCTTAGGCGGCTGAGGAATAGTGAAGCTACCGAGAAGATTTGGTAAGGAAGTTCTTAATAAAGAAAGTAAAACTATGTCCAAACAATTTCCATTAAATCTGAAAATAGTCAAAACCAAATGAGTCCACCGTCGGTAGGAGCATTTGAGATTAGTACTTTATGCCTAGCGAGAAAGACTATCTTTGCGGCTGTTACCCGCACGGCTCCGAATGTACAGACCCAATGTTCTTCCTTCCTGATGCACGTTCTCCTGATGTTCTCTAGATGGATTGTGTGCTAGGAGTCCAACGCAACATGCACCTATCGTCCTTCCTCCCCTTCCTTATTTTCACCACTGACCATCACCTTTCACCAGGGCGAGCAACTGTTGTTACTTCTCTGCTTAGGGTCATCACCGGGAGCCCATGTCACAGCTGCTGGGTGGCTTCGAGGAGCCCGTGCCACAGCACTGTGGTGGATCACCGGAACCCTAAACTTAAATTTGAGGGATGCAATCTATACTCAGAAAATAGTCATATTATCAGGTTGAAAAATAGACTTTTTTTAGTTCAATAATAAGTTGAAAAATTAAGGTGAAAAAAAATCCTTGACTTATAGTTTGGACGTTCAAACTACAAAGTGAAATTTTCTAATTAAAATGAGAGTATTTCGAAACTGAAAATTTAAGAAAGAAACGGAGAGGATGGCGACGATGAGGATGTGGTGCGACTGAGAGGTGGACCCGTGACCTCACCGTAGTCCCCTAGCGCGGATTCACGGGGTGACACAGGCCGTAGAGACCCGTTTCCAGGAACCCACTGAAGGTTCGGCCCACTGCTCGGGCACGCAACGTCGCAAAACAATCGGCGCAGAGCACACGCACGCACGACCTGCGCTAATCCCCAAATCTGCAGCGTGCGCGTGAAAAAGGAGAGCGCATCGCGTCCCCCCTCACGCCCGCGCTCGCGCTCGCGCCACTCCAAAGACTCCGAGTTCCGATCCCCCATTAATTAATGGTGATTAACTCATCAAATTACTAGTCTCTTATATGAAATCGCTAGTGGAGTACGCTACATAACCACACCCCCCGCCAATTTCGAGGCCGGCCTCCCCAGCGCGAGCCCCACGCCACGCTCCCACTCAACCCGGCTCCAGATCTCCCGAGCCCGAGCCGCATCCCGGGCGGTCCATGTAGCTCGCGCCCGGCAGGGGAGCAATCGGCTTGTTGGAACCGCGAGAGGAAGGAGGGAGGGAGGGAGGGAGAGAGAGAGAGAGAGAGAGAGATGGGGGTGGAGACCGGCGAACCCAGCTCCTTCCTCAGGTGACCGCGCCTGCTCCCGCTCCCGTTTCTCCATCTCCTGCCCTGTCCTTGTCTAATCGCGTCGCTGTGTTCTTCTTTTTCTTGGCCGTCCGTGTAATTGATTAATTGGGCAAGAACGCTGTCGCACGGATGTGATGATTTGTGCGATTTTTTGTTGTTGTTGCTTGGGTGTGATTCCAGCAGTTGTTACGGGCTCGCTGCTGTGGTGTCTGTGGGAGTTGTTGATCTGTAAGATACGAATCCTAGAAAGGAAGGCAGGCTCGATTACGGTTGGGTAACGGTTGCCCTGCCATGCGATTCTTTAGAAGCCGGACACGTACATCGAGACCTGCGCTGATCGAGCCCTGATAGCCGGGCGGGACATTGCAATGGGCAATGGCTATTCTGAAGGATAATGGCGGAGGAAAGATGGGTTCTTTCTTAGATTATGCTGGGGTTAGGCTTTAGATTTTTCTGCAGGGTAAATAATAGATTGTTTCTGAAATATGCGTCCTACTTTCCAATTGTATAGGTAGTCAACTATCTGGCCACCTGATATGATGCCATTATAATTGTTTTCTAGTTAAGCCGCACGAATGCTTGTATATGGAAATTATTAAATCAAATGCACTAGATTTTATTTGTTTAGTAGTCATCATGTATGTGGATCTACTAATACTGCGAAAGAACGGTGAGGAGTTATCTTCCTGATTTACTTAACCCTTGTAGAGCATTAAAACATTATTGTGCCTACTTTCAATACCTGCTGCTAGATCGTAGTGTGGAGACAAAGATTGCGATTTTCTGTGCACATCTACCAGTTAGGACCAGAATGAGATAGAACATGCATTGGGGGGTCTGACCGTTTACCTGTTTATATGCTCTTGCAGCTTATCTTCGGCCTTTTCCTATGGAGTTGCATCTATGGCAATGGTTTTCGTCAACAAAGCAGTTGTTATGCAGTATGTTCACTCCATGTCTCTTCTCACTTTACAGGTATGACTGAACATCACTGCTGAATGCCAACAAAACATTGCTTCTTTCTATGTTTTACTAAGCCTGGTTGTTTTGTTCAATTTCTCCTATATTTCTACAGCAATTAGCCACGGCACTTATCATACATTTTGGTCAAGCTCTAGGACTGTCTAAAAAGGAAAGATCTTAGCATGGCAACAGCAAAAAAGCTTCTTCCCGTGTCAATTTTCTATAATGCAAATGTCGCATTTGCTCTAGCAAGCTTGAAAGGGGTTAACATCCCTATGTATATTGCAATTAAAAGGCTCACCCCCCTTGCTGTATTGGTATCTGGGTTCATACGGGAAAGGGGAAGCCACCAACACAGGTATCCCTCATGCAATGTTTTTGTTTTCCCACCAACACAGATAACCTAAGGCCGGCCTGCAGTGTTTTCCCTCTAGGAAGGAATGACTTTATTATCTGGCAATTCCTCATCAGTGCAAATTTCTTTAGGTGTCCCTTTCAGTTGTCTGCACCGCTGCAGTGTCCTTGTTGCAGCACTCGGAGATTTTTCCTTTGACTTGTATGGATACTGCATGGCTCTTACATCAGTCTTCTTCCAGGTTAGTATTTCTAATCTGGTTTTTCACACACACACAAATGGGTATATTTCTGACTGGCAGAATGTGCATGCAGACAATGTATTTGATTCTGGTGGAGAAATCAGGTGCAGAGGATGGTCTTTCCTCAGTGGAATTGATGTTTTATAACAGCATATTATCGCTTCCATTTCTTTTTTCATCATTATTGCAACAGGAGAATTCCCCCATTCTCTTTCAGTACTATCTGAAAAGGTCAGTAATATTAATACAAGTTAACCGAACTAATTAGCACATTGAAGGTACAGAATATTCTGCACTGAGCTTCTAGAACAAATGGTTTTACAATTAATTGTTGATCGCATAATAGACCTTCGACCTTAATTGTCCATGTTTTCCACTTTGCGCTGCTCTAATATACTTATCTGTTTCCTCTTGAAATGCAGACAGCTTCTCTAACATTCAGTGTTATTCTTGTTATTTCAATGGTGATGGGTATCGTTCTCAATTTCACAATGTTTTGGTGCACAATCGTTAACTCTGCCCTGACAACCACAATAGTAGGAGTTCTCAAGGGTGTTGGTTCTACGGTAAGTTTACATCTTGCTGTTTAAACAGTTGAATAAGTAACTGAAACCCTTGATGCAATTTAGCTCTGAAGTTGAATAAGTAACCTAAGTATCTTATGCCACTTTGTCTTGTTGGCTTTTCAGACCCTGGGTTTTGTTCTGTTGGGAGGCGTGGAAGTGCACGCTCTTAATGTTACAGGATTGGTGATCACACATTGGTGGTGTCTGGTATTCCTATGCGAGTATAGACAGAAGAGGAAAATGCCACGAAAGAAGGTACCTGATGAAGAGTCGCATTCCCACAAGTAGCACCAGAGTTAGTACTCAGTAGCTTTGTAGTTACACTTATAATAGCTGGATACCAGTTTAATTATATTTTTTGAACTCCCATTCCACGAGCAAGCAATATTTGGCGTAGAGTAAGCTACAAGGCATAGGCCTCTTTTTTCCTTTTTAATCAATTAGCTTTATGAGTTAATCACCAGTACCATATGGGAGTGAAATCGGTGAACCACTTAACATATTGCTGTATCCCCTATCCATTGGAAGAACAAGATTATTTTTACCCTGAAAGATTCGCTTAGTTGGAGAGAAACAAATATGCCTTATTTTCCCCTTTTTTCTGAGGGAATTTTCCCCTTTGTTGAAAAAGATACAACTATGTGAGTTTTGGGGAGGGGAATGATGTTGAAATGGCAATCATCCTCAGATGAGATAGCAAAACATAACTTCACGTTTACTTCTAAGTTGGTGTCAGAAGGTTTAGGTGCTATAGTTTTACATTGAAGGTTTAACACATATCGAGTGTATGTCTATAATAATCTTGCACATGTGAACTCCTGGCTTACATTTTGTGTTATCTTTGAAGACATCGGTCAAACAATACATACGACTAAAACACAATGTTATTCTCATATACCAAAATAAATACTTACTTTGAATCATCTCATGCAGGACCATCCCATTCACCATCCCATTTAGCTTTAACCGCATATATGATTTACAACAAATAAAGAGCTAACTGAGATATTGAAAGTTTCTGTTATGACCCAAGGATTGGGGCGGTGGAGAGGGAGGCGACGACTAGGGCAGGAAGGAGAGGGAGGAGACAAAGAGAAATTAGGGTTAACTTACGTCTGCTTTATTCATAGGTGATGCCCTCTTATATAGATGGAGGCATCTAAAACCAATCTATTCCTTAAGGGACATAATCTTTAATTTGGTAACTAATATTTTAAAAAGGAAACCTCTAACTTGAGGAACAAGTCCTCCTTGCATCATTGGCTTGCCTAGCATGCGCATAAGGGTGGCCCCGCCGCTTATATAGTTGTCCTCACATAACATCTCTCTTGCCCTCGACAAACAACTCATCCTTGAGCTGGAATGAAGGGTGGCGCTCTCGAAAGCTAGTGATGTCCTCCCATGAAACATTAGCAGTAGACATGCCATTCCACTAAGTGAGAACTTGCCAAGTATCTCGCACACATCGAGCACAAATGGCTTTGGTCAGAGACGACACCACCTTGCCATGGAGAAGGGCTGGAAGTGGCGCTCATCCTTGAGCTGGAATGAAGGGTGGTGCTCTCAAAAGCTAGTGATGTCCTCCCATGAAACATTAGCAGTAGACATGCCATTCCACTAAGTGAGAACTTGCCAAGTATCTCGCACACATCGAGCACAAATGGCTTTGGTCAGAGACGACACCACCTTGCCATGGAGAAGGGCTGGAAGTGGCGTCTAAAGGAGGCCCATCATATTGCTTGAGGAGCTCGACATGGAAAACATTGTGGATATGGGTGGATGGCGGTAGACAACGTCATTGAGCTTGGTGGTGATGCAGTAGGGCCCATAGTAGCGAGGACCCAATTTGCCTTTAGCGGCACCTGGAAGTGAGCTCGTAGTGCGGTGGTGGAGACGGAGCTAGACCCAAGTGCTGACGTCGAAGTGAAGCTCACGATGATGGCCATCGTAGTTTGGCGTATTCTTGAGCTTTGAGAAGGTGAGCTGAAGCGTCGGCAAGGAAGAGGTCGCGGTCCTGAAGCTCGGCATCAACGGCTGAGGTACGTGGCTCTCCCGGCTTGTAGTCATGAAGAGCAGGGGGATCTTGGCCATAAACCATATGGAACAATGTTGTCTTGAGCACTTAGTGGAAGGAAGAGTTATTGGCAGCCAACACACCCATTGGCGAGGCTGATAACCATTCATGCATTGCCGACACATAGCGATAGTCTTGTTTACTGCCTTAGATTGGCCGTCGGTTTGAGGGTGAAATGTGGTGCTCATCCCAAGAGAGGTACCACAAATGGCGAAGAGATCCTTCCAGAAATGGGAGGTGAACACTTGGTCGCGCTTGGAGATGATGGACACCGGAATGCTATGGAACTGTACAATGTCGTCGAAGAAGGCGCGGGCGATGGACGCTGCAGAGTAGAGATGCACTAGAGGAATAAAATGCACGTACTTAGAGAGGGGATTGACGACTGTCAGAATGACCGACTTGCGGCCCACCTTCCGTAGGCCCTCGACGAAGTCCATAGGGATGTCGGCTCAAACGATGGGGCGTACCTCCAACGGACGCAGCAAGCCAGCCAGGTGGAGATGCTCAGTTTTGTTGCGTTGACATGTAGTGGAGGCATGGACATATTTGGAGATGGCGATCACGAGGGATGTGGAAATCGTGACAGAGGCGGTGTAGTGTTTTCTGGATCCCCTCATGAGCATCGTCATGAGCGGCGGCTAATATGGTTGGCAAAAATCTGAGCCATCCGGAAGGTGGGCGCGACGGTCACGGGAGATCATGCTGTCCACCAAGCTCCACAGGGGCTCCAGCTCGCCGGCCAGGATGGCATGCGGATGGCAGCTAGCTCGGGGTTAGTGGAGACTGCCTATCAGAGGTCGTTGAAGATGGAGAACTGAGAACTGGACATGGCGAAAACTAGCCTCGGGTCAACGTCATGACGAGAAAGAGCATCCCCACCACATTCTGCTTGCCTTGTTGAATTCAACTGTAAAATCAAAAGAAAAAACGCTTGCTCACCTATTGATGTTGGGGAATTGTGGACAACTACTGATCGAGCAGGAACTTGATGGCGTAGTAGTCGATGCGGCTGGTGAAGGAGCATCCCCAGACGTACGGCCACCAATGCTGCATAGCCTGGACGAAGCTGAGAGCTCCCGTTCTTATGCCGCCAACTTGAGATGACGCTTTGCGATGGGTCGACTAAAAAGCTATTGGACCGGTGCCCTGGTGAAGAACACCACCAAAAACCGGAACCGAAGGCGTCGCACTCGATGATGAAGGGCGTTGAAAAATCTGGTAGTTAAGAGTACCAGGACAGTTGTTAGAGCTGTGTTGAGCGTGGTGAAGGCCTGGTTTGCCTCCTTGGACCAAGCGAAGCCGTCTTTCCGTAGAAAACGGGTCTACAGTGCGGCGAGGGTTCCATAGTCCTGGATAAAGTGACGATAATATCCCACAAGACCAAGGAACCCTCGAAGAGCACAAACTGACTGAGGACTCGGCCAGTCTATCACGCCGTTCACCTTGGAGGAATCCATGGCCCCGCTGCCATCGGATGATGTGGCCAAGGTACGCAATGTAGGTCTCCCCGAAGAGCTACTTTGCTTGCTTGAGGAACAACTAGTGTTGATGGAGGAGCTGGAACACCAAGCGCACATGCCGAAGGTGGTTGGCCCGGGATGCACTGTAAATCAAAATATCGTCAAAGAACACAAGGAGAAAGCAACGAAGGAACAGCCACAGGATATCGTTCATGAGGGCTGGAAAGTAGCCGCCTCGGTGTTAGGGAGGAGGTGGATGCGGTGGTCGTGCACGCGAGTGGATTGAGGCCCTGTAGGCTCGGTGAAGAGGGGCCTGAACTTGTCGAGGAGCTCGGTCATGAGGTCCTGGCCAATCGTGGACAAACAGGGACGATGCCCCTGCCGACGCTGCTTCCCTATGCCAAACCACTTTGCGGTTGTCTCGCCAAAACGCCATGGAGAGTAAGGTGAAATCTCCGAGGATGAGACCTAGTATACTCAGCCATTGGATGCCTAACACAATGTCGAAGCCGCCAAGCGGGATGGCTTAGAAGTCGAGGGAGAAGGCGTCCTGGTCGATGAGGATGACGGTGTTGCAGCAGACGCCACTACTGGTGGTGCGGTCAGCCTTAGCGATAGTGACGAAGAGACCTGCACGCTTGTGCAGGGTGAGTCCCACTCGCCTGGTTAGCTCAGATGTCAAGAAGTTGTGTGTGGAGCTGGTGTCGACAAGGGCGATGAGGGAGACACCGGCTATGGTGACGCATAGCTGCATCGTGCGGGAACTGCAGATGCCGGATAGGGCCAATAGGGAGGCTTGAGGTTGTTTGTCTAGCCCTGAGTCGTGGTTTGGCTCATCAGAGTCATCGGCAATTTGCAACATAATAATGTCTTACCACCAGGGACGAAGGGTTCGTCACAGTTGTAGCAGAGTCCCTAGCGGTGCCGTTCTTCCATCTCTGCTGGGGAGAACTTTTTTTTTAATGGCCAAGAGTTCTTGGAGGAGGTCGATGCAACACCGTCGTCGGGGCCACTGGCGGGAGCGATGTAGCTCGCAGCAACGGTATTGGAGCGAGCGGAGTGGCTGAAGCGTGCTGGGGTGGAAGCCGTAGTGACCGCCGCGAGATATTTGGAGAAGCAAGTGCTGTCCATGCCATCCTCGAGCCTCATAGGTTTGAGGAGGACTTGGGCACTGAACGGCTTGCCAAGCCCATTGACGGAGATGTCGTGTTCCTCCTCGTCTGGCATATCCTACAACGCGAGACGACAGACAAGAACTGCTTCTCTTATCGGCCATCATACTCGAGCGGCGAAGCGAGATGAGTTCACCGAACGGGTTACCGCGAGAAGTTGGACCAAACCGGCAACTGAGGGTGGGCGACGAAATCCTCCCAGGCTAGTTGTCCGTTCTTCCGCTCCATGGGCAGAACCACAGGTTGGCTAGCCCTGTTAAGTGGTAGGATGCGAGCAGATCTTCTCGTCTTCCTGGGTGTGCTAGCCAGAGAACTGCTCGCAAATAATAAAAATAAATCTAATCATATGGTACATCAGTCTTCATATAAATCTATGGCCACAAAAATTGACTTTAAGTTAGAAGAGATAAAACAAATTACAAATATAAAAACCATAAAAATAATCATATTATATTTTATAAACCCTAAAATAAGATGGTCAAAATCGTGATGACCCACGTAACAGATGGATCATTAGCACCAATCCAAATATTCATAAGAGTAGTGATTACGAGCAGAGAAATACAAATCCACTCATAGTTGGGAGCCCACCCAACTATCACAGTTATTCGACATGCTTTAAGATATTTGCTCTTATTTTATAAAACAGACCTTTAATTTCATCCAGTCCTTTTTGCAAAGTCCATCTACTTCCGTAACACACATCCCCAACTCTATTCATCTAAATGTACAGTCCCTAAATCAGCTCCCTCTCGACCCATGAGATCAAATCGAGAACAACGTTTTCTTTTTTCTAGCATTCGGTTCATACAATTTTTAAAACGGATCCAACATGAGATAATATAATTTCTTTGTTAATTCATAAAAACATCTACGGGCAAAAAGTCCAAATAGTGATTTAACATGCTGATTTCTTGAAGCGTTTCGCATAAAAATGGTGACTAAATGCAAAATGTCTTTTAAAACTGTTTCACACGAATCTTGAAACGTTTCAACGAAGACGTCCTACTATGAGTTGAAAAAACTGCACTGTCCACACATCCCGCGCAGCAGCCCTCGGATATCTCGGGCAGCCGGAGATCCTTGATCCTGCTTTCATACCTCGCTCGCAGCCTGTAGCCCATCGGAGTGAAGCCGTGACAGCCGCCGGCGTCGACCAGCTTGCTTGCTTGTCGAGAACGTTTGCTGCTTTAGAATAGCAGGGAAGGAACACCAGAACAAAAATAATGATGCGGACGCTTGCCTGCAGAACATTTTGCTTATATATAACTAAATTTTAGAGCACGCAAAAATAGCAGCGGATCTTATTATGCGTGCAGGATCGCGTCCGGCCCCAGCAGTTCAGAGCAATACATGACCAAACCAATGAACCCAGGTATGCTATCACTAACATTAGAACAAAATAATCCACCTCCTGTAATTTACACACTCCAGAACAAGAAGCGGAGCCCTAGCCGACGCGTTATAATTTGCTCGGCTAGTCAAATCAATACAGCAACAATGTCTGTGCCCCTATGTGGTGAGGTCACAACAATATCGATCGCAAACATAACTACATCTGCGTGTGCAATATGAGTAAGACTAAACAAGCAAACCTACAACAACAGCAAGTTACTTTTTCCTCTAAAAAAAGCAACAAGTCACTATCTACCTTTCCCCCACTGATGCTTCATGCATCATGTGTAAGGCCCTGAAGTTAAGCTTAAGCATTTTCCGGACATGAACAGTCAGTTATCTGTCAACTCAAACTCAATGCAAGTTTGCAGAAATCCAACGGGCAGCAGGGTTTGCAGCAGAACTAGCAATCTCGTTGTAGCGAATAACATATTAGCTCTCTCTTAGTCCTCATGCTCTGCTGAGTAGTCCGGCTCAGAAGGCTTCCTAAACCTAGGCAGTTCCTTATTGCTGTGAGTTCCTATCCTAGCAGCAGTCATGATTTTCAGTGCAAGATTGTGCTCAGGGGAAGTGTCATCTTCATATAATCTCTTGGAGGAGAATGACTCCCTCATGCTCAGGTCCTTGGCCAGCTTCCTCCTCTTATGGCGGCGCCAAGTAGCTTGGATGAAACACGCAGCCCAGGTCCTCCAGTGGTGAGAGTAGTAGCGGAAAGTGTGCTGCAATTTCCTGCTGTGGAGCCGCCTGAATTGACTGGCAACAAACTTGAGGTCCTCGGCTTGGAGAGCGAACGCCTCCACTTCAACAAGTGCCTTCACCGTCCTGGTGGATGATGGCAAGTTGACAGTTGGCCTGGGAACAAGAGCCCATCCAAGCAATTCTTCACCACAGAAATCGCCAGATTTGAGGATGATTGAATTGAAGAAGCCCGTCCGGCCACCATCTGTGGTGGAGCTTTCCAGCTTCCCGCGAATGATGAAGAGCATCTCGGTCACTGGGTCACCTTCACGGACAGTGTATGTGCCCTTTGTGCTCAAGGAAGATACAAGACGCCCACAGATGGCATCTAGAAGTTGATCATCCATCTGAGAGAAGAATGGAACCTGAAACATTTCGATATGAGAAAAATAATGAGACTCTATCATCAAGTGATCTGTAATGTTATGAGCTCACCGTTAAATGAAACTATATGTGTACCATTTATTAACGCACAAGCCTGAGAGCTATGTCAACTATGGACCACCACTATAAAGTGTCACTAGCCAAGAAATGGAGAGGGAAAAGGTTGGTTTGCAAATGACTACTCAAACAATTCATGAGTGGATGCCTGCAAGAGCAGTGCTCTGTGCTCTCCCAGAAACCAAATTACACAAATCTAAATGTAGCGTGGCTAATGATTAGTTGTAGAGCACTGGGTAGTTGCAACTCAATGCCTTCATTGCTTTAAACTGTGCCTTTCTCCTTCTGGGAAAGCATTGTAGCACCTCCCCATACGACAATTCGCACAATAGTTGAATCCTGCGGCAGACTCAGAAGCTCTCCTAAACTCTCGTTATTAATCTGTTTCAAGTAAACAGGGAGGATATTTTCCCTGTTTTTAACGTCTCACTTGTGGAAAATAAGAGGAAAGATAGGACAAATGGAAGGAAAGAAATATGAGGTGAATATTTTCCTTCTCGCTCAAAGTTTGAGAAATGAAGGAAACGGAAGAGAGGTATACATTTGCAGTTACTTTTCATGTCATAATTATCTCCTTAAATGTATGCTCTAATTGGATTGTAAAACAAAGAAAGGAAAAGAAAAGGCAGCATCTTCAACAACAGAAAAGAGTAAGAAAGCTAATTTTACCCGGCGAACAAGATCCAAGCAAAGGTGACGGTTGATGTCACGGCGAACATCTGCAGGCAGAGCCTTCAATATGGATGCTTCGTCTACACCTCGAGTTGCAAGCCACTTGTAATGAATAAATCTTCTCACCCTTTCTCGTAGTTCATGTGGAAGTTGGCGATGTCTCATCCACTCTTCTGTATCTCTTTGCTTTACTCTCCACTCCTCAACCCTTGCAGTGATAGATTGTAGGTAGGTCTAGCAGATAATATAATGTAATAAGGTCAATGTTTCTTGCCAAAAAATTAAGTTGAGAAGTGCGAACTTGAAAACCAAGGGACCCTTTTTTGGTATTATCATCAGACTGATAGTTATTAGTTACTAGAGCAGAGAATAACATGGAAATACCCAAATGAAAAGCTGTTGACATCACCCCATAAAAAAAATTAATTAATTAACGCATGGATAAAATAGATTTGTTGAGCTGGTTTGATAAGGTTAAGGGTTAAATACTCAAATGCATTAGCTCTAAGACAAAAACGCAAACGCAAGCAGACTAAAGGCCACTGTGGCACTATAACACCTGTTTAAATAATCGAAATGGTATATGCATTTGAAAGTATGAACTTGCACAAACAAAAAACTCAGCTTAGTAATACTTGTTAGTCTGAGCAATATATTGGAATCCTCAATGCGTGTTGACCAAGCATATCATCTCCCCACAGTTTTTCCTCAAAAAACCAGGCACAAAAGGACTCTCATGCCACTGCTCCTAAAACTATGGTCAGACTACAGATTTGAGAAGTTTGTATCACAAGTCGCAGTGAACAACCCAGAAAAAAATTTGGTCCATGAGCAAACTTTAGCAAATATTGACCTATAATCTCAATACATAGTCTCTGAGCTAATGCAAGCAAGAAAGGAAAGATATGAAACATACCCAGAATTCAGAATAAAAAATGAAAATGACGACGTGATATGAAGATAGAAATACTGAGGCTAGACAAGTGGTGGACCTAAGCACCAGAAAATGGTTGGCAAAAGCAAGTAAAATAAACAAAAAAGCTATGTTATGTAAATTATATAATCAAAGCAGTTTCACGAGTTGCACATGACAGTAAGTGTAGATTATAATGTAGAAGTACCTGCACATTTCCAATCAAATGAGCAAATAAAACGAGACCAAGCACCGCCAAGAATATGGCATACAATGTCTCACCAATATAGGTACTCACACTCAAAGTCTGGCCATAGCAACTGTTTAAAGAAAAAATGGAATCATATGTCATGTTAGAAAATAATAGAATCTTTATACATACTATCATTATTATATCATAACTATTATAAGTTTATAACAAAGAATAGCTAAAACCTATCAGGTCTGTAATGCAACAGTGTAGAGTTAGAGTTGCATATGCAAAAGTGTATCTGAAGTTCTGCTTTAGAAGATATTATTAATGTGAATGTTCAAACTTATGCGTCTCAATAATCAGATTACCAGTCTTAAGAGAAGATGTGTTCAGCTATTGTCATACCTTAGATTCTGCAAGCCCCACCAAAGGCAATAGAAGTACTTCCTCAGGAATTTCTTATTAGGAGCTTCATTTGATAACAACGTCTGGAACATACCATAGTCGAAACTGGCATTTTTGTTATTAGCATCACATCTAGTAAAAATATCAGTGCTCTTTATCCAATTTGGATCTGGCTTTACGTCACACGCAAGGTAACTACTATGGCAATTAGTTTCATTACGGCAATATTTTTGCCAACAGGCAGTCTGACGATCAACAGATAGCAGATACCACAATGCTCCTAAAACCTGAAAAGAGAAGTGCATGTTGAGCAGTTCCATTGTATGATAGTAAAACGGAAAATATGGCACAATAGTAAAACGGAAAATATGGCACAACCTAAAAGTAAGTATACCAAATTTCAAGAAATGAAATGGAGAAAGACTGCATATAGAAACTCATAGAGGTAACGAGGTATCGTACATGGCTAGCAGTCATGTATAACAGCAGATTGGATGCAGCTCCTTGCCAAGCAGTCTTCGAAAAAGCTCCAGTAACTTTGACAATTTTGTTATTCAAGGAAAATATGAGATATAATCTTAGAATGTACTGAAAAAGAGCAGCCAGGAACAGCATGTCATTGTTATGCTCAGACCAAGAATATTTGATAGCTGGTATCACAGACCAAGTAATGATCTGCAACAAAAGAAAAAATAACTGTCAGATAACAGCCACAACTCAAACTTCACGTATAAAGTGTAGTTTGCTCCACCTCAAGTAAACTAACGTATATAAACCTGCAATTATACCGCATGAACTTTTATGGTATGATGCGTCAGGTTGATAAAAGAATGGTCTTACCATCAGAAACAAGCATGTCAGAGCCACACAATAATTAAAACTGGTGACCAATATATTAGAACGAAATTGCTTTTTGGTAGTTCCAAGGCATCCAGTTGAATGGAAAGCAAAAGGCACAAAGTACAAATGCAGCATATCATCAAGAGATTGCAGCATTCAGAAGCTCACTATTTTTCTATTGTTTATAATGAAGAATGGGAGTTTTTCCATTGTTCAAAAGAAGAAGTTCACTATTTGACCTATGTTATCAGTTTCGACTTATAGTATCTGATCGTTACTTGCATGAAGCATACAAGGTCTTAGAAAACGATGAAGTTAGTTGGGCACAATAGTGTGGAGGGCTTAAGGAAAAAACGAATTTTGTAAACAATTCAAAAGACACCATACACATTTCATTTTGGTGATCATGAACTGCAAGCAACAATTTTATTTTTAAAACAGCTTGATTTATTTCAAATACATTATTTAAGAATTTCCTTAACAGACAAACCCAACCACCTATCCCTTTTTCTTTATAGTGTGGCCTGTGAAGACATCTACATAGATATGAACAACCCCTGAACTCAATCTTACCACCTTACAACAAATTTAGCAGTTCACAACCATCTAGGTAAGTGCTAAATGAACAATATGACATCAGAACTAACAAATACTTTCAATAATGATAAGCGATGCATCAGAAAGGATTCAAATTACCTGCGGTAAAGGCAACGAAGCCACTAAATCAACTGCAAAGTCAGATCCCAAATACTTCTTTGCGATTTTGTTAGGATCTGTAACAAGGTCTCCTCGACCGAAAACTCCCAACGTGGAGCTTGGATTAATATATGCGGTCATGAACTTTATCACAATTTGGGTGACATAAAAAAGGTCGGCAATTGATCGGAAGACAGTAATAAAGATAGCTAGGTGCCTATCTTTCCCGATGCATGAAGTGGGTTTGCCATAGACGATTTTAGGCACATAGAAGTACAGAGGGTCCATGAATAGAGCAATGAAGCATGAGAAACGGAAGACATAGTTCCATATCAAGATGAAATCGCTTGATGGATCGATAATCTTCTTATACTGAAGCTCATGTCCTGCTACAAAAATCTTGTTCTTCCCCGAACTCCCCACACCGAGCTTACGAGCAGCTAGCCCAGCTTGTTTCTTGTGAACAGGCATGGTTGGTTTTGCCCTCTCATCATGGAATCTGAGAGTGAAAATAAAATTAATATTCCATTTGAATGTAGCACTAAAAGTCTGCTAAAATTGTTTGAGAGAGATGGGGGGCATGTTAAACGATTCTAAAGTCAGACATGATCATCGTCAGTCAGCATGACCAGCAGGAATTATCTGCTCTTCTAAGGCTATTTTAGATTACTTTTCTAGGTATCTCATCCTTAGTTGTGAGTCTCTATCTTACTCTGTTCATCAAAAGTTAAAAGTATCACATGTATATCACAGTTAGCAAACAGGACAAGATTACTCTTCTGCTAAGAAACTAAACCCGAGCTTTTAAGCTACACAGGAACTATGAACACAGCAACAGCCTTTTTCTCAACAAACACAGCAACCACCAACCCAATCCGCAAAAAAAAGGTTCTTCTCAAATCCCCACCGAAACAGGAAAATTAACAGCAATATCGTGCCACCCATTCCATCCCTCCACCTCCACGCGCCCAACCTCCCCAAGCTAAAAATGGAAAATCTCCATGCTCCTGAGCAAAGAGAACAGCAAGCAAACCAGTAGTAGACAGTTCCTGCGCTCACCTTACGGTTCTCTGCCTCTGGAGCGCCATCTCATCCTCCACCCTCCTCGACCCGAACATGGCGTACTCCATCCACTACAAGGACCATGAACTCCGCAGCCACGGCCACCAAGCCACCACCCAAGAAACCACCGAGAACTAGAAGCAGCTGGGTCCTCCACTCGTCCGGCGGCGGGACAGCCAGAGGCAGAGCTTCCTCGCGCCGGCGGGAGGAGGAGGCCGGAGAAGGGAGCTGCGGCCGGCGCTCGGGATCGTGAGGAACTGCCCGGAGGTTCGGAGGGAGGGACAAGATCACGAGACCGAAACAGCCTGTGGCTTTAATCGCTGTTAAATGGGTGTATTTTGGGGTTAAAGAGTACTGCCCCATCCCTCTCAAAATGTAAGGCGTATTTTATTTGACTAAGATAAAATTTTGATCAATAATTATTTTATTAATATATAGTTTATGTGACATAAAATTAATATTAATAAATTTGTATTCAAAAATACTTACTTATAATTGTGATTTTGTATCACATAATTTATATGTTAATAAAATAATTATTAGTTAAAATTTTGTCTTAACGAAATAAAATATACCTTATATTTTGAGACGAAGGGAGTATTATTCCTGTTGACTTCAATGGCCATTGTCTAGTGGTAATTAGATACTCTTTGGCAGATGTCAAATATGTGAGAGCGGTCGTAGGAGACTTGGTCAACTGCCTAGCATGTGTCCGAAAACAAAAGGCTCACGTAGTCTATACGCCGCCTAATGTGATTGGAGCTTCGTCCGAAAATAAAAGAACTGTACAAATCTCAGCACCTCATTCACCGGTCCAGACTTATTTCTAACAAAACCGTATATTAGAATATATGTGAGCTTCCAGATATGATGGCAGATAATCATTTCAGATACAAGCATGTTTTGCGGGGCCATCTTCCCCGTTCACTCTTTTCCCCGGTTACACAAAGGATGCATACCTGCACACACATCATCACAACATACGTACGCTATATCAAGCCGTACCTTTAATTATCACGGCTTTGCATTTCATCTATATGATGTCGCGGTGACAGTATTTAGACGAAATACACAGGGACATGTGCATTCAGCGGTGAAACTGTGCCCACGCTACGTGAGACCCTCATGTCTTCGTAGATTTTCTAACACGTGTGATGGACATTACGTGCCACGTGTGCATGGTGACTTGAGTGGGTGGTACGTAGATATGCAGCATTCGTGTACTCTGAGAAAAGGAAGATTATTCATATTTACGTGATATGTGTCGTCGAAGGTATGTTAGTCATTCCAATGTCAGCTAACCCGGAATGAATACGGGTCATTCATTTGTTTAAATTTGATGGTTTATCTTAAGAAGTACCACCTTTAAAGACTTTTAAAAAATAAAAAATACCCTCATATTAAGGATAAAAGTGGAAATATAAAAATAACTTTCTTTTTTTAAATTAAATTTCGCATTTTTTTCAATCCTCGCCTGCGCCCGTCGTCAGTGCTCGCCTGCCGACGCCCTGCCCGCCGGCGCCCCGTCCGCACGCGCCTTCGCCGATCGCTCACGCCCGCCTCGCCCGCGCCCGCCTCCTCCGGCCGCCCGCGCCCGCCTCAGCCCCTCACGCCCCGCCCCCGAGCGTGTCACGGACCCTGGAATTATATTATGAGTAGGGGAACGAATAATCGCCAAAGACCAAGAAACCAGTCGACCTGGTGGCACGGTACCTGGGCCGTGTTCACCTAGGCGGAGTGGTCCGACACCTGACCAACGCACCATACGCTTACCGATGTCGTATGCCTTCGCCGTTGGTCAAGTCGGCTGAAAAGCGATTAGACTTTCCAAAACCACATACAATTCTCTGATCCTGCAAAGGCTTAACGCTGCTCTTAAACTTACTAAGCAAAATAAAGTCGGAGGAGCCCGACAGTCGCACCCACACCCTAACCTAGCCCGGAGGCTAGTGGGTCGCTCGAAAGCCCGGTACGACTGTCCACACCCTGCCTAGCTGGCACTGCATCTCAGCTAGCGGGTTACTCAACCGAGAACACTTCACAGAGTGAACACTAAGAGAAGACATCATTCCTTTATGATCGATTCCATATACTTCAATCATACACGCACTGCATATGGAACGATCACAATAACAACTTTGTACCACGGTTCAAACTCTACTGAGAAGGAGTTAAAAAGGATACATAAGTTGTCATTTACCCGAAGGGGGTTCTATACCGCATAACTACCAACTCGAAGGCTGGATACAGGTCTGCAGATGGTAAAAACAGCGATGAACACAAAAGTGAAACTCCTGAGATGGCAGCCCCACCATCTCCATAAGCATCAACACAACCCACAAGATTACGACCGAAAAGGATAACATCAACTAAGCATCTGAATCCGCGTTCCCCATCTTGTAATACTCACCGATACTGCGATCTCCTGCAACAAGTTCGGAATTGAATTTCGTAAGTACTTACGTACTTGCAAGCTACATTTGAAGGCTCATCCCAATTCAATTTCAGCATAGCATGTGATAAAGAGAAACACTAACAATCATGATGACAATAATCAGTGGGCATGACATAAGCATGAATGATAAAGCAATATCACCAAGGTGTATATCGACCATCCACACTAAGATTTAAAGCAATAAATCTCAGATTATCAAGTTAGGGGAATCAACCAAGATTCATCCATGTCAATTACAATTCGTCAAACAAGACGGTTTAATTATGGTTGCTCCAAACAAGACTCAACCTGTTCTGTGGTCAGGCAAGGCAAGCAAGACTTGTCCCGACACGAGAGAGGAATTAAGAATGTGTAAGTACAAGGTTGGCCGACCGTGACTTCCCACAAATCTTAATTCAAACCCCGCCGTGGGTGACGGATAAAGCCCTACGACACCGGCATCGATCAGGTTTGCACCATGTCGATCCATCGGTAGGTGACGGTACCCCGGCTCTCACAACTCCCAATTAGGGTTTCATATTTTGTTCATCCATTTAAAAGATCACCGCTGATCTTGCAATCAATTAACCCTACCATGCTAGTGATTTGCCATCACATAACATAGCATCATCATAAACATTTCAATCAAGCATTTCACCTCAATCGCAAGCATGGCATAAAATGAATTAGGAAATCTTAGCGAGCTTTTGTATACTTGCTTTGTTGGGTTTGCTCGGGATCACAGTAGTATTCAATCTCGGAATACTCCTCGTTGCTCGGTTCTACCCAAAATCAAATCCCGGAATACCGAAATAAAGCAATAAAAGAACTCTAATCAAAACCAACAAGTATTCGAATGCAAAAATGCATGATATGCAGTCTAACATGTAAAGAATCACTATATGCAACTAACGCAATTGATTTCGTCGAAATTGGAGACCTAGGGTTAAAGTTATGAATTTTTGAAGTTATATGTGTCGATCTTAGGGTTTCGTTAGTTCATGCATAACTTTAGTACATAGGAAAGGATCATGGAGATGGTGAGAATACTAATTTAGTATATGACCTACTTTAACTTCTGGTACCATGTTGCATATATCAGCGCTTAGGATTACTAATTAAAAGCTACCTCTAAAAATAGGTCCTTAGAGGCATTTTAGGTATTTTCAAAATTTTACACCATGGTAACATGAATAACAAGAATATCATAAAATTCTACATCTTAAAAGAAAACTAACAAAAAAAGGATTACTCAATTTGGAGTTTATTTGCAATAGTTATGGATTTTTGAAATTTAACTAGTTCTTAACCATTTTCTGCTGAATTTCGAATTGGGGCAAAACTTCACTCACCTACCCTCAGCTAGCTGGAGCCAATGACAAGGGGGGTCCACGGTTCCCTCACATTGCCCCCCCCCCAACCATTTCTTTTAATTTTCTTTATGCTTAACCGATGGGACCCAGCTGTCATTAGCACTGATCTAAGGGTCCCGGGTTCAAATAAGCGCGCTGTGGTTTTTGGTTGCCGGTGTCCCGAGCGACGGTGGCCGGTGGTGGTGACGAGCACCTGGGGAAGCTCTATAGAGGAAGAGGGGAAGGATGGAGGGCACAGGAGTAACAAGGAGGCCGAAATCAATATTTTGACCTATTTTGGAAACTTCGTTGGCGTGTGACCGCGAGGGCTAACGCCACGGTCAATGGCGTTCGCCCTCGGTCCACGCCCGCCCGTCCCGCGCGGTCAGCGGGACGGGCGGGCGTGGACCGAGGGCGAACGCCATTGACCGTGGCGTTAGCCCTCGCGGTCACACGCCAACGTGTTTGGCGTTAGCCAAAAGGGTCAGATTTTGAAATACTTTCAAACTAGGGTCATTTCGTGCTGAAGTTTCCAAAATAGGTCAAAATAGTGATTTCGGCCTAACAAGGAGCTCACCGGGAACTCGTTTTGGTGCTTAGTAGTGATGGAGGGAGATGGAGTCGAGGCTAGCGGCGACAGTGGCAGGTAGTGAGGAGGCGGCGTCGGCAATGGGAAGATCCTGGGCACCAGAAGAGAAGGAGAGAGTTAAAAAGGAGAGAGAGATGCCTGGGGAACCCGAAATGGTGGTCGGTCGAGGAGGAGGCTTACTGAGAACCGGCAATTTGGGGACGGCGGAGCAATGACCGGCGGCCGGGACGATGAGGAGATCAGCAGATTTGCTATGAAGAAATTCAATTAATCACGTGAGTGAGCTCTTGAGGGAATGACGAAACTATTTGGCAAGGCGAGAGAGAGGGAGAAGCTTGTTGGCCACAGGGACGAGGATGGCGCCGGTAGCGGCGTGCTCACCGGCACTCCAATGCCACTGTCGTCACGGCTTTTGCTCGCCATGGGCTCAGGTGAGTGCTCGGGAAAGAGCGGCGACGCGTGTGGAGTCGGTGGGCGAAGAGAGCGAGGGGAAGCGCTGAGAGGTGGAGGAAATGCCGAGGACGGAGTCGCCGGAGCTTGCTGTGTAGGGGAGGAGGTGAGCATCCGGTAGTGGAGATGGCAGGGAGAAGAGGACGCGTGGACAGAGGGGACTGCAGGTGGACCAGGAGCGTCAGCGGGAGAAGAAAGCGGGGAGGAAGGAAAAGCACCGGAGGACTGGTGGAAGCGAAACGGAAAAAGGCGCCTTCGGCGCGGGTGGGGAAGGAAATGGGCTCGGCCCAAGCGGAGGGAGAGCGGGCCGACTCGGTTGGCCTGTTAGGGTTAGAAGGGAGGGTTTCTTCCTTTTCTTTTCTGATTTTTAAATTCAGATCATATTCAGCTTTGCCATCTATTCATAAAAAGAGAAATTTTAAATTTCTATAATTTTCGTGTGAACTCCAGGATAGTTGCTCCGCTTACCACTGTTAGTGCCAAAACTAATACTCGTTAGCATTTTTCTTAACTAAAATAGGAATAGGGTTAATTGGAGATTAACTCCGGTTATATGACATTTGATTCCTAAAATTGACCAATTGCAAAAGAGTGCAGGTAGATGATTAGAAATCAAACGAATATATATTTTGCAGCGTTTGGATCAGGAAATGCTAACAAAATTTTTAGTTGACATTAGCTTCCGTCTATCATCAAGATTAGATTTTCGATCATGTATGTAAGGTGTTCGAGCTTCAAGCAGGTTTTAACCTACCTACATGATGAGATGCAAAAACTCATTATTCTTTGAGCAAAGCTCTACTGTTTATTTACCTAATGTCAGCATCTCGGTCATTACAAAGCGCCTCGGCCGCCTGCACCCCATCCGGCCCGCCCGCGCACGCCTCCTCCAGTCGCCTGCACCCCATCCGCGCTCCTCCGCCGGCCGCCTGCGCACGCCTCGCCCGGGCCTCACGCCTCCGCCGGCCCCGCGGCTCCGGCCGCGCGCACGCGCCTCTGGTCGTGTGGAGAACGGCGATGACAGCGACGACGGTGTACCGTGCTGGAAGATAAAAATACCAAAATACCCTTATGAATAGATGGTTGAATTTACTTGGTACTTTTTTTCTATTTGTAGAGTACTAGGGTACTATAAAAAAAATATCTGGAATGTTATGTTTGTTTCCTAGGTGATCCTTGATCACCCTGCCCAAGATTAAGGCTGGCGGCCTAAAGACCAAGCACAGCTAGGCAAGGGCGAAAGGGAACCAAAACGAAACATAACATATTCACGTGTCTCCCATGTTAGAATCTAGCTTGCGGCAATGACAACCATCTAACGATGGACCGAGGTGTCACTGATCACATGTGACATCTGGTGGCACGGACGCAGGACAACGATGTTTATAAGGATTATACTCTCGTGACGATAAGTGGCCTATCCGCCAGGCAAGAGAACATGGCCAGACGGTGCTAAATGGAGTAGATGGCTAATCTCCACATGAGCTTCGCTTTATCCCACGAAAGTTTACACAGAGAGGCTGACGAGCGGGTTGGGTTTGTAATCACAAACGAGGGAGGCAACTGATAAGGCGGAACCCACCCAACTCTACGATATAACTAAGAGAAACGTTAGCGTGCTACCAGCGACGGAGCCAGGATTTATCTAATTGATAACACAACTTAAATGTCAAATTTTTATAACATCACAAACCGTACATATAAGTATAAAATTTACTGAAAATACAGTGCAAACAATTAAGTAACGTCTAACATTTTGAAGCGTGCTTACATGAAACTCTCAACAATATTTAGCAAATAAGAAACTTGATCAAAGAATCACACATAATGATTATTATCCTCGGCAACAGCAGTAAGAACCGATTTGCAAAACAATAGACATAATAAGCAAAAGGAGACTCTTTCATGATCAATGTCTTTTATCCTCTAATCTCTCATTTCATGTTACTAGCCTCATCATATCATTACTCACAGATTCGAGGGAGGGTCAACTGGTGATCAATAAGTAAAAACTAAACAGCTAGTTTAAGTGACAAAGAAGTGGTATCTGCTACATGAACTACTTCAAGAAACAGGGCACGTACCCTTCTCAGTTTATCAACATAACACAAGCAAAGTGCTAGTTGTTCCTTATGTGATACATCACTAGACTCGTTAGTTAGAATTGCAGAGTGGTCATCACCAAGTTCTTTAGTTATGTGTCTAGTAGTTGCCGTGGCACAACATCAAATAATTATAAATTATCAAACTAAAATGGATCATTCCCTTTATTATCAATAATTTTACAAACTACAATTAGAAATTATCAAAATAAAACTATGCATTCATCTTCAACAGAATAAATAATCCACCTCACCTTTATGTTGTCACCTAGTCCTGTTGTATTGCTATCAATCTACCACGATGACATCTACGTCGGTGGCCGGTCTACTGGTGCCACGGTGCGCTCCTATCCCCGAATACCACCGCTGGCCGCTGCTGTAACCGTTGCCCACCTGCTCAACTACCCGCGCGTCATAGGACTTAGCACGCCCCACAGAGCAAGCAACAATTGCCACCTATCGCCCTCCACACCCGTAGGCAGGTCCTGAGGTCCACCCTCAATGTTAGCGTGTCGTCGGCCACCTCCTGCTTCCCGTGGTCGCCTCTCACCTAAAAAGCATTAGCTCTTCATATATTGCACAGAGAATATAACTTTTTTATGCTTCACTATGATGTTTCTTCTTGTTGCATCTAGTTTTTTATGTGCAATATTGTATTTTTCCCATTGTTGCAGCAAGGTTTATTCACTTTATTTTGTATGGTGTTTTTGTTACTTATGGAGTAAAAACTCCATTTGGAAAAATGATTTAGCTAAGACCTGTCGCTGGATCCCTCTAGATTCCATTTCTTATTTGCGTCAAAAGTCGTTGATTTCGGGGCTCAGCGAGCAAACGTGATTTCTGATGCGAGCGGCTGAGACAAGCAGATGCGGCGCACCGAGCGAGCTAGGCGCGCGGGCGCGGGCAACGGGTGAAGAGAACGACGCGGGGAAGAAAAGGACCATTGAACGCAGCAGGATCAGATGGTACTTGGTGTTCAATCGAACGGTGGAAGGGGCGTCCGACGTCCAACGCTTAGGGGTTCCTGTGACTAATCTTGCATGTTTCTTTTTGGTCAGGTGATGATGCACTGTCCTCGCCTCACCTAATCCGTCTTGCTACCATTACCCACCGTCGCGTGCGTCTGTTCCCCACCTAACCACCCAATCCAACTCTGTACGCTGAATGAGTCTCAGAGCCCAGTGACGCAATGCGCCTTTTCTTTTCGAGCTGAGTTTTGCGCTCTAATTCGCTGAAGAGAAATCAACCCAGTCGTGTTTCGGCATGCGTCATACGAACACCGGAGGATTTATGTTGTCTCACTGTAAAATTTCAGCATGCCAAACAGGCGTTGCAACTTGCAAGAAAGCCTAAACAGATATGCGATGGCTTAATGAGAATGAGACAGGACGAGCACATCCAACCTACGCCAGTCGTTTGTGGTCCATGGAACAACCAATCTTCTGGACAGCTCAGGCAAAAGGAGCCAACGGCACCAGCGTTGCTCAACCAGAAACGTCTACACCATTATGTCAATACCAACCTTTTTTAAGATGCGCTATAGTACCTTGCAGTGACCAAACAGAAGAACCAAGAAGGAAAGCTATACAAAAAAGCAAACCATCACCAACAAGCAAAGATAACTGAATATAAAACATGAAATGCAGAAAAACTTGACAGGAATGAGCTGCAAACGTGGCTGGTGGGTTTCACTTCAGACTGAATGGTATGCGTGTAACAACAGGTCAAACAAAACATCTGGCATGTCAATGTCAAACAAAATTGCATCCGAAATTTCACCCTCAGATGCTTGAGATTTTACCGTCTTGCACATTAAACCTATCAACAAGTATGTCAAATGCCGAGTAGTTTCACATGGTGTATGAAACATCAATGGCGTATGAATGCAAGGTATTTGGCTTGAGCGCAGTATCTACTGAGGAATTCAATCAGAGCAGTGAAGAAAGCAGAAGACAGGGAAGGCCGGCTGCAGCATGTTGAGGATAAGTTGAGAGAACAACAAAATCAGGAAGAATGGCGCCAAGTGCCAAACTCAGAAGAGCAGTCTAAACAGGCTTACACCTCATGCTGAGCATGCCCTGATCAAATTCTCTTTCCAGCACCCTCATTTCCCCGGCATAGGGCATAATAATCACAGCAAAGGTGCAAGTCATCCAACTAAACAGGCAGCTCCTGGGAAGCAGATTCAGTTTCTGGAGACTGGGCCTACAAAGAAATCTGTGCTTCCAATACTTCCAGAAGCTGCATTATCAACACAATCAACACCTTACCAATTTGGTACAAGAAGGAAGTTCGTTACTGCTTTTCGACGAGCAGCGTCTTCAATGAAGTATATGCATCGCGAAGAGGCGTCGTCTGCAGGAACTAATGCACGATTTTCTCATTTGTTTGCGCGGAGCAGGCGAGGGCGTGCGAAGAATGAAGAGCAAAACCATGAAGACATAACTGAAAGCCGTAGCCGGCCGAGTCGTTTAAGCAGTGCAGGACGATGCCTTTTTAACACATAAGAGAAAGACAGCTGGTCTTAGTTGATTAATACATCAATCCATAAGTTTCTCTAGTGATTAAAATCAAACACAAGCATAATAAGGCAGATAAAGTTATGGGAACCTTAACCAAAGTCAAGCAGTCGACGACGAATCTTTCAAATAGGACACTGTTCATAGCTGACGGGGTACAGAGCAATATTCCATAACAGAACACTGCACAGACATCAGGTACAGCTCTAGCTCCTGCTACGGCGGTATCTAGAACCATAAATTTTGCAACAATGCATTAGATACAGTAAAATTTACATAAAGGTACATCAGTACCTGACGATAAAATAAATAATATATACTGATATCTGTGCATTACCCGTTGCCATAGGGGGGAGATTCATCACGGCCACGGACTGGTGACCTGCTGATGCTGCGTCCACGTGCTGGTGACAAACTACGGCGCCTTGGAGAGCGTCCTGCAGGGCTGTAGCTTCTGTTTACAGGGCATAACTTTCTATCAGATCTATTTTTCTTCATGTAATCTATTAGTTGGAAGAGATTGCCATAACAAGCCAGACTTAATCAACAAGTGCAACAAATAAACAGAATCACAAGATGACTGTTAAAAGTGCTATTCTTTTTATGCAATTCACAAACACCTTTTCCACTCTACTACTCAGCCTACAAGCGGGGAACAGCAACACGTGGATACATGATTGAAAAACTTTATGTAGGTGAAAGTGTTTGCACCAAAAAAAAGCCATCCCTGATCTGATTGATTTTTTTCATGTAATCTAGCAGTTACAAAATTAGCATGATGGAGCAAACTTGCTTCATAAGTATGACAAAGTAGAGAAAATAACAAGATGTGCTATTCTTTTATGCAATTTACAATTACCTTTTCTCCAGTCTAACTCAGCCTACAAGTGGAGAACGGTAGATGGGTAGAAATTGGAAAACTATATGTAGCCAAGTAAACCATAGCCATGCCTATAACATAATTACTAAACTATATCTGATGTCACGAACAATTTAAAAAACGAATCAGACAACAGTACTAAAAGCAGCCTGCCCATTATGTCATCAAAGGGTTTAAAGTGTACAGAACTGATGTAAGCAAACTATAACAGGAACTTCTTTTAAAAAGAAGTATATATCCTTAACAGTAACAATTATTCGGTTACCTTCTGCTATAGCTTGGACTCCTGCGGTATCTAGGACTCCGGCTGCGGCTCCTGCTCCTGCTCCTACTGCGACGCCTTCCACTGCCTAGACCCCCAGCACCAATCCTCAAACGGCATTCACGGGCAAAGTGTCCAGACTCACCACATTCATAACACTTCATCTCAGACCCACCAGATCGTGATCGACCGCCACGACCACTGCTGGCATTACGAGACAGCTCAACTCTCCAACCATTCTTGCCTACAAAAGCAAAGGTCATACAAATAGAATTAGCTCTACATGAACCATGGATATGCAATATAACATTGCAATAAAAAAGCCAGGAAGAGGGGAGAGCTTCCTAAAAATATAAAAATAATGTTGTTGTAAAAATTCAATTAAGTTCAATCCATCAACTGTAATCAAATGTCACCGACTGCCATATAACAGGCAACATCTGTTAACAAAATGAAGCAGTCTATGATCTAATCCTAACAAATGATGTTACCATATACCACAAAATTTAGAGCAATTTAATTGTAATTTAGATATTTCTCACAAACAGCCATCCTCTCTCTCCTTGAGCCAAACAGAACACCAAGGAGGAAGATTCCATGTACAGCTGATGTAACTTCTTCACACAAACGCACTGGTCACATACCATCTATATCACGAATTGCATCCTGAGCATCCCTCCTGTCATCAAAATCAACAAATGCAAAGCCAGGTGGCTTTCGTGCAACCCATACACTGCTACCACAAAAGAAAATGAAGCAAACTGTATCAGTATCATTGGCATCAAGCAGAATGTAAATTTATGAATGCAAAAGATATCAAGAAAATAACTATTTCTAGAGGCACCTCAGGGTCAGGCCCAGTGGGAGAAAGCAGAAAATTCAGTGTTCAGTAAATTGGCCATATATTTTGCTGTAGATATATAAATACTTTGAACTTGTATCCTACTATCCTGATTACGCTAGTGTACGATGTACAAATCCCTAGCACATTTGAAGACAACATGACACAGGGCAGGCTCCATCAAACAACGAACAGTCGTGAAAGCGTGCGTCTATCGAAGGATAGCACGATTATTCAGGCATGTGACATCGATAGCAGCAGAACGACATATAATATGGCAGAGACAGTCAGTCCATGCACATGGATATGCAGCTAAAATAGGAGAACCTGCGACATGATCTAAGACTCGTTTAGGCGTTTGCTACTGGAAGCTCACCGGTCATTACAATACACCATTACCCGAACTCATATATCACACCAGGCGCGTGCGATTATTTGCATGTTAAGCCCCAAAACGAGTTGATGGCTTCGCTCTGGGTTAGGGATCATCACCCGCTTATGCTTCTCACCCAAAAACTCGCGCGCACATGCAATTCAAGAAAACGCTGGAAGAATCGCACGGGATCCAGAACAAAGGTGGATGACTAACCTCCGAAGAACCCCGAAAACGCGGAACTCGTCCTCGAGCTCCCGGGCAGTGACAGCAGGGTCCAAGTTGCCGACGTACACGCGCGCCATCGCAGCCAACCACACTACCTACAAATCACAAAAACAAACAATCGCAGGCACCAAGAGCGGTTAGATTTCAACAAAGCATGAAGGGGAGAAAAACAGATTACCACGGTAATCGAGTCGAAAGCGGCAGATCAAAGCTCGCGACCGGACCAGCTTTCGGAATCGACGTCGGGGGCACGAACACACCAGATCTAGGGTTTGGGATCTCAAGGGGGGCAAGAGGAGGTCGGTCGCTCACCTTCTCCGGTCTGTCTCCAGGAACGCTACGGCGACGGCGACGAAGGCGGGGAGTGAAAGGGGAGATGAGACTGGTGACGCGATGGGTGGATGGGGTGGGCGGTTCGGGTTGGCTGCTGGGGTCGCCTGCGGCGGGTTCCTTCTGGAAACAACGCGAGTTTTCGTGTGATTCAGCTCGTGCTACGGTGCACAAAGTCTAATCCCATTATAATCCAAAATTTGGTCCAGATTGTTGCAAAACTTTTGACATTTCTATGCCTTTTGCCGATCCTACTTCTTTTTCTGCGGGCAATAAAATCTTAACTAACCAAAATTTAATAGGATAGTTTAAATTAAACACGCGTTAATTTCATACCAGCGCGAGATTAGACGTTCAAAGTTACGTGTGCTAGCCTAGTGGATTTAGTTTTATAGATGCTAGTTCATATGTTGCCTCCTCCACCCTCCCCTGCGCGTTTTAGAAGAAAGCCGATTGCCAAGAGAAAAGAAAACACTCACCGTAGAGAGTATACTCGATGAAAATAGACCCAAAACTATAAATCTAAATAAGATTTAATAATGATAATCAGATCACATACCAATGGGATGTAAATGAGTTGACCCTTGATCCATTGGGTAACTCACCTTTCACTTATTTGATAGTTCGCTCTTACTAATGCAAGTTATGAAGCAAAATATCTAATGTGTCGTTGGATCAGTCCAACTAGTCCGAACTTATAATCCTATTGGTGGCTAAGATTTTCTTGAACTACCTTGCACATCTAAAATGTATTGCAAAGAAAGACGCTCACAACACCATGCCGTGCTTTGCATAAAACCCTTACAGATTGTTCCTCCTCAAAACCACATCGATGTCTATTTGCCTCTACCAAAGCACACGGCATTTGTTATTAGGATTTGAGGATGAAGAACATGAACCACAAACAATATAACAGAGAACTTTAACTCTTAACCGTTTATATTATGAACCAAATTTCAAACCTTCATCCACTTTGGACTGTGAAATTTCAGATCCAAACAATAAAATATTGCACCATTCGGAATTCAAAGAACAAACAAACACACTTACTTGGAACAATTTTTGAATCTGGAACAAACTGCCATGTCAATTCCAGAAGAAAAAAAAGTCAACATTTGGATAATAAAATTAATTGTTCGAATCAAGAACAAAGTGCCTAATCAAGAACATTTCTCAACATCCAGATTCAACATAACCTCATGATAAAGTGTAAGAGGACAGAAGGAAAAAACCCAAATTGTACTTGGCACAGCTGGCTCCATGGGAGGAGTACACCACTGAACCCAAGGGAGTAAACCGCCAGAGATTAAAACATCACGCATCAGGACAAGGGTGTACACAGTGATATCAGGGAGGAGGTGTACATAGCTTTAGTGATAGCGGTGATAGAGTGATTTCGAAATCTTTTGTTTTTTGTTTTAATGAAGTTGTTCATTTCAATGATTTTTATTCTTTTAGTTTAGTTTTATCAATTGGAAGCTACGGATATTTTAAAAGTGTAACAAAATCCAAACCCTACCATTTGAATCATTTGACTTCTTATACCAAATTATCAAATTCAAAACTCCATATTTTTAGATAGATTTTTCGTTATCCAAAGTTTTGTTTCTCCAACTTCTTCGGGGTTAGGGGGGATTTCTCGTTTCAAATGTTTACATTTTTTTAATGAGTGTTGGTTTGAGAGTTCTTTGACAAATGGTTTTTATAGTTTTCTTTTTCCTCCTAGGTCTGCGAGTGCATGAGACGAGGGGGCAAACTCACTAGCGCTTGGGGGAAAGAGGGGAAGAAGGTGAAGAATGTGGGAAGAGCGCCAAATCTTAACATGTGTGGAAGCGATTGTGATGGCGACCTCAAGAGAGACCCCTCCCCCTGCTTCAAATAACTTGTGTTCATCATTTTACCTCAATTTGGTGACCTAAGGCAGATCCCATGGAGCAAAATGTTGTTTCAATGATTTTTTGTGGGTTTTGTTGAATCTTTTTTATGTGAATGTTTCGTTCAAGATGGTTTGGTTCTCTCAGTGAGATGCATCTACTTCGATATTTATGTGGCACGTACTTGTGACATATATCCCAGTATTATATCAAAATAGCAGGAGAGTATAACAGTTAGCATTATTACAAAATTATATGTTCTTGTTAAAAAGATAAGCACCCACCGTAATTAATGTTTTTGTTTATTCTAATAGAATAAGCAGTGCTCCTTCCAGTTTGATCATAATATTACCAAGCTATCAAATCAGCAAGCCAACGAATCAGTCACACACATAATTGTTCAGAGTGTGGAAGACAAGATCGAGTAGCATCACAGTCATACGTCCACAAACTCAGCAACCAACTAATACACAATACAGAAACACATCATATTCAGGTCAATCACGGTGCATAGCTCAACCGCTGATCAGACGTAACAAAATACCATGCCATGATCACGATGAGCAGCATGAAATAAAGTCAGAAGCATTCCTCGAGGAGGCAGCAGCAGGCAGCAGCAAAGAGCAGCGCAGCTGCAAGAACAGAAACAACATCGATCATAGATATATATGCAGCAGACATCTTGGATCGCATGCATGCAGGAGAATTAACCAGAAGAACCTCACCATCCTCTCCAGAAGCCGCCGGTGCCGCTCGTCCTGATGTACATGGCGACGGGGTGGTTCTCCTGTGGGTCAGTGACGCCGTTCTCGGTCCGGTAGGGGGTCGGCAGCGGCGCGACGTAGGCCTGCTGGCCCGGCGGAGGCGGAGGGTACGCGGTGCCCGGCGGCGGGTAGCCTGCATGTAGAAAAAGGAAAACGAGAAGCACACCGATTCAGAACTCAAGAATCGCATGCGCTGCAGACTTCGTATTATCTGGTGATTCTCACAATTAAACCATAGCAAATTAGCATGTTCATGCAGATGTATCCAAGCAGAGATCACGACACGAAGTGCGAAATGGAACCCGGAGAGCGATCGGGTACGTACGTACCTGCGCCTTGGGGAGGAGCCTGGTAGCTCTGCATGATCGGTAGCTGCAACGAGATCGAGCTAGCAACAACTCTGCAGATGATCTGTGCTTCTGGTCGATGCAATGGATATCAATCAAGAGCAAGAGGAGATCGAAGAAGCTGCTGCTGCAGTGCTGCTGTGATGGAATGGAGAACTGCATCGGGTGTTTCAGCCCTATTTTATAGAGAGCTCGACACGGACGTACTTGCATTGGGTAGGTAGGTACGGTTGCTTGGGCGCGTGGATCGTCTAGAAGAAGAGAAAGGGAAACCGGCCGGGTGGATGCATGGATGCATCATCGGACGAGCCTCCTGTGTTGCTCTGTGATGAGATGTCTGTGGAACTCGGCGTGCGGTCTTTCTTTTTTGCGAAAAAATCGTCGGCGTTGTGGGAGAAACGGAAGCGATTCAACGGACGGGTGTTTGGGCCGCCTGCGGCGGATTTGTGCACGAAACCACGAGAGTTTTGTGTGCTCGGGTTGCCGCCGAGTTGGGCTGGTGATTCCACGCCGGCTCTACAATTTCATATGAGCTGGTCCAACAGTACTTTCACATGGCCCACTTCTTTGGATAATACTTCATATTGGGCCTACTGAGGCTCTTGACCCAGTTCAACTGGCTCAGGCCCTCTGCAAGGCTTTCATCAGCCTGAACGGATGCAGACTCCGGATTTCACGTCTCCCGGTATTGCGGGACATAAGAAACCGTCGCAAACCTCCAAAATGCGACCCGGCCCACCCACGCATGATGGTCTTCATCAACCTCCAGTGCGGCACGGCAATGAAGTAGGTGGAGCCAGACTCAAGACCAATGACCTCGTTCAGAGGTAGAGATTAGTATTATGGTGGTGGGAGGGGGGTGGGGAGGAGGGGTGTCCATCGTCGTGGTAAGCTCGTTGATGATGATGACATGGCACTTGGGTATCGTCAAGGAGGACAAAGCTGGCCATCCGGGCATAGGGTGGGCCAGACCGACTACTCGGAGTCCGACTTCTACACGGGGACACATCATCAACTTGAAGTACAAGACAGGGATAAACACTAATCCGGCAATCCCGGATTCTGATGTAACTAATTAGGAAACCAATATGTAAGCCGATTAGGATTCTTGTAACCCTACCCCGGTCGTCTATATAAGGCCAGGTAAGAATCCCCTGATCGGCAAGTTCGCAAGTTCTCAAGTTCTTAAGCTCTCAAGTGCTCAAGCTCTCATAAGCTTTGACACGCTCTCATATTCTCATACGGGATTCCAGCAATACCAGCCACCAAACACAGGACGTAGGGTATTACCTCTTTTTGAGAGCCTGAACCTATCTAAACATTGTCTCCCGTGTACACCCATCTAGATCTACTATGCGTACGCTGCCCCATATTCATTATTGCCGGATCAGTACACCGACACTCGTGTCCCCCGAGTTTAGAGGAAGGGCTGACGGGGGTGGCTGACCGGTGGTGGAGCCGATTGTGAGGGTGCTACAGTGAGGTGGCACAGTCATAATCAAGGAAGACGGTTGATGGGCTAGGAACCCGATCCAGAACGGTGGTGGGTTGTCTGTCGGTACGGTATGTGCTCATCGTGTCTAGCACATTTTCCACGGTGATCGTCACTTTGCAGCAAGCAAGGAACATGTAGCTGGAAGCAGGAGTCTATAGGATGAACCTATACTCCGCCTTAAGCAAAAGGGTACAACTTGTCAAACAGGACCGCCCCACCTCCATCGACTCCAGCATGTTCTTCTCCACCTCCTCTGCAATCGACACCATTGTCCTTCTCCTTGTCTCCGGTGGCTACCACCATCGGATCCGTCAGCACATTCCCACCTCCTAACCAATTACTGCAGCCGTACTCCTCCGTCTCTATCGGAGGTGGTGGCTAACCACCACGCCTCGCAGTCCCGTCTCCTCCAACACTGGCGATGCAATATGCATTGGTATGGATAATTCTAGGTGCATTTGTGTCTTCCCTTTTTTGTTCTTCAGAGAAGAAAGAAGTTCCCTTCTATCATGTGACGAAGGGATGTAACAGGTTCCCAAGTTTTCTTTTAACCGATTAACCAATTTTTGGCCAATAATTTGGCAAAAATGCACTGGAAGTTGCCAAGAACCATGGACATGCAAAAGAAATTTGGCAACCATCGAAACAAGGATCAAATTCTTGTGCATCAACTAAAAACCTGGTATGGTTGCCCAAACCAAAGCACGGGAATAGTAAACAAAGAAGGAAAAAATAACCCGGCAAGCAGACAGGTCACACAGTGATATGAAGTGCATCTCCGTGCATGTGCTTTGCCTTCTTGATCTCGATCCTCAAAAAGCAGATCGAGAGAAGAAAAAAGAAGTGCAAGACTCATCCACGCCGACGAAAGGAAAGTGAGTAGTAGCACTGTGCATCGCTTACGATTTGCCTTTTGGGATTTGGTCAAAGGGCTGTTAGTGAATAGTGAGCTAGCCAAGCGCATGCAGTGAGATGAGATGAGATTTTGAGAAGTGATCAAGTGAGACGGCCCGAGCTGGCCGGAACAACAGTATGGGGGGAGAGAGGGCCATCTCAAACTAACTGCAAAAAGAACGGTGCCCATGGAGTTCATGATCACTGTCACAGTTCACAAGTAACAGGAGTTCTAGCTCTTGTTTATTCTTACTTTGCAGGAGTGCTAAATGGCAAGCTCTCTCTTAATTTCCTCTTTAGAAAATCTGAATTGCAAGCTCGTACGTGCAGCAACTTTCTTAAGAGAAAAGGGCATACACTACTTGAGTTGCATGTGTAATCATTCGCAAGCGTATAAAAATCCAGTGAATATTTGAAGTGAATTTAGACTGCACACCAGCATTATCATGGCAGTTGTTGACCATTTCCTCAACTACTCATATCTCATGTGCTACAAGTGTCAATTTCCAATCTTTTAAGCTACTACTGCGTGACTAATTAATACTTATAAATCTGCTGCATGGTCCATAACTTTTCATTTCATTGACATCTATTCCCATGGATTTCAGGCCTACATTTCTGAAGCATACATGCTTGGTTGTCTCAGACTTGTAATCCACTCAACATGACGTCCCTTGCTGCTCCCAGACTCCTAACATGCATGGTCAATTCTTCACCTGCTTTTGTGCCCGGTCGCATTCGCCTTTCACCCACCGGATTTGCGAGCTAATGATGCATGGAGCATGAACGCTCCGTGAACTCGGGTTAAAAAGAGAAATAGGATTTAAAAGGTGCACTTTACTGTAGCTGTGTGGTCCTCTACTCTACCAAAACATTGACTCACAGTTTTTTAAAAAAGGAAAAATAGCAGGAGATCGAACCAGCTAGCTTGGTAAGATAAGTAGCAAATACAAGTTTCTGGTCTGCAATTTCATGTTTTCACTTCTTCAAAAAAGACAAAAGCACTGCCTAATCCTCAAATACTTTTTAGATGTTCAAATAAAAAAGGCGAGATCTTACGCAACTTGTCACAAATTCATAATACCTACGTATAAATCAAGTTTTTAGAGGAGCTACAGAGCTCTAGAGGAATTTGTTATCGAACATGCACGGGGATCTGCATGGGGAAGTTGAACATCCAACTAAATGACCATCTGGCAGCGCTCGGTTTACGGTTTGTGTGTTGTCTTTTCTTGTGTTTATAAAAGCTGCAGTAAAAATGAAGTTGTGAAAAGTTTACTAATGATCCGTTTGTTAAATCAAACTAGCTAAATGCTTATGTATTGCTACAATAGAAAGTACACAATCACTAACTTTGTGCTATATAACAATTATCTAAAAATATAAAAATCGTGATACATACATCTACCATATATAATAGACGGTAGTTACGCAAGTTCTTGGCAACTTAAAAGATAGTCTCAGTGAGGGTAAACGAACCACTATGAACTTAGATCTTTATAGGAGCAAAGATTATAATTAGATAATTTATGCTATCCATTAGTTGGTCTCTCGTATTTTGTCACATATGTTCTCAAAGTAATCATATACATTTTTTTACTACTATAAGAAAAGTTAACCGCTAAGTATCTAAACATGGCTCGATCAAACCAGATTATCATATAATACGCTGTGATGCCAAACAGAGTTTAAAACCGGTAACAAACGCCTAAGACAGACAAAAAATATAGCTGGTGCAGCATCATCAGTGGCGATCGAGGCTACCGTTAAACGCTTAAATATGTCAGTGTGTTCATGTATTGTTGCAATAACCTGTAGAGGAAGTGCAACTACTGTTACAACAGCCTGTAAATGCAATGCAATCTGGAATGGACAGTCCACTGACTCCACTCCGTTAAAAGAACAGCTCACGAAACCAATCGAACGTGGGAAGAATAGGATTTGAAAGGTTCATCCGGCTTCCTATCACCTTCTCATCACATGCACATGCACATGCACCACCCTCTGATTTGCAAGTCAAATGTGCCACCATACCACCATTAAATGCTAATTATGCCACTGAGTCATGAGTGGTTAATTAATTAATTTGTAGGTTAATTTGTCTATGTCATGACAGACAGCTGAATCCTGAATTGCATTGTCATGACTTTCTGAAATGATTGTTTTAGATAATGGAAGAAACACTTCTGAAATGATGCATGAGACAAACCCTTTAATCTGGCTCTGATATTTCCATCAGAGGGTACAAACCTTCAGAGACTGTGGTAAGGTTTGCAGTTTTTGTTTCAAATTCGTCACTGCCAAACTGACAAATATAAGCAACCGTCCTTTTTTTGTTTATGAGTGGCTTCGAAGTTCCTCCAATTCTGCTGAACTTGTAAAGCAAATCACCATAGCTTATGTTTCACAAAACTATTTGAATTCTCTCACAAGTCACAATCAAGAATAGCTTCCTAGTCTGCTAAGTGTTCGTCAATGCGTCATAGTCATAAGAAATCAAGAATGCAACTCTTGTAACTATAATATCATCCCGGCAAGTAAAAGAAAAGAAGAAACACATGAAGAAGAAGAAAAATAATTCAATCTTTTGTGTTCAAAGTGCAAACCAAATGCAGCTCAAGAATGGCTTCCAGCGCTGCTGCTCTGCTGCCACCCCCCGGCGGCCCAGAGCAGCGTCGTCCTCGCGAATGACGGCCTCTCCTCTGCGAGAGACGAAGCCCCATTGTTGCCGAACCTCCCTGCCTCCACGTCTCGATGCTCCTCGCTTCCACCCTGCTTCCTGGTCACCTCGGCCATCGCCGGCAACCGGAACGACACGGAGCGCCTCCCGGCGGCCAATTCAGCAGTCCGGCCATCATCCTTCTTGCCTGAAGCCATCCAGATCTTGGACACGGAGAAGCTGTCCTTGTTCAGCCTCGCCGGCGCCGCCGCAACAGCCGCGGCCGTGGCACCGTCACCGTAACGTCCGGCATCCGCCTCTTTCACCGCCATCTCCCACGCGCCTTTCTTGGCGTTCCCAAAGTCGCAGTCCGATAACGCGAGACGGCGGCGCGACCGCGAGCTCACGGGCTTCTTCTTGGGCGTCTTGACGGCGACACGGAGCGCCGCGTGCTCGTCCATGACGTACTCGTAGGATCCCATGGACAGGCACCTTCTCTGCCCAAGGTTTGTGCTAGTGCTTTCGTCGACGGCAAGCTCCCCGGTATCGCCATTGGCGTCGTGGCACCTGAGCTTGCCAAGCTTCACCTCGACGACCTCCTCTGCCTTGGGGGACCCTTCATCGTCTCTACCGCCCCGCGCCTCGCCATCCCGGACAGTGTCGGCACGGCTCTCGGACTGGAGGACGAGCACCGCCGGGCTGGACGCCGGCGAGAGCTCGGCGGCGAGGAGGATGCTACCGCGGCAGAGCGGGCACGTGGAGTGCGACAGCAGCCAGGCGTCGATGCAGGGCACGTGAAACGCGTGGCCGCACGTCGGCAGCAGCCGGAGCTTGTCGTCCATGCCGAACTCGCACAGGCACACCGCGCAGTCGAACGGGTCGACGTCCTTGTGGCCGGCGACGACGGCGCTGTAGACGAACACGGGGAGCGCGTCGATGAAGGCCTGGTCGACGCCGGAGTCGTGGAGGTGGAAGAGCTGCTGGAGCTGGCCCTGGAGCGCTGTGGGGCTGCTGCCGTCGGCGTCGCCGACGCGCAGGCGCCCGCGGCGGCCCCGGCGCAGGCGGAGGAGGTTCTGCACCAGCAGGTTGAGGAGGCCGAAGATGAAGAAGACGACGGCGAGGATGGCGATGACGAGGAGCACGCCCGGGCTCAGCTTGGTCTGGATGGTGTTGAGCACGGAGTCCATGGCGGCCCCTATGCCGTGCCGTGTCCGTGCCGCGCCCCGAGTGCTAATTATATACGAGGAGGTGTATGTGTATCAGTGTATTGGCCTTGTTCTGATGGGTTGGTGATGGTGATGCGGCAGAGTAGTAGTAATAGTGGTGGTTAAGGTATTTGGGGGAGATCACAGGATCAGGTGCACTGGCGACAGTCACCGGAACGGCAGCAATGTGTCAGGGAAAAAACAATTGTGGGCAGGGAGAAGAGAACGGGAATATATTTTTAAAATATTATTTTTATTCCCATAAATGACAGAAGTACAACAAGAAATGGAGAAGTTTCAAAAATATGGCTTGGTCAGCTGCCCATTTGCCGGAAACGACCAATCGGCGTTCCAAAAGCCGAGAAGGACAAAATCAGTTGACAGTCGGCCGAAAAGACCAAGCCGGCAGCCCACTGGCCGACTTGGGCCAACTAATTCTGAAGCCAAGAACAAGTCGGCCAGCCAGTGGCCGACATGCCCCTAATCGGCCGGCCAGTGGCCGACATGGCGCTAATCAGCCTGCCAGTAGCCGACCTGCCCCCTTCCCCGTGAGGCTTGTCAGAACTCGGCCAATGACGGCCGATATGCGTCCCAGCTGCTCTATTTATTCACTCCGAGGCATCTATCTGCCTCCCACCCACCGACGAACAGAATAGACCAAGCAAGTGGATAGAAAGGAGAGGGGTTAAGGGTTCGGGAGCGAGTGGAGAGAGAGGACATTAGGGTTTCAGAGGCGAGGCGGAAGAGGGAGGGATCTCGGCAACGGGGCTCATATGAGATAAATATTTGCGTGATTCTTTTTTAGTTTCCTGGATATAGTAACTATGTCAATATTGCAAAATGGTAGGAAATGGCTTCATCCGATTCAAACGATATGCCGAAGGAAAAGTTGATTGCCAATGTGCCGAACGGAGTCGAGGTTCCCCTCTGCTGGTACCAAGATCCGTGCAAACTAATAGAATCAAAAGAGATGTCTTACACCTTCGAAAGAAGGTTCTTCATGTGTGCTAACTACGACAAAGAGCCAGCGAAGGTTGCCGTGCGCACACAGCGTCAAAGAGTAAAACTCGCACACACCCATATTCGTAACAGGATGCAATACAATGCTAACACTCATACACTCATTTGCTTGCAGTCTCCACCCACTATATGTGACTACATAGAGTGGCTGGACAATACCCAATCGAAAGAGGATGAAGAACAACTCATGCGTGAGGTTTATTTTAGGCAAGGTTACAATCTGCAACACATACACGAGGCGGAGGAGGTGGAGAAGCAAAAGCATTGGCAGGAGGAGCAACGCAAGGAAAAGAATGAGGTGGAACGTCGAGCTGCGGAGGCACGTGAGACTGAAAGGGCGAGAAAGCGCGAGACCACGCATCACGCGAAGGAAGAAAGCGAGGAAGCTCATGCTCGTCGTATAAGGAAGGGAAAATATCCGAAAGACCCTAAGTAGTTATTACTATGTTCTATTATCTTAGTTGTTCTATTATTAGGTTGTTCAGTTCGGTTTTATGGTTGTATCATGTGAATGTTATCGTACCGTCTACCTCATGTGAACTGATAATAATGTATCGTACTCGTACTCCAGATTTCGATGAAATAAACTAAGTGTTCCATGAAAAAATACTACAACTAAGATCCATAAAATCCAAAAGTGAGACAGTCCTAACGATTTAAAATAACTACTCCTGCTAGTCTCCTTGTCCAGGTCCTCCTGGGCCTCCCTGTCCACGTCCTCGACGCAGCGCCCTCCGCGGCCTCTTGCGGAAGTCGGAGTACGTTAATTGTCCTGGTGGAACAATCGTACGACGGCCTCTACCGTGCAAGGGCTCATCTGGCTGAGAGGCTATAGGCTGGGTGTCCTGCGTTGGTGGCGGCGGTGAAGACGGAGTAAGATAACCTCCTCCCGATGCAGAAGTGTTGGCGGGGTCGAATTGAGTGCTCAGGAAGTATCGGGACGGGCTGTCCGAACCTCCCCCTCCCTGTGACATAGGAACAAAACCTATGCGAAATAATAGTTCATGATTGTGGGCAAAAAAGTAGAATGTATTACGAAAGAAATTAAAATTATGTACCAGGTGTAGGAATCATGGACGGAATCAGGTACCGGTAAAAATTAGCCCCCAGATGGCGAATGCACCACCGGCTTTGCATATCAGCCTAAGGTTCGAGCTCATCTGCTCTGGGGTTTGTTAGAGTCTTCACGGCTTTCAATATATCGGGATGCCTATCATGGAGTATGCACACGTTGGGTTGGTTTTTTACTACACCTCGCTTAAGTCTTCTGAAGAACCATAGCCAGCTTACGTAGTTCTCGCCTTCAACAAATGCGAAAGCCAATGAAAGAATTTGGTTGTTACCGTCCACTCCAATAGCAGTAAGGATTTGGCCCCTATACTTGCCTGTCAAGAATGTACCATCAACGCATAGTACAGGTCGATAGTGGTTTAATGCTTGAATGCATGCCCCGAAGGAGAAAAAAGTCTGATTCATCTCTTTAAATCCCGGTGATTCCGATGAGAAAGTGTACTTGATGTCGACGTACGTGCCCGGGTTCCTGGCTTGTAGTATCCATAGCAGGTACGGAAGGTTGTGATATGAATCTTTGAAATTTCCAAATCGCATCTCCATGGCCTTCTGTTTAGCCCGCCATGCATTTCCATAGCTGATTGAGAACTGATACTTGTTCTTTATTGCTACTTGAATATGTTTCACTTTTATATCCTTCTTCTCCACTATCTCGGCAAACATCAGTCTTGCAATTAGGCTTGAAGTGATGTTACGATGCTCTGCGAGGACGTTGGATTGAACACAGTTATGAGGCACTACTCTGCTAATAATCCAATTCACTTCGTACTTCGGGACGTGAGCATGAATAGAGTAAGGACAACCATTACTGCTGCACTTTGTGGTGTACTGGGTCAAGGTAGACACTTGAACAAAAAGTGTTCTTTGCGTGGACATACCCCAAAGAGCATCTGTATCTTTCAATTCGAGCTTGTCGCAATACATGGTGCCATATTTTATCTCATTCCTTCTGAACTCTCTGGATGACTCATGTCCATCCGTCACACGCATTCCACCCAATAGTTCTTGGTTTCACCCGCTCGGAATTTGATGATCAAAAGTTTCCTCGTCCTCACCACTATCTTCATCATCGACCTCCTCGTCTTCATCTTGCACAGTGCCCGCTATGACTTCCTGCTCCATAGTCTCGACCAACTCTTCGAATTCCTCAGCTTCATCTACCCGCCCAATAGGACCATGGTTAGATCTAGTTCCTCTCGGAATCACTCCTTCAGAATGATCATCCACTCCATATTGTCTTACCCCTTGGGCCGATGAATTGATGTGACCTTCTTCATACTCTCTACAAAGATACCCCGTTGGATCCTTCACAACAGCCTGTACCAAAGCAACCGGCTCATCTTTACGACCGCTGCAGACCCTAAGCCAAGAACTCCACTCTTTGTTCTTTCAACAGACATCAAATCCCAACGCTTAGACCCTAAGGATATTGTAAACACTGCTTGAATGCTGATGCTATACTTGTCCGTATTAAGACCAAAGCTATGGGTGAACCAGTCTTTAGCTTCTCTAATGTTCAGCGACTCAGGATTTTCCAGAGGCAATACAGTGTAACTGAATGCACTAAGATCAACTCCAGACGAGTTTGTCCTCACTTCTTCAGGATCATAGAAAATCTTGAATCTCACTATATCAGACATTCATATCATCCGTAACATCATTTCTTAAAATTTACAATTAGATGCTACATCTATGTTCAAGATGTAGGAGACTCCTAATGTATAGCTACATACACTGAACTGATCTATAATAACAAAACTAGGTTTACGATTATTTCTTAACTACGTAGTCCACTTCTATTATTTCTGTATGATTTTTCTAGTTCTATATAACTATTTCTAAAATCGTCAACTATATGATCAAATCATGACATATGTGATCATAGATGGAATTCACTTTCTGAAACGCTGCAGGTAAATTATTCTAAGACCTTATATACCTAACATATTAATATTATTTCTAACACTAAGCTACCATGCTAATACTAAGCTACACAAGACAAAAATCTATAATTAATGTATTCAAACTAACTAATAAGCTAAATCGATTAAAAAAATTCAAATTAGAGTTTACCTAAACGACGAAAAAATCCGCGATGCGGCTTCTCTTCTCTTCCTCTCCTCTTCTTCGTTCTCTTCTTCTCTTCTCTTCTCTTCCTCTCCTCTTCTTCCTCCTTCTTCTCTTCTTCTCCTCTTTCTCTTCTCCTTTCTTCTCTTCTTCTCTTCTCTTCTCTTCCTCTCCTCTTCTTCCTCCTTCTTCTCTTCTTCTCCTCCTTCTCTTCTCTTCCTCTCCTCTCTCTCCTCAGCCAGCGCCACCGCCGCGCTGCCGCCCCACGGCCTCGCCGCTGCCGACGGCCTCGCCGCTGGCCCCCGCCCTCGCCTCGCCGCGTCCCCACCCCCCGCCACCACCCCCCCCGCGCCTTGCCGCGTCCCCGGCCCCCGCCCTCGCCTTGCCTAGCCGCGCCGCCGCTCGCCTCGTGTGCGTGTGTGCCAACGCGTGTGTGCTGGCGGGTGGAGTCGGGCTCCTAAATGCCGATATGCCCAAGTCGACCAGTCATTTGCCAACTAGAGGGGCGAGTCGGCCAATGGATCGCCGACTAGAAATAGCAAGTCGGCCAGCCACTTGCCGACTAGGCATGTTGGCCAGCCATGGGCCGACCTAGAGCTTTTCGTTCCGTTAGAGGCCGACCCACTCTGTAGTCGGCTTTTGCTTTGTCGATTTTCTCTTATCGGCAGCTCGGCAACCGACCGGTGCTTATTTTTGAAACTCCTCAATTTCATGTTGTACTTCTGTCATTTATAGGAATAAAAATATTATTTAAAGAACCGTGTTTGTTGCCTTTGCTTGTACCTGCACATTTGCAGAGTTATTTGCACCATGATAGTGTTGCCGTGGTACAGACTGACTGATCAACGCTGCCTATTCGGCTATTTGCGCCCTGGAGTACTGCAAATGTAGGGTACGTTTACGATCTCGATATGGAATGGAACCTTGGACGCATCATGCACCGCGGCGCGCATTACTCCAGCAAGGACATACATCAGTCGTGCACCTACTGTTCAACTGTTGCTCGCGGTGGTGTATTATTGTTGCTGTGGCCCTCTAATCTGCTAGTCCCGTCAACAACACGAGGATAACCAAATCAAGGCGAGCAGATCTCACGGAGAATCTGAGGCGACAACCTGGCTGGCTGAGCGGCGCGCGTCTGCTACTCTGCGACGAGGAGGCCGTGCTAACTTCGCGTCACGGGCTGCGCGTGCGCTGGCGCACCGAGACATCTGCTCGCCCATGATAATGCAGGCCTTGGAATGGGACGGCCCAATCCACCAAATACGTATGTGGTTTTACTCACTAGGAATTGGTCTTCCATCCAAAAATGAAAAGGAAAGAAAAATTGGTCTTGACTATCCATCCAAATTGCCAGATCTGCCCCCACACATAGCAAAGAAGGTTCCAAACCTGATCGACAGACGACATTGCCGGTTGGTTAGAGGACACACATATACTTTCTGTACATATCATGCATGGTACGTGCACCAACAGATGATAATACCGTGGAACTTCAGAAAATCACAAGTGATAGAGCAGAAAGGCACACGAAAAGATCCCCTTTGGATTGGTTGGATCCTCCATCTGGGAGCAGTCAGAGCACAGCAAGGTATCCACTAACACACGAAAGAATACCCGAGTGGTACGGACACCCTCTTCATTTGTTTTCGCAAAAGTTGACAAGAATATGGATGATGTTTCGATAAGCATAAATCATGTCCAGTGGTGCTTTGGCACAGAGAAGTTCCAGACTTGTTCTAGAGGAAAATGACAGAGACACAGCAGGAACAGGTGAAAGGACCATGGAAACGACGGCTATAAGGCTTTTTGATCTGTTGCGTCGCCATTGGCTTTGTAAGGTGAAGCCGGCTTAATGATCCTGTCCGTCGTGTTTTTTATATCTTTCTAAAAGGTAAAGGTCGAAGCTCTGCTAATAACCTAGTATGATTCTGACCATTGTCATGAAGCAAAATATATGACATGTTCTTGTAGCTAGGAATTAATTTGTAGGAAACCTTGCATCAAGCACACACACAAAAAAAAGACCCTTAGAACGAATGTCGCTTTCTGTAAAAATATATCAACTGATTCTAGAAATAATTTCGCACTGATCTTTCGTTTGCATACCCTCTTTTTGTCTATTTCGAATGCCATTTATTACTAAGGTCCAGTTAATATACACAACATAAAATAGATGGTGAGATATCTTCTTTCCTATTTTATTCCGGTTGATATGGGAAGTTTTTACCTTTGTTTACATGTTTCTCTAATAAATGTAGGAATATCTAGCCTTTCGAATAAGGCTCCTAGCTGTCGGACATCCGACGGGAGCCCCCCATCGAACGCGAGCCCCACCGTATGATCAAATTCGTTGTAACCGACTGATTTGGAAACAAATCCTATACGACCCGGGTCGTATAGGACGATCGGGAGACCCACCCGCCGTGCGTCCACGTGTCCCCTCTGCCCCGTCCCGAGCGCCCCTCTGCCAGCTCGCCCCCGCCGCCGGCCGCCCGAGCTGCCCCGTCCCGAGCGCCCGCCGCCTCCTCCACCTCCTTCGCTGCCTCGCCTGAGCTCCTCGCCATCCTCCCCGTCGCCGCCGCCTCCGCGTCGTCGCCGCCCGTCGCCTCCCCCGCCTCGCCTCGTCGTCTCGGCCCCCGCCTCCGCCTCGCCGCCGCTCCACCTCTCCGCCGCCGCTTCCCCGCGCCGCCTCGCCTCCGCCCCTCCCGGTAAGCCCCGCCGCCATCGGTGTCGCGCCGGGGACTTGTGCGCGACAACGGCGGGGGAGCTCGGCGGGCGGCGAGCGGCGGCGAGCTAGCCGAGCGGGAGGGGGGGGGGCAGCTCGGGGGCGGCGAGCTTGCAGAGCGGCGCGTCGGGGCAGCTCGGGCGGCGGCGAGCTCGGGCGGCCGGCGGCGGGGGTGTGGGAAGGGGATTGGGGCAGAGGGGACACATGGACGCATGGCGGGTGGGTCTCCCGATCGTCCTATACGACCCGGGTCGTATAGGATTTGTTTCCGACTGATTTTGGTTTCTCTCGCATTGCTCTCATCCCGCAAAACTCGCTCTCCCTCATGCTCCGCACTTGCACCCCATACGCGCACGTTCTCCTTCCCCTCACTGTCCATTTAGTGTGTCGTTTCTCTCTCCCTCTCCCTCACTTACGCCAAATTAAACCCAGGATGCAAGCAAAATTGGAACCTTCTCTGCAACAAGGATTTTTTATTGGTGCAACGTCAAAACAAAATCGGTGCAGCATCGAGCAAACCCAAATAGCAACATACTAGAACATCAAACTGCAACATACAAAACCAGTTAGGCGCAGTATCACTAAATACAACCTTGAAGGGCCGAGAATGATGTCTAAAAGGGCGGGAGGGGGTTTGAATAGACTAATAAAAAAAATCTATCCATAGAACTAACACGCCTTAAACATACTAGTAAGATAAGTAAACTAAGCAATCACACAATAAAATATGACGAAGGAGAGATGAGAGATTGCAAACAAGGATGACACAGTGATTTGTTGTTGAAGTTCGAGCCTTTGGCGAGACTCTACATCTTTGTCGAAGAAGCTCAATCCTAATATCAAAGCCAGCACCGAAATATGATCTTTTCTCGAAGGGTTTACCGATGTGAAGCCTCTTTCTCTTCTTGGTAGTTTTTCATCTTGCAATAGGTAAACTTCAATCTTTACAAATTTCTCGGCTTCTTCACAGGCTTGAAGACTTTCAAGCAACGCATAACCATCTACGAAGCGCCAACCTCCAAGAGTAATAAGTTCGGAGGTGATCCCTTGCTTGGATGCTCAATAGGAATTTAATCCAAATCCTCAAGATTTCTTCATCTCAAAGGTTCATAGAAGAAGGCAGGAGAAAGGAGGGCAAATGTGTAGGTCCGAATTTGGGATGCAAAAGATTTCCTCCATCCAAGGAGGGTGGTGGCTTATATAGATTGTTCTCAAAAATCTAGTCGTTACTCACAAAGAAACATTTCCCGGAGGTTCTAGACAACCTTACTCAAAGGTTTTGGGATGTAAACACAATGGCTTGTTTGGGAGAAAAACACTGTTCGGAGGGTGTAGCTTAGACATATCGAACAATTCAAAACCTCAGGAGAATCCAAACCCGAAGAGTCCATACTGAACCAACTCGAAGGATCCGAACAAAAACAACCCTTCTGTCCCGAAACACAAATTGACTCGGAGCTTTGGACAGGAAAAATGGAGCCAAATTTGTTTCCTTAGAAGTGCCGAACAAAAGAAAGCATTGAGACAAAGAATAAGTCCTAGTTCGGAGGTTTTGAAAGAATTTCCCTCGAAGGTCCAGACGAAGCCAAGGCTTCGATACATTGCCACTCGAAGTGTCCAAGCAAAACTCCCTTGTTAGTTCTGGACAACATGAAACACTCTAGAGAAAACTACTAAGTGGACTTCGGATAGTCCAGATGACATTCACTCAGAAATTCTAGACAACAGGAACTCAATTGGACAAAAGCTCTGAAAGGTTCCGGATATCCTGACGAACCTCACTCAGAGGGTACGGGTCAACACTTAAAGCGCTGGAACCTACTCTCACACACGGACATTCTTGCCGACTGGTCTAGACATTCCTGATAACCACTGAAATTTGGTGTAGAGTTTTTTAAAGACTTTTAGGAAATATTTTCATCGAATACTTAACAAGTTATCTTCTTCTATACTTTTGACTAGCTCCCCTTTATAGTTGTGATCATTGGATCACTAAAAGTACTATAAAATATCATTAACCTTTCTAATTTCATATTGTCTCTTTTTCAATTTTTTTGGGTTGTCAACGCCTGTTCCAACTTGCGTTAGGGACTAAATACCTAATCAACATCTTGATGCATGCATTAATTCCTTAACTGTTTTACCATTAATCATCAAAACCCACTTAGAAGACCAAGATACACTTTTAAAACTTCAACAATTGAACATCTTCTCTGCAATATAGATTATTCCTTTGTGCAACATACTAGAACAATAAGATATAACATTAAAAAAAAAGTTGGTGCAACATCGCAACATCATTAAATCCGAACTACAACAATCGAACATCTTCTCCTCAACATAGATTATTCCTTTGTGCAAGATACTAAAATAAGCTGCAACATACAAAAAGTTTGGTACAACATAGAAACATCCAATAAATACGAGTGTACTAAACTCATTGCAACAGTTCATCAGAAATAAATAAATAAAAGTCCTCAAACTCATCTTCCCATGTCTGACAACCCCAAAACTCGACTGAAACTCGCATTGCAAGTTTGCAACCACATGGCCCACGTCGGAAATTAGTAAGCCTAAAATTACAATCTTGAAAATGTGTAACTCTAATAAAATATTACTGTAATTTTTAGTTTGTATAGATTATAACAAAGTAAAATAGGGACGAAAATGATTGAATATTGATCAAAAAGTTAAATAATAACTGAGATCTGGAGCGGACAGACGCCATTTCTTTGAAAGACACGTGATTATCAACCAGATCCCCTCCCATCTCACACTTCAAAATGCCTACGCCGATGGCACCGAGCACACAGCAAACAAGAGCACTCTTCTGTTCCAAATGAAATGCCTAAAAATATACAGGGCTAAATTACAGGGACCCCCACCAACATCGCCGAGCCCCGAAACACAAAACCACCGCCTATTTATAATCCTTCCCTTCCTTAGCAGTCCCCAGAAATTTCTTAGAACGCGAATGATCGGCGAGCGCGCTCGCGCAAAGAGATCTGTCGAAGCAGCGGCGCGCAAACATTTGATCTTTTTGCGACGATCGAGCAGCTGACGCGCGATCTGAGTTCTGAGAGGGAGCCGATCGCTCTCGGATGTTTTGGTTCGTGTGCGCTCTCTTTCGTTTGCGCGCATGAGCAGAGGATGCGGGTGCTGGAGGAGGACGACATGCTCCCGTCGACGCCGGGGAAGGTGAAGATCGAGCGCGCGGGGGCGATGAGCCGGCAGCTGCACCGATGCTTCGCGTCGACCGGGACCATGTTCCTGTGGGCGCTCTTCCTGGTGGCCATGACGGCGACCTACCTCAGCTTCCACTCCTTCGTCGACACCTCGTCGCGGTACTTCGCGGCGTCGTGGGGCGGGCTGCACTGGGAGCGGCAGATCCGGGCGTCGGCGTCGCCACGGCCGCCACCCGGGTCGGCCGAGGGCGCCGGACTGTCCGTGCTGGTGACGGGCGCCGCCGGGTTCGTGGGCACGCACTGCTCCCTCGCGCTCCGGAAGCGCGGCGACGGCGTCGTCGGGATCGACAACTTCAACAGATACTACGACCCGTCGCTCAAGAAGGCCCGCCGCGCGTTGCTGGCGTCGCACGGCGTGTTCGTCGTGGAGGGCGACATCAACGACGGCCGCCTCCTGGCCAAGCTCTTCGACGTCGTGCCCTTCACCCACGTGCTCCACCTCGCCGCGCAGGCCGGGGTCCGCTACGCCATGGAGAACCCGGCGTCGTACGTGCACTCCAACATCGCCGGCCTCGTCTCCCTCCTCGAGGCCTGCAAGGACGCCGACCCGCAGCCGGCCATCGTCTGGGCCTCGTCCTCGTCGGTGTACGGCCTCAACGACCGCGTACCCTTCTCGGAGGCGCACCGCACCGACCAGCCTGCGTCCCTCTACGCCGCCACCAAGAAGGCCGGCGAGGAGATCACCCACACGTACAACCACATCTACGGTCTGTCCATCACCGGCCTCCGCTTCTTCACCGTGTACGGGCCGTGGGGACGCCCGGACATGGCCTACTTCTCCTTCACCCGGAACATCCTCCAGGGGAAGCCCATCACCGTGTACCGGGGCAAGGACCACGTCGACCTCGCCCGCGACTTCACCTACATCGACGACATCGTGCGGGGGTGCCTCTCCTCCCTCGACACGGCGGGGCGGAGCACGGGAACGGGAGGAAAGAAGCGCGGCCCGGCGCCGTACAGGATATTCAACCTCGGGAACACGTCGCCGGTGACGGTGCCGACGCTGGTGTCCATCCTGGAGAGGTACCTCCTGGTGAAGGCCAAGAGGAACGTGGTGGAGATGCCCGGCAATGGCGACGTGCCGTTCACGCACGCAAACATCAGCCTCGCGCGGGAGCAGCTCGGGTACAAGCCGACGACGAGCCTGGAGATGGGGCTCAAGAAGTTCGTCAGGTGGTACCTCTCCTACTACGGATACAACCGGGGAATCCACACCTTCCATAACTCGTGATTAGAAAGAGCTGTAGTAAATATATACGGTTTCTTTTTTTTTCGTTTTTACGTGGATGGGTATTCCGCTCTCTGATCAAAGACTGACTTTTTCATGTTTCTTTAATTTCTGGGGAACATATCAGGAAGAATTCTTTTTGTTGGTGAGGAGAGAGAGGAACTGAATGGGTAAAAGAAGCAAACTAGATGGAAGAGTATTTTTTACATGAGAGTATCTATTTTCAAGTCGACTAAGAAAGAGTGATGATGATCTTAAATGTTGATTTTTTACTTAACAGTTAATCACTTATGAACCAGCTTGGTGAGGGACCCGGGAACTAGAGTGCGGAGAGGTTGCGTGGTACGTAGGTGCGCACGGAGCAGGCTACCGGTGTCGCCCGCTGCGAGTGCCGAATCGCGGACCTGCACGGCTGCACCTACGCCACGCGCGACGCCGCCCGCCGCGGCAGTCGCGGAATACTAATCTTCCCAGCTGGTCACCCGTCACCGGGCAGCGTGTGCATCGTTTCGGTAACGACGGTAAGACGAGTCCGCCACGGGCTTATGCAAAGAGACCGGCCATCTTTTTTTTTCAAGCTACGGCAACACCTAGGGCACGGGAACCGACAGCACTAGTAAAACGAAATGCTGACCGAATTCCCGGGAAAAATATTTCAGCGAGAGCGCTTTTGGGATATCGGTTGATTTTATTTTTTTTCTCACCGTTTTATTTGCTTCAAGACTCAGTTCACCGGCGATGCCTCCCGCTTCTAACTCCGGCACTTTCACCATCTATGGACTAGGATGTTTTTATTTGGGTCGCACCAAAAGTAGATGAGGAGGTGATTAGTTGGTTAGGCTGCATCAACCAACCAGGTTAGCACAGACTCCAACGCATCCTGATAGTGATAGGTTATCTGGACTGCATAAGCCAGCCAAGCTAGCTCAAATTATTCCGAAGCAGCCTGGGGCCTAGCCGGGGAAGGTCAATTTGAGCTTTTCTCTAATGCACCCTCAAAGTTTTCTACTACGTATATGATTACTTTGGTGATTAGCATATATTAAGCATTTTTAACCTAGATTAAGGTATATTAAGAATTAGTGATTTTTAAGAATTACTGATGATAATTAGTGATTATTAAGAATTATTAACATATAATTAGTGATTATTAAAGTGGAACAATATGTTTTACTAGTTTTAACATTGTTTTTAATCTAATATGCTTTTTAGTTACATCACTTGATATGCAACCAACCAAACAACAACACATACTTGCATTCCTCGGCCTGGCTTGATTGAGGCTCTGTTTAGAATGCATGAAACAGTTTATTCCCACAGAATTTTGGGAAAAGCTCATGAACTGGTTTCGGGGAAATCAGTTACTACTATATAGAAGATACCAGTAGAAATTCAGTTGATATGTACATGGGCCTTTGAAACGTCATACCCATCAGGACATCTATATAATCCCAAACTCACATCTACAAGACATAATTTCTCCTGACCCAGATTAGGAGTTAAAGAGGAAATGCTTAAATAGATTATGAAGAACTTCACCTCATTGGATTCGTCTTGATCTCAACTTCGTTAATGAACTTGTCATCGTGCCACATCTCCAAAATAGGCAGTAATTCCTTTGAATCTGTGTTGTACATAGTTCTCTTCACTCTTACTTGAATGTTAGGGTATCTTCCTAGGATGATAGCTTTAAAATGCTTGGAAGTCCTCATGAAAGATGCAACCAAAGGTAGGGAAGAACAGTAAACCTCAAAGTCTACCGGAGGAGAAGACAACCAAGAAAGTTCCTCTACTTGGCTTATGTCCACATTCCGTGGCAAGAACATGATGATGTTCGAAGCTATTTTCTGAGCAGCTTGAAATAATGTATACCTGCATGCAAACCATGCATTAACCATACAATTGTTGTGATATTTATCAAAGTTAAGTTTTGTTTATTTTGTTTTTATCTTGATACAGTAAATGCCTTGTCAAAAAAAGAAAAACAAGTGTGAGAAATGTACAAGTGTAATACATGGAATGTGCAGACTTCCATGACCACAGCTACAAAATTACAGGCAACTACTATAATGTGCATCAAGATGCTTACTTTTTTAAACCTTTAACTTTTTAAAACTTGTATGAGTTAGATGTTGATCTTCTTCATCTCTTGTGGTAAGGAAAAAAAAATTCAATGAGCAGCATACCCATCTTTTGGCTTCAGCATATCGAGGGTGTAAACTGGCGTTTGATTGTATGATGGCCCTCCCCATGGTGGTGAAAGGAACACCAAATCTGCCTGGTGTAGGAGCAGCAGTCAGAAAACAGTATGAAAATTGAAAGGAATACTCGATCTTGCTAGTTCATCTTGGATGGTGTAGTTGTTCTTCATGAAGTTTACATGAAGCTCACCATACTAAGGAGGATGGTATCATTTTGAAACTAGAGTTCGGGAAGGCAAATAACAAGGCTAATTGAGAACACAATGAGGAATTGTTGCTTGCTAAAGGCCTTCAATATAAATTGGTTGGCTGGATAATGAGCACAGTCAGTGTTTCGCTGAATGGTGAACAATTTAGGCATTACTAACAGTGGCAAAGGCCTGCGGCAGGGAGAGCCTCTGTCTCCATTGCTTTTCAATTTAGCTGCTGATGGACTGATAGTGTTGTTAAGTAAAGCTAAAAGCAATAAATTGTTATTAGGAGCGGGCAGATCAATAGTCCCAAATGGGGTACTTGATCTTAAATACACTGACGATACCATTCTGCTATTAGCCGATGACATCGACATGGCAAGGAATCTGAAGTTTACCTTGTACTTTTATGAGAATATATCTGGCCTCAAGATCAATTTTAATTATTATTAGTTTTTAAGTGATATATGTGGATGAGGAAATAAGTAAGCAATTTTGTCATCAACATATGTTTGGTTGCCAATGGGGCTAGTTTCCTACCAAATATCTGGGCATTCCTGTCAGCAATGTATGGCTAGTAAAGGATTACTAGTAGCTACTAATTGATAAATTACAACAATGATGGGGGTGCTTGGGCAGCATGGAAACTTTCATGGGACGGGAAAGCAACTCTGCTCAATGCATTCCTCAGCTCCCATCTTATGTACACTTAGCTCTTCTATTTGAATCAGAGGGAGTCATGGAGGATGTGGAGAAGATCAGGAGGAAGTTTTGGCAAGGTAAGTACAGGTTAGCTAACAGGGAGGTGGTGCGCACACCTAAGGAATTTGGATTGCAGGCCTTTGTGTGGTTGATGTCACTTGTCAATTCCATTCCGGAGGATATTCCTATTTATCTTCTGGAATGGATTATGACGGTACTGATCCATTCGGGAGTTTAATATAATAAAATATATAGGATCAATATTGTAGTACTAAAAAACTTATATGTATATGTAATAATATTTAACTCCACCGTGGCCGGTCCTAAGTACGGGTAAAGGAGGAGGGTTGTGATAGGCTTGGCGAGCCAACGTAAAAACCCAGCCATTCTTATGGATATGAAACCCAATAGAAATTCGTTGGGGCGTCACCCTCTTAGCGACGCGCCATATCGGAATCCAGGTATGGTGTTAAATGAGCAAGGGTCAGGTCGTTACTCCCTTAGTGGTGCGCTACATCAGTGCCTGGATGTAGTGATAAGTGTGCAAGGGTCTTCGCATTTTGCTCGACGGATGCGAAGGGTAAAGAAGCTAGTCGATGCAAATAGGGTTCGTGTAGGTAGTTGGAATGTAGGGTCCTTAACTGGAAAGCTACGAGAGTTAGTTGATGTTGCGATTAGGAGACGTGTAAATATCATTTGTATCCAGGAGACTAAATGGACAGGCCAGAAGGCGAGGGAGGTAGAGAATACTGGTTTCAAGCTATGGTACTCAGAGTTAGTTGGGAATAGGAATGGTGAAAGCTACGAGAGTTAGTTGATGTTGCGATTAGGAGACGTGTAAATATCATTTGTATCCAGGAGACTAAATGGACAGGCCAGAAGGCGAGGGAGGTAGAGAATACTAGTTTCAAGCTATGGTACTCAGGGTTAGTTGGGAATAGGAATGGTGTAGGCATTCTAATTGATAAGAACCTCAAGAATGGAGTAGTGGACGTCCGGAGACAGGGAGATAGGATTATCCTAGTCAAGCTAGTCATTGGAGATTTAGTCTTGAATGTTATTAGTGCTTATGCCCCACAAGAAGGTATCGATATGAGCATGAAGAGGCAATTCTGGGAAGATTTAGATGACATGGTTAGAAGTGTACCTACTAATGAGAAACTCTTCATAGGAAGAGATCTTAATAGCCATGTGGGTACATCAAATGTAGGGTTTGAGGGGATGTATGGGGGCTTTGTGTATGACGCTAGGAACCAAGAGGGCAAGGATATCTTAAATTTTGCTCTAGCTTACGACCTGATGGTAGCTAACACATTTTTTAGAAAAAAGACAATCCCATTTAGTGACATTTAGTAGTGTTTAGCACTCCAACCAAATTGATTTTGTCCTTCCTAGGAGAGTGGATAGATGGGCTTGTGTAGATTGCAAGGTGATGCCTGGAGAGTGTGTTGTCCCACAACATAAGCTGGTGGTGGCTAATTTTCGCTTTCATTTATGTGTTCCTCGGGACAAAGGTACCAAAATTATGAGAACAAAGTGATGGAAGCTCAAAGGGGAAGCGCAACAGATTTTTAAGGATAGGATGATTGTAGGAGGACCATGGAACGAAGAGTAAGACGCGAATAGCATGTGGATGAAGATGACAACTTGCATTCGAAGGGTGGTTAGGGAGGTGCTTGGAGTGACCAAAGGAAAGAAATGCGAACCTAAAGACACCTGGTGGTGGAATGAGGATGTCCAAAAGGCTATCAAGGAGAAGAAAGAATGCTACAAGTGATGACATCATGACAGAAGCACAAACAACATGGAGAAGTACAAAGATGCCAAGAAGAAAGCAAGGCGAGCTGTGAGTGAAGCAAGGGGACGGGCTTATGATGAGCTATACCAGCGATTAGGCACAAAGGAAGGTGAAAATGATGTCTACAAGATGGCTAAAATTCTCGAGAGGAAGATAATGGATTTCAACCAAGTTAAATGCATTAAGGACAAGGCAAATTGACTTCTAGTGAAAGACGAGGAGATCAGGAACAAATAGAGAGATTACTCTGACGAACTGTTCAACGGTGGGAATAAGAGCATTATTCTTGAGTTAGACGACTCCTTTGATGACACCAACAGGCGTTTCGTGCGGAGGATCCAGAAGTCCGAGGTTAAGGAGGCCCTAAAAAGGATGAAAGGAGGCAAGGCATTGGGCCCTGATGATATCCCTATTGAGGTGTGGAGATGCCTTGGAAACATCGTAGTAGTATGGCTAACTAAACTATTCAACCGCATCTTTTAGTCAAACAAGATGCCCGAAGAGTGGAGAAAAAGTATATTAGTACATATCTTCAAGAATAAGGGAGATATTCAAAATTGTACTAATTACTGATGAATTAAGCTTACGAGTCATACTATGAAGCTATGGAAGAGAATGATTGAGCATCGACTAAGAATATTAACGAATGTCACAAAAATCAATTTGGTTTTATGCCCGAGAGATCGACCATGGAGGCGATTTTCTTGCTACATCAGTTTATGGAGAGATATAGAGAACAGAAGAAGGATTTATATATGGTATTCATTGACTTGGAGAAGGCGTATGACAAAATACCAAGAGCAGTCATGTGGTAGGCGCTGGAAAAACATAAAGTCCCAACAAAGTACGTTACCCTCATCAAGGATATATACGATAACGTTGTGACAAGTGTCCGAACTTGTGACAGTGAGACCGATACCTTCCCAATTAAGAGATAACTACATCAAGGGTCAGCCTTGAGTCCATATCTTTTTGTCTTAGTGATGGATGAGGTCACGAAGGATATACAAGAAGATATTCCTTGATGTATGCTCTTTGCTGATGATGTAGTGCGAGTAGACGAGAGTAGGATAAGCATCAATAGGAAATTAGAGTTGTGGAGACAGACTTTAGAATCGAAAGGATTTAGACTTAGTAGAACCAAAACCGAGTATATGAGGTTCGATTTTAGTGGTGTTAGGTGTGAGGAGGGAGAAGTTAATCTAGAAGGATAAATAGTGCCTAAGAAAGACACTTTTCGATACTTGGGATCAATGCTACAGAGCAATGGTGGTATCGATGAGAATGTTAGCCACAGAATCAAAGCGGGGTGAATGAAATAGCGGCAAGCATCTGACATCCTTTGTAAAAAGAAAAAGGTCATACAGAAGCTAAAAGGTAAGTTATATAGGACGGCGATTAGACCTGCGATGTTGCATGGAGTAGAATGTTGGTCCACTAAAAGACAACACATCCAACAGATAAGTGTCACAGAGATGCATATGCTACGGTGGATCTGTTGGCATATAAAAAGGGATCGAATTCGGAATGAGGATATATGTGATAGAATAGAGGTGGCACCGATTGAAGAGAAGCTTGTCCAACATCAATTAAGATAGTTTTGACATATCCAATAAAAGCCTCCAGAAGTACCGGTGCATAGCGGTATTCTAATATCTATCGACAATATTAGGAGGGACAGGGGGCAACCAAGTTGACATGGGAGGAGGCAGTAAAAAGAGATTTAAAAGATTGAAATGTATCTAAGGATTAGTCTCTAAATAGAACCGCGTGAAAATTAGCGATCCACGTGCCCGAACCATAACATTCCTTTTAAGTTTTTTTTTACCTTTTTGGCTCATGCAATTTTTATTGAGTTTCATCTCTAACCTACCCCAACTTGTTTGGGACAAAAGACTTAGCTAGTAATTGTTGTTGTTGTTGTATATGTAATAATATTTCAAACAAGGTATATCAATGATGAATAAAGAGTTAACTCTTTATCAGATATGGAGTTAATGAAACAGAGCCGAGATTTTGAATCATATGTCTAGCTTACCTGTACTTTTACAAGAATGTTGGTACCATGCTAGCACAAAGTGTGATGTCTTCAGTACTGTTCATCAGATAACACTGATCATACGTACCTTCAAGAAAGGCGCGAGGCGGAAGAAATCGCCGACCACGAATTCGATCCTTTCCTCCACGCCGTAGATCCTCGCGTTGTGCATTGCGAGCTCCACCTTGCGGGGATCAATCTCCACAGCAAGCACGTAGCAACCCCTGCACGAGAACGCGATGCCGCGACAGGATTAGCACGAGCGCGAAGCGACCTGGAAACGAAAGGAGGGGGGAAGTTGAGCGGCGCTTGCCTGGCGGCGAACTGGATGGAGTTGCCGCCGACGCCGGCGAATGCATCCACGACGAGGCCAGCGGGCGGGGCGCGCGCGGCCTGCGCGGCGGCGACGGCCTCCGGGGTGGCGGAGTACCACCCCTCAGCATCCATGCGCACGCCACGGTCGTAGAGGGAGAAGAGGCTGTGTCGGTGGGCCCAGTACTTGCCCGCGACGGCCTCCGCGGCGTCGGCGGCGTCGGCGGCAGCGGCGGCATCAGGGGCCTGCGCCTCGCGCCGCGGCTGCTCCTCCTCCGGGCGCTTCGGCTTCTTCGGTGTCTGGTCCTCGTGGGTCGGCGAATGGGTTTGGGGTTGGGTTGCATGTTTCCGCTTCTTGGAGGTCGGGAGTGGTGGTGGTGGTGGAGAGGAGAGGGAGACGGCGATAAGGCCGCGGCGGCGGCGGGCAGTTTTTCGGATAGTGGCGACAGCGGGCAGGCGGAGGAAGCGGTGGGGGATACTTGGGAGGAGCGAGACGGCGTGGGCTCGCCGGCGAGCGTTCGTCGGTGGCTTGGCACTTGTTTTGGCCATCTGCGAATTTGTGATATGTTCGCTGTTCTCTGTGCTCTGTAGTATGTTTTGTGTCTCGACACCGGCGCGACCGCGCGAGGAAGATCATGCGTCCAAACTGAAGGTCACGGCTTCGGCTGAGACAGATGTTTTGCTCAATAATCAAAACTTAGTTTAGGGAAGTGCTGTAGAGTGTTAATTCTGAGAGGATTCGAAGTAAAAAAGAAACGTTAACTGGCAACAACATCCATCTGACAGGATATGAAGTCAAGGTTCGTTAATGTTCTCACAATAAACAATTGAAGGTTATAGATAGCAACGTTACAAATGAGTAGCATGAGCTCGCACTGAGACAATTCAATGCAAACGGAAACAACATACTACTACCAAACGGGTCCCATAGCTGACAACAAATGTGGTGCAACATCCAAACATACAAGTTTCTTCACGTCTTACAATCCTGTACGCAACTGAGATGCATTTGGTGCAGCGACATCCACCGACTCCAGTCAGCTCCACATATTAACCATGGGGATCTGCGTATTTCCAAGGTTCTGCAGAAGACGTGCCGAGCTTCTTAGTTTATAGCAAGACTATGCTCACGCAAAGAAAACAAGGCGGCCGTCAAACTTCAGTAAGACAAGAAACGGAGCACATGAACTTACTGTAGATGAAGTAGCCAGGACTGTTGCCCCCAAGAGAAGCAGGAACGCAATGCTGGGAAAATCCGGCCACTGCAAATATGATCTTCACAAGTACTTGGACAACCAAGGGAGATCTGGGGATTCCTTCAGGGCAAAGGTTACATCGTCGCTGCCAACAAAGAAAGTAAGGTATTAGTAAATGAGGAAAGAGGCTTAAACAGATGATCGCTTTGAATTGTGTTATCGATCTTGGGTTTCGGACATTAGTTGCCCTGGTGTATATCCCGGAGTACTCCTATGGCCGATCTGTCACCCATACATGAAGGCCTTGGGCACGGCTTAGTCTGTTTTTTCTTTCGTCAGAGTGGATCCGGACCAGGGCACTAACGCAGCTGGGGAGGTAAGGTATAGAAGGGGAAACTAATTCTTGCTGGATGGAAAATTGGAAATAGATGCGCCTAGCCTCTATATAGAGCTAGGCCCCTAACAACCATATCTAAACAATCTTATCTATGATCTATATCTATAATCTATAATTGGTGTTTTTCATGCTTAAAAACTTGTTTTTAATGTGTTATTTCTTTATTAGAAAATTTTAGCGCTTACATTTTTAACATAAGCTTAATGCAGTCTTTTCTTCGAGTAGTTTCCCAAATATGTGAGTATATATTTCCTGCAGTATATATTGTAAAAAACATGCATTGCATGTGCATGGTTGCTAGCCAGTCAATATTACCTAATCTCTAATATAGAGGAAACTACTTCATTTATCTTTAACTGGCTGCCGGCCCTAGCTTGCACATGGGCCCTTGGACCACCCGCATAACAATTTGAAACTTCTCAGATTTTAATTTGAAGGTGTTTTAATGGCTGTGGATGGATGTTATTGTCAAGCTGTCTTGTAGGCCTTTCAAAGGAAAATGCAGTTTCGCAAGCTAACCTTGGATAATTAAGCTGCAGCTTCTGCAACTTGTGCTTAGTGCCTTCCTCGCAGAGAACGATCTTGCTCTCACCAAGCTTGCAACTGCGAGAGGAATGCACGATAATTTATTTCCATAGACCACCAGATCAAAGCAACATAGGCATAAACAGTGGACAATGTAGCATTGTGGGTAAGGATTTTATCTTTTCAGATATTGTAATGTGGGGGAAATGCTCAAGAACGATAGAGGATGTACACAAAGAATCCAACTAATTAAAGGCAGTAACTGCACAGCACCTGTATCTTTTGTCACTAGAAAAACGACAAAATCAAGATTACCATTATACGCAACCAGCCATCAATTGCCTTTCTTGAATAACAGGTGGAGGACCAAACTAAAAAGGTAAAAACTGAAGTACTTGAAAGAAACTAGCGCCAATACCCGCGCGACGTTTAGCAAAAATCGCACGGTTGACTTATCATATAAAATTTCACTTGCATGAAATTTGTTACCCTATCAATGATGAAAGGAAACAAGAACAATTCAGTGGTAAGAAATGTCAATGTTATTACTTCAGCTTATACAAGAACGTGCACTAGTCCAATCATTCTGTGCTTGCAAGAATATTAATCCCAAAATGGCATTTCCAGTTTCATAGTAAGCCTTCTCTTGGAACAAGAACATGACAATGGGACTGCATTTACAACAGTTCACCTAAGCAAAGGCAACACCAACACTATCCACGTCATACATGATGGTACATGCACATGAACTCATGAAATCAACCATATGTAAAAGCAACTTTCGAACAGCTTCATGCAATGTGAATACAGAGTAAATCAGAATTACTTACCAGATTTTCAGGAGAGAATCATATCCGGGCAATAGTTCTCTATTGGAGTGGCACCAAGAGAGAACGGTTGCTGCCAGCTACAGAATAAAAGGAGATCCCATCAGATTTCTTCTTCAAATTCACCCATGCTGTGGGCACTCTTTCTAGTTTCCGGATGGGGATAACTTTAACAAGAGCAGGATGGTTAAAAAAGGACAGTGACTCAGTAAAGGAACACTGACACAATGGAAACTTCTGTAGCAAGCATAAGACAGTTTGTCTCAAGCCTCAATTCACATGGAAACTCAAGCAGACAAGATGTTGAATGAACTAGTAAGTATATGGAAGAATAATTCCGTGAAAGACTGAATGACTAATTAGTAATTACTTGCATGGTATTCCCCTAAAGACCAATATACTCACCCAGGCAATAACCGGTACTCATGTTCTAGTAGCTGAGAAGGTGTGAATTTGGAAGTCAAAAAACGAACACATCACTGCATTCGTGAAAGATAGCTATGCTTAACCCAGCATTCTCATTGTGAGTACAGGCAGTGTACGTTAGAGTAAACCAATGTGATATTTTGAAGCAACTCTATATTGATTAGAATTTTGGAAACAATTGCATACTGGTAACAGTTCCAGCTTAAAGGTTGTAGCAGACACGAATACAAGAAAACCTAGTTAGTGGTAAGCAAGGCGAGTTGCCTAAAACAGGTCCACACGGGACTCTGAATAAATTTAGGCGATGAATGAAAAAAGGTTGACTAAATTCATCACAAAAATTGACCTATGGAAAAAGAGAGTCGATCCATAAGGAACAGTTTTAACAGTAACTTTTTCTACATGACCACAATGCTAAAGACCAACATAGGAACTAAAATGTTTGTGCTCACCTTATCAAACAATACTTCACCTAGGCCACTTCTGTATAATTCATGAACCATAGCAGCCAATATAACTTTTCCAAATTTCGGGCAATTCTTCATTACCTATAAGAGAGGAAAAGTTGGTAATGTAAGAGCGGATGGTCACTAATTGATCTGGTTAGGAAAGTCAAGCACTTTGGTTACCCTAACTGAGCAAACTGTATACTACACAGAAAAGCCAACAAAAAGCATGAGTTCATATAGAAGTAGAAGGCAATCATTATCTCCACTTACTTGAATATGTGGCGCCTGAAAGACTTCCTGAATAGCGTCTTCTATATCACCCATGCAAACAACACCATTTCCTACAAGTATTTGACCAAATTTCAATGGGCTATATGCAGTTTGGAGCTGAGTGGAATCTAAATAAATGGAGGGGGTGAAATCATAAAACCATATCACAGGATGAATTGGTACTAACCATCAAGTCGAATATAAGCATAAAGATAGAATTAACCCGAAGTAAACCATTTTACTCGATAGGTTATTACAATTACAGTACGCATGTGGATTTTACCTCTATTTGCAGCAGAGGGAGTCTGTCCAGACTGTTGAAACTGTTTAATACGATAGTCTGCAAACTCTGCTGCGCGTCTACAAATTTCTAAGGCTCGCCTAGCATCACCTGACATAGCAGCTACCTGCGTGCAAAGGCAATCTAGTCAGCTGAATTTTCTTTTGCCAACGGAACACTGTAAGATGGTCTAATCTTCTTACTTCACAGAACAGAAAAGTTGAATAGATGGGAGAAGCGGATAAACAACCATTTGTTTCTTTTTCTGTTTGCTTCAGAAATTAACCTTTTTTCCCTACACTATCGAATGATGAAATTCAGTGGTACAAGCAATGACATATTGAATGCAATAGAAATTGGCAATTAATACTCAATGACACTGCAGCTCTGTTTATTCCACTGACTTCCATCAGTGTCAACAAAAGCTGCTTACTACTATTGAATATTCTAAGTCATTTAGCACCTTGGTTATTCTATAATATGTATCAAAGGCCAAACTTTTTTTGAAACGAAACTGTAAGGGAGGCCCCGACAATATATATTTTATAAATATAGGGGGGAAATTTACAAGAGTTAGGGAAAGGGAATGTACTGGGCACAAAGGGCAAACTACAAGGGCATCAAAATTAAATTCCAACATGTGGAAAGTGACAACAGCGTGTCGCTTTATGCGGATGATGTGGTGGTCTTTCTGTCACCTATTCAGTCTGACCTCAACACAATCAGTGCGTTGTTGGAGTGTTTTGGGGGTGCTTCCGGCCTCAGAACAAAGGTGGGAAGTGCGCTTTCACCCCTATTCAGTGTTCTGAGGAGGAGTTGCATCTGGCTCTTCAGACCTTTCCCTGCGCTGTCAAGCCCTTCCCCTGCACCTATCTTGGCCTGCCTTTGTCAATTACAAGGTTTCGCAAGTAGGATCTCCAACCGCTGCTTGACAGGGTGCTTGCTAAGCTCCCAGGCTAGAAGGCAGGCATGCTTACTTGTGGTGGTCGACTGGTCCTCACGAAAACCATCCTCTCCTCCCAACCGGTGTACCACATGTTGTCGCTTTCCACCCCCGCTTGGCTCATCAAGGCAATTGACAAATGTCGTTGGGCGTTCATTTCAAGAGGAATCGAGGTGGTCTCTGGGGGCCACTGCCTCATTGCTTGGAGCCGAGTCTGTGCTCCTTACCAATATGGGGGGTTGGGCGTCTTGGAGCTCAAGCTACTCGGCTATGCCTTACGTATCCACTGGATGTGGCTTCATCGAACAGACCCCTCGAGGACTTTGGGCTGGCCTGTCTATGCAGCATGAGGAGGTTGTGCAGCAGATGTTCCAGGCCGCTACCCAATTGGTAGTGGGGAACGGCCAACTCACCCTCTTTTGGACCAATGCTTGGCTCAATGGCGAGTCAGTTCAGTCCTTTGCGCCCTCACTCAACGTTTTGCCCACTTTGTTTACAGGAAGCGGAGTCATCTGAGCACATCTTCATTTGTTTCCCTTGGACTAAGCACCTATGGGGGATCATCCTCTCCTGCTGCCGAGGACTCCCTAGAAGATTGGTGGCTTGATAAGCACAAGCGAATCCAGAAGCAACGGCGAAAGGATTTCAATGCTATGGTAGTCCTTACAGTGTGGTCAATATGGCGGGAGAGGAACAGCAGAGTCTTCCAGGGAGTGAGCAAGAACCTCCTCGCGTCGGCCAACAACAACAAGGCGGAGGCAGAGCGTTGGCACCAAGCATACAATTTCCGGTTGCACGAGCCCCCGTGAGGAGTAGTTTTTGCTTAGCATCCTGTTGCAATGTTGTGGTGTTTTTACCTTTTTTGGTTTTGGCAATTTTGTTGTTGCCACACTCTTGTATCTTTTTGCTTCCCCTCTTAATGAAAAATGCAAACGGTTGTTTGCGCGTTCTCTAAAAAAAATTAGACTCCTTGAGTCTAAAGGATTGCAAAAGAAAATTCTTCCTAAACAACATCCTCCAAGAGCTGAGGCTAGGGGTAACGGTTTTATAAAAAAAATACATTTCGTTGCTTCCAAATGTGCCAGGCAGTTGCGATAAAGATCTCTATGAAGAATGGCCGTTGGAAGCTTGTACGTGCGCTTTGCATCATCTGGTCAAGGCTATCACCAGATGGCCATTGGATGCCAAGTCGCTCGAAGGCTTCAAGGAGGCCTTTGAGGCACAAGAACTGCCTCAAACAAGCTTGCATGATCAGGAGGATGTCTTCAGCATCATGGAAGGCCAAGTATCACATACAATTGAAACAAGAAACTGATGGCAAACATATTTTTTGACGGGGAGATGGCAAACAGATTATTAGGTGTTTTGTACCATACTATTGGAAAAGGGAAAAGCATAACAATGATCAAAGCACATGTGATTTATTCTACTAGTTTGTGGAACTCAGAACAACGTAAGTATTATTATGAAACAAATGGAAGTAAAAAGCAGCTATGTCATGGCAGATCTAGATGCAGATAAGAGAAATTAACCTTCAAGTGAAGGACCTATGGTTTAAAATCATCTCTCGACAAATCTCAGATTAGATGACACAGCAACAGTCATAGACAAAAATATATGAGTATGTATAGCAAATATATACACATGGTACTGCAATTCAAACCTTTCTAGAAGCAAATTCAATAGCTTGTTCTTCAAAGGCATTAATACCCTTAAGACGGCTCGTTATGATTTCCTGCAGTTGCCGATAATTATAAGGGCCAAAACACAGTCGTTGAATACCCATCCTACTTGAAATACGGGGCAATAGTTTTTTCTGGAAGATCCATTGTGTTTGCTATACCTGCATTCAGTAACAACAAATCCAAAGAATAAATAATAGGCTAGACCGCTAGAGACTGAAATCACAAGTCAAGACAAATTAATAGGTACCTATAACAACTAGGTTCGAATTTGGCTTGGTGGGCCAATCAAGAATGTTATACAGCACCTGATAAAAAGATTAGTCCAAATGTCAATGAATATGAACATATATCATACAACAATCAGAAAGCCAAACGATGGCAATATCGGACATTTTTTTCCAAATCATTTTCCAAAGAATAAATTAAAATTTTATACAGCTACTTAATAAGTTCAGATAGATTTTATTACCGACTGATTTCTCGTCAAAAGAAGATCAAGTTCATCAATGAGCAAAACAATTGGCTGGCTTGCTTGCTTTCCAATTTTAGTGACATCTGAAAAGTGCTCGGTTAAATAATGAAGAGCTTTTTTCCATCCCACCCTATGCCCACTCAACTGTTCATATATGACCTGCATATTTTAAAAGCGTGTACCTGTTAAAAGTCTACTTTGACTTTTGAGGGAATGTCTTGAATAGGAATTTATCATTGTTCGACCAAATTAGAAGTTTGTATACCTTGTAGATATTCTCTGGAGAAGCTAATTTAAGACCATTAATTTCTATAAAACAATAGGGCCTCAGAGCTCCAGAATCAAGCTCCGATCTCAGCCTCCTCATAACTGCAAGTACACTCATAGTCTACAGATAAAACAGATACAGAAAATGCCATTTAGCGTACAGGCACAGCAGAAGAAATCAAACCATCAATGCAGCCAGGAAAAGATGGTTGGTTACCTTGCCAGTACCAGGCACACCATGAATATAAAGGCAGCGTCCTAGACATTGATCATTGCGAATTGCATCCTTCACAAATGTAGATATCTCCTCCATTTCTCTGACATAAGACTTCTACTCAGTAAGTTTTCATAAGAAACTAATGAAACATGCAGCAAGCATGAATAAACATACTTATCCCTGCAAGGCAATGACTTGGGAAGAGTTGCCAGTAACAGGGTAGCTTTCGCCTTCTCCAAATCGGTCTTTTGATGACACCGAACATGCTCAGGTATTTTTCGGATCCCAATCTTTTGTAGACCATATATCCTCCCTTTCCGTGAATTCTACGAAGAAACATGCATTTCAGTAAAGCAATGCAACACTATAAAGGGAGAGGGAGAAGACGAGTTAGTACAGCAGCCAATTCATGTGATTGATTCTTTCTGGCAGAGAAACATGTAGCCGGTTCTTCTTCCTCATCGTATTCTGAATCTTCATCAGTATCACTGTTATAATCATTACCAGCATTGTAAGGCTCGTCACTGGGATCTTCTTTTGTCTACATAATAAAGCAGGAACAAGCTGAAACACTGACAATTCACTATACCACAGTGATGATCAAACTTCTAAGAACAGAGTTTTGCATCTTCGAAATTTCAGTAGATGTACCTCAGGCTCATCATCAATATCTGCCAGGCGTTTGAAATTATGCCAATGTATATCATACTCGTATTCACAATAAAATACATCATCTCCTTCATTATTAGCATCCCTAAACTCTTTGGGACTCATGACGTAACAATGTCTAAGGACAGTTTCCATCTGTAAAAGCCATAAGAACAAAAGATGACAATTTGTAAACATGCAAAAACTTATTAAGGAACCAAACATACAAACAGGTAAAAAACTAATCACCTCGATGTCTGCAAGATCGTTGGTACGGTACAGCTCTCTTCGCAAATTATGTGGCTGCCTTCCTGCTGCAGTCTCTTCAGGAATAGTGTACCATCTTACCTTTGCCCAGAATGCTCCATCTGGCTCCCTCCATAAACTGTTGCACAGTATTGCTTTTTGGTAAGTAAACTCATGAAGTGCTCAGTGGTGGTTAATCTCAGTTAATAGTTGAGAACTAGAAGTATCATTGTAACAACAAGCATGTCCACAAACATATTCATGCAGTTCTTATGCCATCCCAAATCATTGTTGTAAGCTGTAACCCTTCTTGTTCGAAACCGGGGGTTTGGTGGGGATCAGACCCATAGTAAAATGATGTTGCAGGGTTGCACCAAACTCAAAGGTTAGAATAAAAATTTCACAACTAAAAGGTTTGTTGATGCATCAACACACAGTAGTTGGACACGCTATTCCACACATCCTACAAACTGCCACCACGCTTCCAATTCTGCAAACTTTCCCAACTTCCATGGCAATGTGAACAACTACAGCTAATCCACATGAATCAAAAAAATCAACCAACTCACAGAACATTTCACCACATGAACCTCAAAATCTCCTCTAAATTCGAGCACTCACTGACCTCTCAATGCGTGCAGCCCATAAATCACTGGAGAGAAGCTTCTCTTTGGCTGTCCTCCTGATGCTCTTCCCCAAGGGCGGCTTGGGCCTCTCGATCGCCTTGCCCGCACGCTCAGCCGCGCAGTACGGGCACGCCCAATCCTCCTCTGGCACACGCCGCAGGGGCGGGCGCACGCACCGCAGGTGGAACCCGCCGAGGCACACGTCACACTCCACCATCACCCCGCCGCCGGCGCGGAAGCACACGCGGCACTCCTCCTCCTCTGGGTCGTCCGCGTCCGACTCCGCCCCCTCCCGCCGCTTCACGTACACGTCGTCCCCAGCGGCGAACTCCCCGCCGTCGTACACCACCTTCCGGTAGTACGCCTTCTTCTTCGGGTGCTGCCGCCTCTGCCGCTTGGGCTCGGCCTGGGCTGGGGTTTTAGGCGACGGCGCAGCCCGCTTCCGCTTCAGGGTGGGCGTGGGCTTCGCCGGGGTCTCCGAGAGGTCCTTGGTTGGGGTCTCCAGGAGGCGGCGGGATCGTCGGACGGTGGAGGGGGTCGCCGGAGACGGAGACATCGCCGCGGATTTGGGCTTCCGTCTGGGCGTGGGCTTGGAGGGGGTGGAGAAGTCCATCTGGCCCGCGGCGGAGGCGGCGATAGTCTTGGACGGCGAGGATCTGGGCTTGGATTTGGATCTGGTCGGGGTGGCGGAGAGATCCATTTCGGTCTCTCGCCGGAGGTGGGGACGGAGGCCGGGGAAGGGGGAAATGCAGATTTGAAATGCAGGAGCTTACGAGACGCCGAGATGGGATGGAGTTAGGGTTTAGCGTTTGGCGCCCAAAGGGCGCCATAGTTGTTTCGCGCTTTTGCAATTTGGCGCTTTAAAGAAAGGAGATTTGGTTATGTAACTTTAAGGGGTTTAAATTGGATTTGGAGGTTTGGACTGGTGCAGAGGTTTTAGACATCGGATAAATCTTTACTCCTATAAAAATATCTATAAATATGTTAATTGGTGACGGCGGTCCATTTATCTTCGAGCAGATCACTATTTGAACCCGACAGAAACGGTTGAGATAAAAGCGGGTGTGAATAATCTAATATAGCATAAATGATAGTATAATCTTCTTAAACAAATAGTATATTTTTTTAACCCGTAGCAATATACGGGCATTATGCTAGTGTCATTACAATTGTCACCCTTTTTTTTGATAAAAATGCCACTGGTTTGATGAACGTCATTCCAATTGCCTTCAAAAAAGTATCTGTACGTTTGTCAACCTCAGAAAAATACCACTGCAAATAACACCGGCTCTCAGCATGCCACTCCCCTTCTTATCTTGTCGGCATTGGACAAAATATAGTTGTCTTGGTTTAGTGCCCGTTTGGAACGCGTGGCATGAAGAACACACAGCTGCAAACGACACTAGCTTTCAACATGCCACTTCCATCGTTATTCTGTTAGTATTAGACAAAAATTGCATGTTGGCCCATCTAGAACGCGTCTGGAACATGTGATATAAAAAATATTAATTAAATATTATATCTCGTGGATTCTTACAGGACATAAAGACATAATAATTACACGGCGTAGTCATGTGGATGCTCCACATAAATTTTTTAGATAAATGTATATTGATTAGATAAAGAAGAGCAGAGATAAAAAGGCATGTTACATTGAACTTCTCTAATGAAATGAAAGCACAAGGTGTGAGTAGATGTTTGGAATGCTCTAAAAAGTAGAGAAAAAAAGAATTACAAAATAGATTTCAAAGCCAGCCCTAAGATCTAAAAGGTTTTGTAGGGAAAAAAACTCATATATGATACTGATCATAGGCCTCTTTGATTTAAAAGATTTTTGGAGGATTATAACCCTAAGAATTTTTTTATGTGGGTTGTTATAAATAGGAAATTTTCCTATGAACTTCATTGCAGTATATTTTGGGCCTCTTTGATTTGTGTGGTTCCAAAAACACATGAATAAAAAAGTAGGATTACAATAACATGTCTTCTTGAGTACTATAGCATTGAAAAACATATGAGCATATGATTCAGTTATACCCACAAGCATAAGGGATCAATTGTAGTGTAGTTTTCGATGAGAAAGAGTGTCAAACTTATAGGGAAGCATAAAAAGGTTCACTTGATTACAGCCGAAATCACACTTAAAAATAAGTAAAAATGAAGGATGAAATGCACAACTACCTTTCGCAAATAGTTGTGAACCTCTAGAATGCAGTAAACAACTAAGAAAAGCAATCACTCGCGCTATGAAACTAAAACTACTTTTGAAATAAATAAATAAAATAAACAAATAAACAAATACTACAAGTGCTAGAAAATGTGTTCTAATGGCTAAAATTGAGGCACGAGGTATATGGTTTACTGTTAGCAATTCTTGAGCAAGTAATAGGGATTGTGCAACATTAAAGTACCAACTATGATCTTACAAAAAAATGAAAGGTTAGTGTTATTATCAATAGATAGAAACCAAACTATCATTTGTCCAACCACCAATTTGAACCATACATTAAGGCATGAACCGAAACTATACTAATAAATTCACTAACAAAAATACGAGAGAGGACTACATGGTTGGCTGTTCTACCTCACTCCTCGTGCTTACCAACAAATATATCGCTAAGTGTTGCCCGTGAACAATTCCAGACACACAATCAAAAAAATTATTAAAGACATAGCATGAAATAGATCAATCACAAAGAAATAATTTTTTACATCGAAAATGGATAGTAATCATAATAAGATGATGATGCCAGAGATGAATGACCATCTTAATAATATTGAGAACACTATATAACTACTACCACATACATCGTAGCTTTGATGGGATTACTCGAACATCATGTAAAACAACAAGAACGGATAGTAAATTAAATTCATAACTTGAACAGTAGCAAGGTACAAACCAATACTAAAGGTCCCGACGTTGAAGATGAAATCCAAAGAGGCCTAATCTATGGGTGGTGATGGTGGTGATGAAAAACTACGAATACCAACGGCGATTCCTCTTCTTTGTGTTTCTTTGTTCTTCCCTCTCCTTCCTTTCTTTTGCAACAAGAAACCTTCTATATAAACAGAAAATCATTCACGAAAGGGTTTCGAGAGGCGAAACGGATCTAATTGCGAAACGGCGCCGCCAACAGAGCTATAGGGGGCCCACGTGGCACCTTGTTGCGGTAGGCGGGGCCGCGGCACCCTGCCACGTGGTCTCCTGGCTTTGTGGCTGCCTCCACCCTTTCTTGTGATGCAGTCCTCCCTCAGAACATTCCTAAATACGCTCGATTTTCTAATTTTTATGGTGTTTTTCCTACGTTCACAAAATAAAAAAGAGAATACGACAATCTAGTAGTTTATGAAATAATGAAAATACTACGAAAAGGCATTAATAAACTCAAAATAACATGATACGTTTTGGACGTATCAGTATATAGAAAGGATGTCTAATTGCACCTGAGGAAAACCATATGACTCTTTCCGAAAGTTGTGAGTCAATAAAAAGCTTCCATGGACTGTGATTCCGCAAATCAAACAACAAATGTAGGTAAAATTTCTAACAATTACGATTCTACAAGATTAATTTAAAAGTCTTTGAATCAAAGAGAGGCCCTTCAAAAGAAAATTCTATTGACCCAATCTATTTGAAAGAAAATTCTATTGACCCAATCTATTCGAAAGACTCTTATGTTTTTACTTGAGATGACATTGCCATATGATGTTTTTCGTATTCCTACGTTTTATCGAGTCATGCAAATCAATGAGGCCCTTGAAATAGCTATTAAAATCCTTTGTTCGAAACAAACAATAATTAATAGTGGGTAAATATAGAGTATCTTTTAAATATAAGTCTACATTTTATATTCTTAATAGTGTACATATGATCGTAATTATGCACAAATTTGGCACTAACACATGTTCTTTTATCATGATTTTTCTTGACTTTTATTCAAATTGACAGCCACTCAAACTTGCACGTGTGCATTTGAGTAGGGTGAGCCAAACCTGCCTTACATTTTGGACAGTGTATAGGTATGTTGTGGCATTTTTCAATGCACTGCGATGATTGTAATGTCATTTTGCCAAAGCAGTGACAATCACAGTGTCACTTATCTTTCACTTCCTTTATTTGTGGTACCATGGACCCATGGTATTGAGGAGCACAATGAGGTGTGAGTAGGGTATGAAGCGCATCAACCGGTGGAAAGGATGACGCGTAGATCGAACTATGTTGCGCCACCGTCTTCTCGCCCCATCACGTGCTTGTGTCACCGCTGCCTCCCCTGTGGCCGGTGTTGGAGAGAGAGCAAGCTGGAGAGTGGAGGGAAGATTGGATTGTGAGAGGAGAGGAAGATACTCTTTTTTTGTTAGGCAAGTGCACTGTGAGTCTACTCTGTAGTGTACATATATACCTAAGAATTTCCTTGTATCTTGATTGTGTAGGTTTACCATGCATGAATCCCAGTGCAATGTGGAAGGTGCACATCAAGCATGCCACAAGCACATGGGGGTACAAACTCCACTCTCGACCATTTTGCACTAGGATTTTATTCAATCTTGTACGAGGTTGATGACATGTTTATATATGTCGAGTAGCTTCTGAATTATCTTATACATGTTGTATTCGGATACCACTGTAATAGGCTATTCTGCGACACAACCGTAACAGAGAACCAAACAAATTTGACAAAATCATCCTTCCAATCCAAATCCCATCATGACTATGATTATATTCTGAACAGAATGCCACTTATAATACCCTCTTTGGAGTGCACATGAAATGAAAACAAAGGAACAAGGAAAACACATCAATCGGATGTCATGGCATTTTGAAGAGGATCGTAGGAGAGCAGAGGGCAATAGAAGGAATCAAGGAAGAAGATAGGGTTGTGAACTTTGTACTTTTCTGTTTAGGACTGAACTACTTGGGGACCATGCCCAGATTGCCCTTAGCATTCGATGTTCCAACCACACATGGTCCCTCAAGTATGGTTCACTCCTCCCCGCTGCATATTTTGTCATTTTCTTCAATTGAAGTGAGAGTGTGCAGTGCACCCAAACAACATGCAGGTCGACAAAAAATAGATGACATCATTGAAGATTCTATCAATTCTGGAAATTAAATATGTTTTAGTGCTCAAATTGTGTATCCAATTAGCCATATGTTTTTAGATTAGGTTCATCTCAACGAGATCTTCAAAACTAGATCCCATATCGATATGTTCCAATGACTTTTTTTGGTGTCAATAATTATCAGGTATTAGTATGTCAGTTACTAGATTACTAATGAATGGTTATCATATAACAATTGACCTGTTATTAGACCATTAGTGCTCTGTTATGTAATCCCCGAGAGAAAGTGGTGAATTGTAATCAAGTAGTAATTGATAGGTTTTCAGACCATTCGTGCACTTTTAGGTAAGCACAATGAGGAGTGATAAACTCATTTGTGAAATAGTGCTAGTGTATAATTATAGTTATTAGAATATTTACTATAGTTATCAACATATAATAACACATTCCCGCCATATTTTGATGAACCTATACAACATATAGTGAGAAATAACATCTTCCCGCCATTTTTTGAGCTCGAAGGTGGAACGATGATACTATTGGAAAGTTATGAAACTCAACTTGCCGCCACTATCTACCTAGGCATAGTAGAGGCATCGTGAATCTATTCGAGAGATAGTATCAAATACCCTAGAGGTGGGAACGAAGTTCGACAACCTGTTAACACACTGGCTACAACATGATTATTCATCACCAACAACATGATAACTCATACATTATTGTCTGATAACTACTAGGTCTGAATTTTTTTGTTAAAACATATAAATATGGGATCTAGTGTTGACAGCCTCATTATAACAAACACAATGATGGAAACAGATCGTCAATTGGATTAATGCTTTGAGCGCTAAAACATTTTGAATTTTTGAAATTAAATGAATCTCCGATGACATCGGCAGTTTTGGACTAGCGTGCATGCACTGGGTGGCTTTGAGATTTCACCAAGAAAGACAAAGGGCACGTTGTTGTTGTCATGCAAGAAAGAGGGTTTGATGACTTGATTTGGACCGCATGTGTGCCATCGAACATGGACGAGCATGCCACATATTAAGACAATGATGGGAACGTCTACCAATTAGATATTTGAATAGTTGATAGTGGTCATGGCACCGCTGGCTGACAGGCCTTCACATCAGAGGAGCTATGTCCCTCATCATATGCCTCCTCTTTGTGTCGATCTGGCACATGCATGAAGCACCTTTCCTGCGTCCCTAGAAGAGCCCTATGCCCCGACTCATTTTTAGGCTCACTTGTTTTACCCAATGTCCGATGGGCCCAAGGGGAAGTACTAGGGTGCTGTCAGTGATGTGACCTAGCAATTGATGAGTCTACTTGAAAGTACATCTTGGCCTCCTAAGTGGGTTTTTGTGATTAATGATAAAACAATTAAGAGACTAATATGTGCATCAACTGTGGTTAGATGTTTAGTCCCAACAGTAGTGTTATGACTAGCATTGATGATCCCTAAAAAGTTATAAGGAAAGACTCCTAAAGAAACGAAGATTAAAGACAATTTTCTAGCTCTTCTGGTGGTTCAAGGAATCATATTGAGTTTAAAGAAAGCCACACTATTAAGGAGGGGTTGAGATCTGAAAGCTAGTGATAGTGTCTTGCTAATGCTTAGCTAGGAATCAATTTCCAAATCCAAAAAGACCTTTAAAATCTATTCATACACATCTTTTCTAGAAATGTCGAAACATCTGAGATCGATGTCGGAATATTCGAGTTTCAATTATGTGGATAGAGTTAGGGAACTTAGAGCTTCCGAGCTGCCATTCTCATCTGATCTTTTAGATGTCGGAACATCTAAGATTTCTCGGAACTTCCAGTTTCGGTTTTGTACATGTTGAAGTCCTTCTGCTTTGAAAATCGACGCCTTTGAATTTTTTTGGAGTCTCCGAGATCTGTTTCTTGACTTATCTTTTGAAATCTGGTATGTTCGAGTCTATTGTCAGAACCTCCGAGAATGAGTCTGCGCATCCTCTGTTGAGGATCCTTGAAATCTCAGAAGGTCCATGTGCGATGTGGGAACCTCCGAGAATCCGTTCTGACAACACCTTGTCAAGGCCATTCATAATCCCGGAGGGTGTGAGTTCAAGTTAGAATCTCTGACATTCGCTTCTATCCATTGTGCTCTAAAAGTCGAAACCTCTCATTTCTTGCCAAAGTTTCGGGATCCATTTCTAGACAGTCAATATAGCCGTTGCTTTTAAATATTGGAACCTCCAAGTTCTTGCCGGAAGTTCTGAGATCCGTTTCTAGATAGGCAATATAGTTGTTGCTTTCACATGTCGAAAGTTCTGAGTTCTTCAGCTTTTGTACTAACGGCTAGTTCTTGAGGGGGTTGGCTATATATATTTCCAAGCATCTTTACACACTTAACTCTTTGCAAAATCATTCCTCTACTCTTCTGTGTGCTACTCCATATTTTCTCAAGCCCAAGTTGTGATTCTTGGAGCTCTTGGAGATTGACGTCTCCTAGATTGTTAGGAATCACTTGGGAGCCTTCAAGGATTGCGAAGAGCTCTAAGAAGTTTGTGATGGTTTGAAGCTCGCATACCACAAGGTGAAGAGCTACCACAATAGAAGGGAAGCTTCGTATCAGTAAACTTCTTGAGGAAAGAGCATGATTCGGTACTGGTTTTGATTGTTCGATCAAGCTTCCTCAACGGAAATGTAGAGCCTCGCTAAAGGCTCGAAGTTCGACAATGAATCTTGTGTCTCCTGTGTGATTGTTTTCTTGCACTTTCTTCATACTTGTTTTTTTACTCGTTTTGATCACTAGAATACTACTTATTTTCTTATGATTGCTTAGTGTTACAGAGATACTTATGTAGGAAGTTATTTTAGATTAGATTTTTATTAATCTTTGTTTCACCTCCTTCTAGCCAGTACCTTAGATACTTTCACTATTTCATCTATCGTTCGGAAGCTCAACTACGAGTACATGTCCACCTTCCACACAAGCTCATCATACAGTTAGTATGGAAAGTTGTACCTTTCCCAACTTTGACAGAGCCTTCCTCCTTGCCTCCGGCGCCCGACGAGATGGTCAGCGGTGAAAGAGGAGGGGCTGGGCCCAGCAGCAGTACCAAGTAGTATTAGCTAGTTTCTCTGTACAAATCCCTTTTTTGTTTTGCTCTTGGGTGTTTCTTGCTTTCATCGTCGTCCGCTTGTGACTCACACCTTGCAGCTCCTAGAGGCTCGATGCAAGGTGCTGTTAATGTTGATCCATTGCGGTTTCCCTTCTGATGGCTTGCCCTGCAAGAAGAGACACCTATCTATACATATGGATACTGTCTTGCGATGCCAACAACCATTGTCCAACTTGCGGTGGCTTCAACCTCGTTTGGAGAATCGCACCTGGTGAGCTCATGTTCCCCCAAATAAAGATGTGCTCTACGTGGAACTGGCATAGATCGCCTTTGTGTCCGGTACACCACATTCAGATTGCCGTGTCCCTTTTCCCTCTTTTGCTGCAAGTTGAACATCTGGAGTCTTCAACATGCAGACCAAACATCGTCCACTGTCGAGAATGCTAGTCACTGCATCCCAAGCTCCCGATGGTTCAAGGGGTTCACGTCGATGAATTTCTCTTCCTCTAGTTGAAGAGGAGGCTCTCCCACGGTAGGCGAATGGCGGCCTCTCCAAGAGCTACGCCTCCTGCTTCTTTTCTTTGCTTTGGTCACGCCGACCAATTTCCTAATCTCTGGCGTCGTCAGCTCAAGGTTATTACCGACCGTCATCTGCTTCACCGGTGGCTTCATCGAGAAGGTTTAGCCGGCTGCTCTCCTTATCCCCGTCAAAGAGAAACTTCAAGCTCCGTCTGGAGGTCCTTCACTCTGGTGCCCAAAGTGAGTATTATGCTTGGACACATCAATCATGGAGGTTTTCCGTCGACAGCCCCAGCGCCCTCAGCGACGTCGCAAACTCCTCAAGGACTTGATCGCTTTCTTGGAATATTTGGAGGTGCTTTGCATTGTAGAGAAACTTAGTTGTAAACTCGTTAATAGTTGAGTCCAAAGGTATCCAGGGCTACTTTGCCTTAAAAGAATTAATTATACTCTACTGCCCCGCCAGCCGCAATGTAACTGACAAATGTGTAACAGTTAACGACTTAATGTACCACTCCCACTGCATGGTGGTCCCACAGTTGCTGTGTCCCACCTGACAGTGACAGAGATTCCACGGGTTTTTGTTAGCAAATCGAATTTAAACTATAAGAGAAAAAGGTCAAACGGCTATCCTCTACTCCTCCTCCCAAAAGATTCTCCCAATTTCTTAGGACTTTCCAATTCCAATCCCTAGTCTTTTCTTTTCTTAGTTCTTCTTGTTTTAGGATCTGGTAGTTGATGCCTATAGGCTACTACCATCCATATGAGTGGTAATCTGGAAGCAACTAGTCACCTCTGATGCAATTTTCGCCAATTTTCTATGTGCAAATTTCGTAGTTCACCCCTTTGCATTTGCCTGCGAGAGGTGCTGAAAGTTTCAAGCAACCCTGCGATTTGATGTTCTTACCCAAACCCTAACATTTTCTTAGTTTTTTTTAGGACTTTAGGCTCGATAGAGATGCACCTACCTCCCAACCCCGATCTTGTAGTTGCTTCTACAGCGCTTAGGAACCAAGAAACCCCAAATCTGTTCTTGGACATCCAAGCTCCAGATTCAGCTTGGAGCAATTCGTCTACAGCCAGCGAAGAATCCATGCTTTAGCGCGCAATCTCCAAGTGTTTATCAAAGACCTTCCGCAAGAGCAACCAAGAAAATGTCTCCTCAGCCGCCGCCAGATCTCCCAGAGGACAAGGGGAGCAGCCGAGAAGAGACCAATGTCCTCATCGAGGAGGCCCGGGGGTCGCCGGCGAACGCGGGGGCGGTGGACGGCGCCGGCTGGCGGCCGTCGCCGGTGGGGTGGTTCCGGATGCTGGCCAAGGAGCTGCACTGGAGCTTCGTGCTCAGCGTCGTGGCGACGTACGGCATCAGCCAGGGGCTCGGGGGCGGAATCTCGCGGGTCGCGTCGGACTACTACTGGAAGGACGTGCAGAAGGTGCAGCCATCGGCTGCGCAGGTGTACCAGGGCGTCACGTCGATCCCGTGGATGATCAAGCCTATCTGGGGCCTGCTCACCGACGTGCTCCCCGTCGCCGGCTACCGGCGCCGGCCATACTTTGTATTTGCAGGTGAGGAGCATGCTGTTTTGGTTGTGTTGTTATGGTCTGATTCCGGGAATACAACGGATAACCCCTCGTTTACTTATGAACTGCAAACTGAAAATTTCGAGTGAAATGTTGTAATGTTTGACGATTTGGTGGTGTGGAAGTAGTTAGGAAGCATATTGACAACCGCGGTCATGCCTATGGCTCAAATAGGGTTGCTAATTCATTCATGCTAGGCACTAGTTGAGCTGTGCATCTGAAGGAGGATGTACTGCATATCCGACCTACAGCAGAAAACAAACTTATATGCCATTAACTATATTTCAGTTCTGAATCATTGAGCTGCATATAGAGATGCAAAATTTGAACAATAATTAGTAGGAATCAATCAATGCAGCATAAGTTTGCTGCATATATTGAGATGCAAAATTTGAACAATAATTAGTAGGAAGGAATCAATGTACGTGCATATATTCTAAGCAAAGTTTGCTGCATAAGACTAACACGTCAGCTATGGATATCCTTATTCATTTTGTCCCCTCCCTGTTTTCTGAGGAATATGCAGGCATAATGGGAGTGATTGCGATGCTTATAATCTCTCTCCACAGCAAGCTTCATGTATTTTTCGCGTTGTTGGCGTTGATGGCTGGGAGTGCAAGTGTAGCAATAGCTGATGTAACTATAGATGCCTGTGTGGCTGAAAACAGTCTAATGTACCCTCATCTTGCTGCTGACATGATAAGCTTAAATGGATTCTGTGCATCTGTTGGAGGTCTTATTGGATTCTCGATAAGTGGTTTTCTTGTTCATGCAATTGGGTCCCAAGTGAGTATCACCAGCTCACCATAATCATGTTTTAGCACTTCGTACTTCCCATTAATCATCTCTAATCAGAAGAGCTGAATATTGTCCAGATAAAATCCAATCTAGAGTACTTTTTCCACAGATAAATTCTGTTTATGCATAGAATAAGTATACTGAGCTTGTGCTCCTCGTCTATATTGTCGGGCATAAATTGTTGATTGTTATTACTTTGGCCGGTACTGATTTCTGATAGTAGAAATATCTTGTCTTTCTTAAGGGTGCCCTTGGCATGTTAACTGTACCTTCTACTTTGGCCGGTACTGATTTCTGATAGTAGAAATATCTTGTCTTTCTTAAGGGTGCCCTTGGCATGTTAACTGTACCTTCTGCCTTGGTAATTTTAGCTGGAATGCTGCTAAAGGATGTACATATCCCCAACTTTCCATATGAGCAGGTTGGTAGAGTGTTTTCATTTCTTGTTGTTTGACATCAGAAACAAGTACATCGTTTGCATGCACTAATTTTTTTTCTGTCTAAAACTCAAACTAGGCTCATAAGAAGTTTGTAGAAGCCAGTGGAAAAATGTTAATGACCTTAAAATGCCCTGAAGTATGGCGGCCATGTTTTTACATGTACATGTCTCTTGCTCTGAGTGTGGACATTCAAGAAGGAATGTTCTACTGGTACACAGATCCAAGTGCAGGGCCATCTTTTTCCGAGGTACATTTAGAAATATTTTGGCTATAATGATGCATGCTTGGCATGGCTTCAGTTTTTCTCATCAAAATAAAATTTGCTCAGTCTAATGTTAAAAGTAATATATTAATACTATAATATTTGTTTCTTTACCAGGGATTCATTGGGTTTATCTTCTCGATTGGGTCAGTGGGATCTCTTGTCGGTGTCATACTTTATCAAAATATTCTTAAAAGGCATTCTTTTCGTAGCCTGCTCTGCTCAAGTCAGCTATTACTAAGCTTGTCAGGAATGCTTGATCTGATCTTGGTACTTCGTCTAAACCTAAAACTGGGAATACCTGATTACTACTTCGCTGTGATTGATGAGGGGGTCTCAAAAATGATTAACCGTCTCAAATGGATGCCTCTTTTGGTGCTTAGCTCAAAACTTTGCCCCCCTGGCATCGAGGGCACGTTCTTCGCGCTGCTCATGTCCATTGACAATATTGGTCTGCTAACAGGATCTTGGGCTGGTGGATTGCTGCTTCATTTGTTGAAAATCACAAGAACAGAATTTAAAAACCTCTGGGCTGCGATTCTAATTCGGAATGTGATGAGGCTACTACCATTGGCACTGTTGTTTTTGGTGCCGAGAAGTGATCAGAATTCTAACCTCCTTCCAGCTGATTTGCTGACTGAGGATGATGGTGCTGATGCTCATCAAGTAGAGAATATCGAGTTAACCTCTCTTACTGTGGATGGTAACTTGGGCACTGATGGTTCGCTCCAAGAATGCAAAAATCACGAGAATCTTGATGTGGAACAAGATGATGACGAGGCTTCACTACTTGCCAACAGGAGTTCGTGAATCACAGTGATTTTTTTTCATTACACGAACAGATAGTTAAAAATCAGAAAAATCACATTATGTTTTTAAAGTCTTTTTAGTTGTTCATGCTGTAGTATTCATTCGTTTTACAGCAGGTTAGCAAATGCTCAAATGTCAAGTTCGATATTGAATTGTTTTAAACTCCCCCTGTATTAGCTGCTTTGTTCTCAAGTTTTACAGCTGTCTGTATATTTATCTTCCTTGCAAGTTCTGCAATATGTCTCATTTCCCTTTCCCTGGTCTAACCTGGCTAGTTCACACTTCATATTCTAGCGCTCTATGATTTAAGCTATCAAAGGCCCTAATAAAGGCCAGAGTAGTCAGGTCCAGCGGATCAGATTTCACTGCAACTCATTTTCCATCAACAGATGAAAGAGAACGATATGCTAATAGCGATGCTCAAGCAGTTTGGTGCACGCTAACAATGATGACTTCTTGCTTACAAGCATCAATTTTAGGCTAAGCGCGCAGCCCTCTTAAGTCTGGTTTGGAAGGAACGAATTTCAAAGGAAGTTTTCTATGAACTTTTTTTAGCCGGTGGAAGGATCGTGCTCCCGGCCTTTGATCATGCGATACGCAGTGTTAAATTTTATTCGACATCACACGGGCAACAAAAATACCACACTGGCCAACATCGACAGGGAAACTCACCGCTGACAACACGATGATATGTTACTCTTACAACGAGCATCCACATAAACGATACTAGAACAGGAAAAGAACAACTCTCCAAATGACAACACCTTCATGAACGAAACGATACTTGTGCATCGCCGTTACCGAATCCATCTAATGAAGGACATATCGAGAGTTTTCACCTCGGAGAATAGGTACCATTGCTTCAAAGACAACATCTCCAAAAAGAGAACGATGCACATGCGCTACCGTTGTTGAATCCATTCAGTTAAGGACATATTGAGGGTTTCCACCTCGAAGGTTTGGTCTTTGCCATCTACACTAGTGTTGTCGACCGTCATAGCCTCATCTAAATCTCAAAATTTTGTCAATGCGGATTGTAATTGTGTCGGGACCCAGAATTTACAATATAAAATCTCAAATAGAATCATCACATAAGTCGAGACGTTAACAACTACCTCAACCATCGAGATATAAGTACCTCAATAGGAGTAGAGTGATATGGCATCGAATAGCCTGAGACATCAACCTCGACCTCAAGCCTGAAAATGAATGCATCAGCTTGAGTAGAGTGATATAGTCCCCTCACTCTTTCTAACTGAGCCAGAACATCAACATCGAACTCGTCCCGACAACGTAATGCACGGCTGGAGTAGGGTGATATAGTCCCAAACTCTCAGCTAAAGAGTCGTTTTATAGTGATGATCACATTAGAAAATTCCATATCATGAATCCCAAAACCCTACATGCTTCATGCGCTTTATAATCATACACATAAGCACATGAGGTATGTTGGAACAAACAGGTATCAGTATAATAACTCTACGACAGAAACTGTAATAATACATATAACTCTCAACTGAGTAAGTTTAACAACTTATTCACACAAACGGCACATGAACAAGTAATAAATACACAATAGTTATAAGCAACTTAGACAACCGCAAGGTAGTGGAGCCAAAAGTGATAGTAGAACAAAATAAAGGGGACATCCAAACCCTGGTTCAAACCACTGCTTGAGACCCCCAGCGACTACTCATCGTTGGGGTTGATCTCTAGAAAGAAAGCATCCTCAAAAGGGATGATTTCCTCTGCACAAAAGTATCAATGATGCAAAGTATAAATGTACTCGCAAGACTTACAGAGAAAGTAATATAGATACATCAGTTGTCAATAAAGGCTATTTGTGGGCTAGTTGAATAAAGCCAAATTTTACTTTTCATACTCTAGATAAATGAAAAGTGACTACCGAATTAAGTTGTAAGAAGGTAAGCAAGTTTTCTCCAAACTAATCTATTGCTTCTGTCATCGTCAACTTATGACCAACTCGACTTTTCCTCAAACCACCCTATGAGGAAATAGTCACTTACTTATCTATACCAAAGCTGCTAGTTTTAGAGTAACATTAAAATTGTCTAATTTAATACAGGTAATCACCAAGCTGTCCATAACCGCAGACACGGCTATTCGAATAGTTCCAATCTGCAGGGGTATACATTCTTATCTACACGTATCAATCAACTTCTAGTGCCATGGAATTAGTACACTTCACGAGGTCTACTGGCGGATGGTGATCGAACACGACAATTACAATGCTTTCGATTTAGCTATGAGCTACCCATATGAGCTAGTTTGTGTACAGTAGTACGGACGGTACCCCGACATGGTCCCATACGTTGTGGGTGGTAGCAAATCCCCAACCTCTTCAAGACTATGTGTCCACCCTACCCTTATATTGAAATGCCACATCATATCATTACCCATACTATAAATGGAAATGACAAACTAAATCAGCTCATATACTAAGCCTAGGAAAATTAGTAAGTCGTGAGTGGTTTCATTATACTACCTGTGTAAAAGTACGCAAATCTTGGGTCAATATATATCAGAAATTGGCATTGTGGGAAGACGAGACAACCCCACCATGTTCCCAGCCATGGCCTCTCGTCTAAGCCCAATGATTATTAGTCAAATTCTTTAATTACTTCCCAATAGTGTATAGCTCCGATGAGAGAGGATCTTATGCTACAGCGCATGCGAGGACACATGTGCGCATGCGTTCGGCTCCTAGGACGACACCGTGTTCGAGGGTACCGGTGTGGAGCCTAAGGTCACTAGAGCATCGTCGACGGTGAACTGAGGCGGACTGGCACAATGATGCTCATCGGGATGGCCTGCCAAGGATGCACACATGCTTGAGAAAGCATGCAAAAGGCGCAAGAGTTCACCAAAAAGTCAACGGAGGGCTTGATGTGGCTGGAAGAGCTCGGAAGGGTCAACGACGACGGCGCTAGTGGATGGCGGAGCAAGGGCTTCACAGAGATGGTGCTCCAGGTGTTCTAAGCTACAACAGAGGTGAGGGAAAGCTTCAGGGGTGAGTTAGAGGGGAAAGGAATCGATAGGAAGTGTTGGGGGTTCACCAGAAAAGCTGGGCGATGGTGATAGCGAAGAGGAAGAAGACGATGGCTGATCCGACAATTATGGGTGCTTCAGGACACATCCTTTGGTGGAAAGAACTTGTGGGTGATGACGATCCTTTCTGACATGGTGGTGCACCTAGGGGAGGTTTCTGGCAGCATCGTCGATGGTGAGGTGCTCACAATGTCGCTCAGGATGTGACTCATGTTCCGGGTAAATGAGTGAGTGGTGGACCCATAATTTACAATGTAAAATCTCAAATGAAATCATCACACATGTTGAGACATCAACCCTGACCTCAACCATCGAGATACAAATACCTCGATTGGAGTAGAGTGATATGGTCTCGAATAGTCCGAGACATCAACCCAAGGTCAAAACCGGCAATTAAATGCATCAGCTTGATTGGAGTTATATAGTCTCCTCGCTCTTTCTAACTGAGTCGGAACAAGAACTCCGAACTCTTCCCAGCAACTTAATGAACGACTGGAGTAGGGTAATATACCTCCCAAGCTCTCAGCGGAAGAGTCACTTTATAGTGATCATCCATATTATAAATCCTAAAACCCTACATACTCTATGTACTTTATAATCATACACACATATCACATGAGATATGTTGGAACAAATATGTATCACAATAGTAACTCTACATACAGAAACTTTAATAATACATATAACTCTTAAGTGAGTAAGTTTAACAACTTATTCACACAAACAGTCACATGACAAATATCAAACATACAACAGGAAGTTTATAGGTGGCTTAGGAAGCCACAAGGTAGTGAAGCTAACAGTGGAAGCAAAACAAATCAAATGGGTTTCCAAACCTTGGGCCAGACCACTACCTAGGATTCCCAGTGACTACTCGTTGTTGGCATCAATCTCTATAAAAAAAGGATGATCTCCTCTGCACAAAAATACCAAAGATGCAAGGTGAGTAACAAAAATACACCATCAGACTTACATGGAAGTAGTAATAGATGCATCAGGTAACAATAAGGGTTATTTGCGGACTAGTTTGCGTAAAGCCAAGTTTTTACTTTATATTACTCTAGATAGATGAAAAATTGCTACCAGATAAAATTATAAGAGGGTAAGCAAGCTTTCTTCCAAACTAATCTATTGTTTCTATCATCAGCAGAATATGGTCAGAGGGGCTACTTGCCTTGTTAACCGAAAGTGAGGTGCTGCTCGTATTCCTTTCTGATGCTATTGAGAAGAAGCAGAAACACCGGAAAAATAATAATGATAGTTACTACAACTAAAATTTCATCAGCATGATTATGATATGAAATGTATGGCATGCCATAGTACTCTAAAAACAAGGACTAATGTAAGTGGAATCAAGTTAATCAGAGCTCGAATGCTTAAGTTATAGCATGCAGAAGAATCTCCAACGAGAGGTAAGTAACTAGATTCACCTTTTTAGTAAATTTGATTTTTCCTATTATGGAAACATGCATGAATATAATATAATCAGGTAGTATTCGTTTTTTTGAATAGGTCTATCGTTCATATTTTTCTGACTTAATATGAATTAGTTATGAATTATTTAAAATTAAGCAATTTAAAAAAGTTTTATGTAACTTCAGAAAAGTGATTTTGATTTAAATAAAATTAATTACCTTTGTTACTAAGTGGAAAACCAGTCACAATCAATGATGTGTGGGGCCAAAGGTCAAAGGACACCAGGTCATCTCTAACCGGTCAAAATGGCCACTAGACCCACATGTTAGTGACTCCGAGTCACTTAAGTTAATTAATCACATGTTTAAAAGGTTGGGTCCACATGTCAATGACTTAGGGGTTAGGTTATCAGTTCATTTTATTAAAAGGGATAGGGCCCACATGTCATAGACTCATTAGGATCTAAACATGTTGGCTAAATGGTTTAACCATTCTGGTAGGTCGGTCCTACTAATTAGTGACTCCACTGACGTTTAAACATCGGCGAGTGCGCACAGGAGCTCCTACAAGAGCATATATCATGCCATAACGTGCTTGAGAATGTGTACGTGCACACATTCGATTCCTTGGACTCCACCACAACTAGAGGTACCAGTGCAGAGCCCTAGGGTCAGAGAATCGCCAGCGGTGACCCGAGACGGAGGCCGATGGCGGCGCTCAGTGCGAAGGTTGGCAGAGGGTGCTTGTAGGCAAAATAACATGTGCAAAAGGATCATGAGCTCACCACGAACCGAGGGGCTTTGCAGCGTGGTTGTTGACGATGGTGGCAGATGGCGGAGCAAGTCCTTGACGGCGAGATTTTGAGGTGATCAAGACCTCACGGGAAAGGGGAGAAACACATCAGCACAACGAAGGAAGGTAAAGGGAGACATAGGGGAGAGCGAGGAATCACTAGAGTAGTCGGGCAAGCTTGGCGGATCTTAGCCGGAGTTAGGAAAGACGACTATTGGTCAAGCGATTCATGGCTCCTTGGGGCAATTCCTTCGTTCGAAATGTTCCTTACTACGTCACGAAGCTTCTCGGCAAGGTGGTGCGCGAAGGGGTGATCAGTGGCCACGGTGGCACAACTCGATGGTAGTTAGCGAGACTTTATGTGGCGTACCCGGTTTTAAGGCCAGATACTCCCTTGTGATTATTGTACCAGTCCCTGGATCAGTAGCCGGTACACACAAGTTAACCTGTATATCATTGTCATACATACATATATTAGTATACACTATGTAAATAGACCATCAAGGTCGTTTGTCTGATACCTATAGCCCAACGGCTATAAACTTATAGTGGAAAAACAAACGATGATGAAGCCCATCAATATGGCATACCCGACAGGCAACTGACTGGGATTACGCCCTAGCTTTCGCGTTCGAAATCGTATCTTTAGAATTGATGTCTCCTTCGTCTGGCCAAATCAACAAGCCAGGTGAGTACATTGAATGTCCTCGCAAGCAATCCCCACAGGAGAAAATATACAGCAATATTTCATGCAAGGGGTATTTCAAGAAACAGCTCTATCCTAGGTTGTCTTGTTGAGCGAAAATGCAAGTTTTGATTCAAATATAAGAATAGTAGATTCCAAAGCAGTTTTGTAAACCAGAACAATTCAAAGTAACAAAACTTCTCTCGAGGTAGACCCGGCTACCTCCTTTTTATCACTCGTGATAGCTCAGTCCCTACTACCCTGGGTAGTATGACTAGCCTCCTCATTTCATTGCTCAGCTTGTACTATCCCCGATAGTACAGCTAGCCTCCTTCTCCTGCAATTCCTTGCTACCAGCCGTGTAGCGTAAATTGCACCCTGTGGACACATCATGCCCACGTCCTTAATCCCTTTCCTAGGTTTTCACAAACAAAACTCAGTCTAACCAGTGTGTGGCCTTGCTAGTTCATGTCCATAACCGAGGACGCGGCTATTCAAATAGTTTTTAACACTCTACAGAGGTTGTATGGCTTTACCCACAAGATGCAAGTCCCCCTTGTTGCCAGGTACCAGTGGGCACACTTTGTGAGGTGTGCTGGCAGGGTTATTGCAACGAGACCTTCGTCCGCTTCCATACTAGAGCTAGACCCGCTAGGTGGGTAACCCAACTTTTGCGTCCCGGACCAAAAATGGGACTCCCCACCTTTGTGTCGCATCAACACCCCAAACGCCCAGCGATGGTGGATCTTTAGGACTTTAACCACCTAGTCATATACTTTCTACTTCCCACGGGTCCATACCCTAGTACTTGCCGGGGTACCAAGCCAAGTCCTTCCCATAAAGGACATGTGGATGTACGGTGAGAAACTGGTTTAGCGGCACTTAGGCTCGGTCCTTAATCGATTCGAGCAAGACTCCATTTTCGTCCTCGATGACCATGCCACCATCAGTTACTCTACAGCCCCAGGCTACCCTTACCATTCTCACCCGAATCAAAATCCTCCTTTATTTTATTTGGGGTTTTGGCAAATATTTCTTTTGAAACAGTCACCCCCCGGAAGCACATGCTATCCGAGGGTTTTATTCCCATGTCCCAAGGTTTTCGTGTATGCCGATCAAAACTTTAGTTTTTAACTATAGCAGGTCTAAGCGTGGCTAATGCCTATATCCTTATTACTATTGTCGGTCGAATGCCAACCGACTAATATGTCTAGGTTTACAAGGGACGGATTTTCAAACCTAAGTCATATGCAACTATAGGGTATAACTAGGTCTACGTAAAATACCGTTGATATCCACATAGCATGCAAGTTTCGTAAACAAAATATTTAATTTCACACATATGGGATTCAACATGATCAAGGTGGGAATGCTTGCCTGGCAGTTTTTGTTCCTGTTCCTGTCGTGGAGGTGAGTCCGGATCCTCCTGGCGTACGTACCCAGATGTAGTGCATGCTCAAAAGGGATGATGCTATTAAGGTGAGATGCTAAAGGTTTTGGTTGGGTTAGGGTTAGTGTTTTGAACGACAAATCGTCGTTCCATAAAAAAAAGGTTGTTAACTTATGAGCGGCTCCGGACGAAGGATGGGGGGAGTATATATATGAACTCTAGTTAATAGCGGGGTTCTAGGGTTTGAAGCTTAGGTCTACGAGAACAAGGAACAACCTAGACGATTGGTATATGCGTATATGTCACATAAAATGATGGTGCTTTTGATCATAGAAAATGCATGCCATTAAGGTTGTATTTTCAAAATCATTTGCCCTAATGAAATATTGAGCGCTGTAGACATTTTAGGTATACTGGACAGGGTAAAAAGTTTGTTCTGGGGTTGTTCCAAGGTGACATATACGTAGTAGATGTTGCTTTTAACAAAAGAAAAGAAATGCTCTAAACTCAACCTGTACTATTTAGGCTTTCAAAAGACTACAAAAATTAAGCTTAAACCTAATTTCGAGATTCCAAAACCGGTTTGACTAGGTACTGGAAATACTAGTGACGCCGGAGGCGCATCCTGGATTTGCGCCTTCACTAACCTACACTAGGCCCGGTTGGAACTCTAGGCCCACGCGTCGGTCGACCTGAGTAGCACCTACCTCGGTCGGGGCTTGACTCCCGAGCTCACCCGTTGGTTGGGTAAGATGCCGCGGGTGCTCGAGACTAGATGCTGGGCGGGCGGCGGTGCTCCGATGAGCTCGGTTTCTCGGTGGTGAGAGCTGCTCCCACCAAATGAAACAGGGAATCGACTAAGAGGCGGAGGGGAGCTGTTGGTGTTAGGGGATTGGTCTCGGCAAGGGGGTGGATTTGGGAGATCAGAGGAGCGGTGGCTTGGGGTTGAGCAGGCGGAGAAGAGCATGCGGTGACCTGGCCGGCCGACGCCGACTTGGTAAGTAACGGTGGGCTGCTCCGATCCATCTGACGGCGGCTTGGTTGAAGCTGAGGAGAGTGCACGAGGGAGGCCAGAGGGATGAAGCGCTCGAGCAGGCGAGAGCGGCGCGTCACATGGCCCGCACCCCAAGCACGGCAAGCGGCGGTGCTATGTTGGGCTCGGTCGGGGCAGGGGACTTGGGCGACTGAAGCGGCGCCAACTGCTGGAGGCGGCCGAGCGGCGGATGAAGTGGGGTTCCTCTGGCTGTGCCCGCTGGCGGCAGCGTGGCAGTAGAGATTCCTCCGACAGTTCGAACAAGGTGGGAAAAGAGCTCTAAGAGGGAGGAGGTGTAGCTCGAGAGATTGAGGGGAGATTAGGGAAGAGCGGTTCCATTACCAGGGAATGGAGGAGGGCTCGTTGGCCACGGCGGCGCATGAGCTAACTCGGCGGACAGCGCGGTGTTGGGTGGAGCGCGAGTCGGTGCTCTAGCAGGTCAGTACAGCAGCACCAAGCGGGTTGGTTCGTTGGCCGCGGCAATCGAGGAGATGGTGCGGCGCTTGGGCCGTTCGGGAGCAGTTCGGATGGAAGAAAAATAGAGGAGGGAACGCTCAGCTTTGAGGAAGAAGAAAGGTAGCTCGGGCGCTGGGGGAGATTGAAGAGAAACAGCTCGGCTTGGTGCTAGAGAAGGGCTGCTCGGTATGGAGAAAATGGGGAAGACGAGCTAGAGGGGAGAAGGCTCGGCTTGAGCGGATCTAGGAGGAAGAAGGGATGAGCTGCTTGGCTGTTCTGGAGTAGAGAGGAAGGGGGCTACAGGATGGATGGAGGTGGAGCAGAGTTAGAAGGAGAAGGGGGTGAGGCGCTCGGCTTGGGCAGCTTGTGGGGCTGTGGAAGATGGGCGCTTGGGTCCAGGTGAAGCAGCAAGGAGAAAGAGGGGGTCTTGGCCCAGCTGCCTGGGGAGAAGAGGAATGGGGAGGGAGCTCGGCTTCAAGCACAAAGGGGGCAGGGAGAAGCTTAGAGGAAGAATGGGCAGGTGGGGAGAAAACTAGCTCGGCTTGCTGCGGTGAAGAAGAAGAAGAGGGCAGGAGGGGAGAGAAGCTAGAGGAGGGGTTCAGTTGGATTGAGTGTAGGAGTTTGGAGAGCAGTTGTGATGGCTCAGGGGATGAATAATTATGGTAGCTCGGGTATTGTCAGGCATGAGGAATAAAGGAGATTAATGGGGAATAGAAAGGGCAATTGGCAATGGTTGTTGCTACAATGTAGTTAGGCACCAAAATGGGCAGGTGCTGGTAGCGTGGCAAAGAAAAATAGTGCACGGCTACTATAGTAATGAGTAGGAGAGAGAGCGCTTGGAGAGAACGAATGGGAGTGAGGGAAAAGGAACGAGAGCTCGGGTCGGTCTTTAATCTGAGTGAACAAGAACTAAGGAAGGGGACTGGTAGCTAGACACCGCTGTAGAAGCACATCAAGAATTGGCATCGATTGTTGCAGTAGAGGGAAAGAATTAAGGGACAAAGGAAACTTGTTGGTCCACACTGTAGAACAACAGAGTAAGTTAGGCACCGAACTCGGTAAATGAGGATGCGTTACTAGGTCCAGCAGGAAATAGGCAGTGTAGATCAACACAGAGCAACAGAGATGATCACAGTGCTGTTTTGACTAGTATTTAGAGGATTTTTCGAGAGAGAAAATATACAGTGGTAGTGGCATATTATTGGAAAAATGGATCAATAATATGTTGAAGATGATCCACAAAAATTGGAGAAATTTTTGGAAAGTTCAAACAGTGGATAATGAGTCAAATTGAAATTGAGCAGAGATTTGATTTGGAGCTCATTTGAGATTTTTGAACCGGACAGGAAGGGATGAGCACAGAAATGAGATCTATATCATGAGAGGATGCTCTCATGATTTTGGAATTTTTTTGGAGGATTGAATTTGAAGGATACATCATAATCTCAATATCAGCTCAAACTGACATTTGAATTAGTTTTGAAATATTCGAATTGGAGGTTCAAATATTATTTGCTAACTTGGTTAAGAATGATGCCAGGAGTGTTGTAGAATTTTCTAGGATTTTTAGGAACTTTATTTCTAGGGGGTTGTATGGTATCATTCCATTCATCTTCAAATTTGAATTTGAAATTGATTTAAATATTTGCACTGCCTAACTCTACATTATTTTATATTGGAGTTGATATGAATGTTAGGAAGTTCCCATAATTTATTTGGGTTTGTTAGAGGTCAAGAGATCACATGGAATATTGAGTTAGGGTTTTGATTCGTAGCTCGGAAAATGGATTAAGGTTTTGCGTATGTGCGTATATACAAGGGCAGTATATATATGCACACACTCGCGATAGGATATGGCGAAACAGATGGTTGAAGATCATGGTGTTTGGGAGAGGTTTGTGCCATATATAAGCTCAATTTTGCAACGGTACCGCATGGCAGATGAACATACGCACCTACACATGTGCGTATATGCATGTGGGAATTTGCAGGTGTGCATACGTGAATGCACGAGGGGTCCGTCAGGGAGTAGGTGGGCGAGAGTCACCCTATGTTAAGAGATACCAGGCGGAAATTGGTGAGAAGATAGACACAATGGAAGTTTGAGCACATGTGCCAATAGGGGAAGAGATCACCCGGTGGTTACATTAGACGATGTTAATGTTGCGAAGTGACGACAAGGTTTTTGATTAGGTTTATTTAAGTGAATTTTATTATTATTAGCGCAAAAGTTTTTGTTGGCCCTAATTTTTGGGTTTTTGAAAAATCGGGTGTGACACTTTAGGTGGTGCTTGTGTTCTGGACAACACAGAGGAAGAGGAGAGGCAAAACTTGCACAAGAAGGTATAGGAGGAGAATCCATCAACGTGGTTAAATCGTGGGATGGATTACCATGGCGATGGCGGCGGTGAAAGGGACAGATGGCGGGGATTGGTTTCGTGGACAATTTTGTCGTCTCGACACACCAATCTCGGTGCCAATGGGTCAAGAGGGCTCAGCGCATCGTTGCACACTTCCTGGTGCACTGGCACGGACTGAGGCGGCTCATCACACTGGCGAGCAGGAGTTGGCGTGTGGCGCGCTTGCCACGCAGGTGCTAGCACGGGTGCGTGGACACGTCTTCGTTGGGCCGGGCCATATGATCGGGCTTGATTCGGCCTAGTCCAAGATTGAGGTAGGTTTTTATTTTCCCTTTTTTCTTTTCTTTTTCTCTTTTGAATTTATTTTTAATTTTTAAGTTCAAACCATATGAGCTTTAATGTTTTTGTAAATTTTTACTGAGGCTCTTGGGAAAATTTTTATTGTTTTCTGTAGTAATAATTAATTTCACTTTTGACCCAAGTATGTTAAAAATTTATCATAAAAATCTAAGAAAATTATAGGAGCTCAGATATAGGATATTGAGCTTATATTTTTTTGAAGAGATTCTGAGATAGGAAAATCCTTCTACTTAATAGATCGTTGATCTGCCAATAAATTGGGCTTTGGGGTTTTTATGATTTTCATGTTTTCATGTGGCATTTTCATCATTTTCTGAGATTTTAAATTACTCTCGGTTTTAGATTAAGGAAAATTGTTACATTCCAATTATCTAGAGAAGAGAAAAGGATATGTAGATTGAAGGTGATCTTCACGTTTCTGGGCAGCTTCTTTCTTGAGGTGGTTAGACCACTGAACTTTAAGAAACTTGATATTCCGCCTTCGTGTTGTCCGTTTAGTTTCGTCAAGTATGAGAGTTGGATATTCTTGATATGAGATATTTTCTTGGAGATCAAGGGTATCAATGGCTGATTCTCGATTTGGCAAACATGGAAGACATCATGGACGTTAGAGAGAGATGAGGGCAATTCCAAATGATAAGCAACTTCACCTCATTTTGCAAGAATGTGAAAGAGACCAATGTAACGAGGTGCCAACTTGCCTTTGATACCAAATTGATGGACACTCTTGAGAGGAGTCACTCAAAGATAGACTCTATAGTTTGCCTCAAAGTGTATCTCTTGATGATTTGGGTCAGTGTAGCTCTTCTGACAAGATTGAGCGGTTCACAAACGCTCTTGGATGATTTGGACTTGATCTTCTGTTTTTTTTATCATGTCTAGTCCAAAGAATTGTCTTTCTCTGGTTTGAAACCAATTCGACACTTTCGTCCGTAAAGGACTTCAAAAGGAGCCATACCCAGGCTTGATTGAAAACTGTTGTTATAGGAGAATTCAGTGAAAGGGAGACACTTTTCCCATTTAGTGCCAAAAGATATAACCCAAGATCGAAGCATGTCCTCGAGGACTTGGTTGACCCTTTCAGTTTGTGTCCTCGATGACTTGATTGACCCTTTTAGTTTGTTCACCTGTTTGGTGATGATAATCAGTACTAAAGCAAAGATAACTTCCCACAGCTGCTTGAAAAGTTTCCCAAAACCTAGAGGTGAAGAAACGACCACGTTCGGAGATTATCCCTCTGGGGATTCCATGGAGAGATACCATTTGAGAGACATAGATTTTGGCAAGCTAACTTGTTGCGATTGTTTCTTGGATAGGTAGGAAATGTGCCAATTTGGATAGTCGATCAATTACTATCAATATGACATCATTCACCTTCTGAGTCTTTGGGAGACTGGTGATGGAGTTCATCGTGATCTCATCCCATTTCCATTCAAGGATGGGCAAGGTTGAAGAGTGCCGATGGGTCTTGGTGTTTAGCTTTAACACGACGATACATGTCGCATTGGGCAATGAAGCGAGCAATCTCTCTTTTCATTTAGGTCCACCAAAATCTTTGCCGGAGATCTTGGTTCATCTTTGTACTTGCCGGATGAATGGATAAAGGAGAGTCGGAGGTTGCGTTTCTTTGGCACAACAAGATGCTTGCCAAAATAATGACGCCTTGATCATCAGTCGAGAAATATTTAACAATTCTGGTAGAAATGATGAGTATATCCCTACTACAGTTATACTCACAACCCCTACACATACACAAGTTACCACTCAAGTTTCGAAAATACAAGGACCAATAAGTAGAGCTCATGCAAGATAACTTAATTACCAAGTACTCTCGTTTCTAGGTACTTTAATTTCCATATGAATATGATGTTGCCTAACCAAGGACCAAGCATGGATATGGAGGACAAGCATTGGACCATGAAGCTAAGGAATGGAGATGATGGCAACAAACATACAAGTAACAACTCAAGTGAAGACCTTAGGACTTTGAAACGATGCTAAAAGACCTAGAGAAAATAACTTGGCCTCCACTTTAAGGGTTTGGCCAAGTCATTTCAAAGGGTGTTGCGCCACCTCAAGTAGGCCTATGGCCTTGTATCTGAATAGGTTAGGTTTGGGAGTACAGGAGAAGGACTCCAAGAGGAGTTCGGCCACCCCTTAGCTGAGCATCCTCCCCCAAGTTAGGTTTCAGCCACCCCCTTGGCCGAACCCCCTCCTCCTTCTCGTATCTAAAGTAATGACCTCCTAGGTTTAGATGGGTTTAGTTTAGTTAAGAGTTTGTTACATTGCAACTTCGTGTTCTTCAGTTGTGCTCAACAACCAGTTATCAAGACCGCTTTGGAATCCCACATTATTCAATTCTTCATCTATATTCATAATTTTATATTACTATATTCATAATTGTTGCTTGTTCTTTGATATCTTGAAGGGATTATAATCTCGTGTTCAGATTGATCGTGCTTCTGGCATAGTCAATAACCTACCGGAGTTGGTTTAGCAATTGTTAAGGCGCATGTTGTCTTACGGTGTGGTTGGATCATCAATGTCGGCGTTACGGGGCCCAGGGTCCCCTAAACCGCTAGCGAAGGCCCAACTTGACGCCACGTCGCCAAAGACGTGGAAGTTAAAGAAGAGGTGCCTGGGGGGGCTCACCCCGAGCACTGTTCCACTCGGCTAAATCAAGGGGTGCCCTGAGTCGTCCCTTGATGGCGTTTCCCGAAAGGCCCAAAGGCGAACTTGGTCCCCGCCCAGGACGGAGCAAGCAGAAGTGCTCGGGGGATCATCCCGAGCACCGAGGGCGACCCGGCCCCCGCCCGGGGCGCCGAGTCTCTCATCTAGGACGAAGCAGAAGTGCTCGGGGGCTCATCCCGAGCACCCGAGTAGAAGTGCTCGGGGGCTCACCCCGAGCACCCGAGAAGTAGTGCTCGGGGGGCTCACCCCGAGCACCAACGGCGACCCGGCCCCCGTCCGGGGCGCCGAGCACCTCGCCCAGATGATGGAGCGGCCTAGGAGTAGTGCTCGGGGGCTTCCGATCTCGGGAGCCTCGAGCACCCCTTGAGGGCCCCTCTTCAATCCGCGTGGCCCAAAAGGCGCATTTAATGCCTGCGTCAGGGGCATTTAATGCCTATGCTAGGTGCATTAAATGCCAGTCTATTTCAAGTCCTTGCGGACCAAGGGCGGTGTCCTGACCGGTTCCCATCCCCCCAAGTGATAAGCCCTGTCAGCTATCAGTCTTGGAGGGAATGGAGAGGTCTAACACCCCTTTTTTGACTTTAAGGACGCGCTTCTACGCGTCCATAGGCATGCCCTCTGCACCTGGTCCGTGGGGCCCGGGTAGTTGCAGCATAGCCCGTGTCAAGAGACGTCAAATCTTCATCTCCTAACACGCCCTCATCATGATGATCCGGTTCCCAACCAAGGCGTGACCGGCATTATTCTGCTACAGCAAATCTCAACCACCGACGTGGCTTGCCCATGCCGGGTTACTTCCACGACAAGCTTCATGGGCAAGATATTTATCTTTCGACCACTGTGGTGACCCCCGGGCATATAAGAGGAGAACCGCGGCCATGTGAAAAGGAGAGAGGCTCTCTAGATTGGCTCCAATAGAATTGATAAAACCCTAGAGGAAGAAGAACAGTGGGACCTGTGCTGCTAGTTCATTGTAATCTCTCCACAAAATATCAAATACACTCAAAGCAGGACGTAGGGTTTTACACCTAGAAGGTGGCCCGAACCTAGGTAAATCATCGTGTTCTTTTCCTATTTCCATATCCTGCCAAGCTCTAGCTCCGGCATAGCTCCGTAGATCTGCGCCTCCCCGGCCGAATCCCAAAGGGGGTCCTTCCGGACCACCGATACCGGCGTTTGTACGTTGACATCTGGCGCGCCAGATAGGGGAGGCTAAGTTCTCGAAACTACGCCGCTCATGGCAGGCCATCAGTCATCTTCCTAGCGTGGGGGACAACAGCAGTCATCCGCTTCGACACGTACGGCGTCCTCTCGAGAGGAGAGGAACCGTGCCATCCGCAGCGGCACCGCAGCGGTAGCCGCTATTTTGTCCATGCTACGGCACCCAGCAGGCGAAGGCGGATCGCATGCCGATCCTGCCTTCGTTGAGGTACCCCAGCCGGTTCGGCGCCGGCTGGACTTCGACGAGCCGGGAGAAGCAGGCGCGCTGCATGCGGCGCAGCTTCTCCTCTGGCATTCTCCGGTCCAGGTGGAAGGCATATCTCATGTGGGCCCTTGGCTCCAGAAGGTAGCTAACCTGGTCGACACCGCTCGCCGTCAGGCAGCGGCTAGGAGTTCCCATACCTCCTCGAGGCATGGCGACCCCCAAGATGGCCCCTCAGCGGTGCCTCCGTCATTACCGCCACGTCCCCGACGTGATGAAGCGACGGAGCCCCGCGGGGGGTCCCACCATTCGGTCGCCTCTCCTATCCTAAGAGACGGCCTAGACCTCCGCCACCGCATCAACCAGCGGCAAGAAGGTCAAGATGCGCGCGTCACCACCGAGCGCCAACGGGAGCGGGGACGTGAGGCAAGGGCTGTCGAGGGCCAGTCATCCTCCAGCCCCCGCTGCCAGTCGTACGTGCTCTCCGGTGCGCGTCCGCGCGCCACCGGTCGGGAAGGTTGGCACCCCGCTTTACGGAGCGGGTTGCCAGGCTTTTACTCCTGACCTTCGCCACGTCAGCTGGCCAGAGAAGTTTCGGCCTGACCTGCCACAAAAATACGACGGATCTTTCCACCCCGAAGAGTTCCTCCAGATCTACACCACCACTGTGCAAGCGGCTGGAGGGGGTGAAAAGGTGATGGCCAACTGGTTTCCCATGGGCCTGAAGGGCTCTGCTCGTTCATGGCTCATGAACCTTTCCCCGAGCTCCATTCGCTCATGGGAGGACCTCTGCCACCAGTTCGTGGCCAACTTCCAGGGCACTTTCGAGCGCCCCGGCATGGAGAGCGATCTCCACGCCATCAAGCAGTAGCAAGGGGAGATGCTGCAGCACTTCATCTAGCGTTTTAGCCAGGTTCACAACACCATCCCCAAAATCTCTCCTCAGGCAGTTATCGTCGCCTTCCGGCAGGGTGTCCGTGATGAAAAGATGCTCAAGAAGCTGGGCACACGTGATATCCAGTCCACGGCGGATCTGTTCGCAGTCACGGACAAGTGCGCCAAGGCAGCTGAGGCTCGCGCGTGGCACAGTCCGTGCCCCGACCAGCCAACGGTCGACGGCACGGGTTCCTCCCGTCCCTCCGGAGGGCAGGAGAAGAAGAACATGAAGCGCAAGTCCGAGCCTGTCGCGGCGGTGGATCCCAAGGCACGAAAGCCACCGCGCGCCGGTCCAGGCAGCGGTGGCAAGAAGCCATCCAGGGCCCCCGAGCAGGGCCCTAGCGGGTGGTGTGATATTCATCACACCGATCGGCACGACCTTTCCAAGTGCCGGACCGTGAAGTTCCTCGCCGAGAGGAACAAGAAGGAGCGCGAGGAGCGCCGCGGAAGCGGCAACGACAAGCGTGACGGGGAAGAGCGAGAAGGAGGTCTCGGGTTCCAAGAACCTGAGGCCGTGGCGTGCATCAACGGGCGCGCCTCCACGCACACTTCACGCCGCTAGTTTAAGGTAATGGCACGCGAGGTGTGCTCAGCGACCCCGAGCACCGGGTCGACCCGGCCACTCAAGTGGTCGGGCACCCCGATCACCTTCGACAGCTCCGACCACGCCGAGAACACGTCGGGTGTGGGCCGCCTCCCCCTGGTGGTCTCCCCGATAGTGTGCAACATCAAGGTAACCCGCATGCTGATCGACGGGGGCGCATGACTTAACCTCCTATCCCCTGAGGTTTTCAGGAAAATACAGGTGCCACCCGGGCAGCTAAAGCTGACAATGCCTTTCTTCGGCGTCACCCCAGGCCTCACCATGCCCCTCGGGCAGGTGTCTCTGATGGTTACGTTTGGGACCAGGGAGAACTTCCGGACGAAGAGCGTCGTCTTCGACGTCGCCGAATTCGACCTCCCGTATAATGGCATCCTCGGCCGCCCGACCCTCGCCAAGTTCATGGTGGCGTCCCACTACGCCTACCTCACCATCAAGATGCCCGGGCCCAACGGCACGATCACCGTGCCGGCCGACCTCCAAGGCTCTGTCATCTGCGCCGAGCAGCTGTTCTCAGCCACCTTCACCGCGACCGAGGATGTCGGTGAGCGCCCCGAGTGCTCGGGTCTGCCACCGACCAAGCTCAAGATCGCCGCAGACGACTCCGTCCCCGTTAAGGAGGTGATCCTGGGTAAAGACGCGTCCAGGACCGTCAAGTTCGGCGGCCGCTTGGCGGCCAAATAAGAAAGCACGCTCATCGCCTTCCTCCGGACGAATGCCGACGTGTTTGCTTGGCAACTATCAGACATGCCCGGGGTCCCTAGGGAGGTGATTGAGCACCGCTTCGCCGTGCGTCCCGACGCACGGCCCATTTGGCAAAAGGTGCACCGTCAAGCACTAGAACGCCAAGAGTTCATCCGGGCGGAAGTCGGCAAGCTCCTTGCCACCGGCTTCATCTGTGAAGTCCTCTACCCGGATTGGCTCGCCAACCCCGTCGTCGTGCTGAAAGCCAACGGCAAACTGAGGATGTGCGTGGACTACACTGACCTCAACAAGGCTCTACCGCATTGATCAAATAGTCGACTCCACCGCTGGATGTGATCTTTTGTGCTTTCTAGATGCATGCTCTGGCTATCATCAGATTAGTATGTCGGTAGAGGATGTGAAAAAAACTTCATTTACAACCCCAATAGGGACTTATTGCTATGTTTGCATGCCTTTTGGGTTAAAAAACGCTGGGCCTACGTATCAGCGTGCCATGCGCATTACATTACAATCTTAGATAGGTCGCAACATCGAGGCCTACATCGACGACCTCGTTGTCAAGACGAGGGACCAAGCGACACTCCTCGAGGATCTGGCGGAGACTTTCGACAGTCTCTGCAGTACTCGCATGAAGCTGAACCCCGAGAAGTACGTCTTCGGGATTCCCTCGGGCAAGCTCCTCAGTTTCCTGGTCTCGAACCGGGGAGTAGAGGCCAACCCCGAGAAGATCCGGGCCATCGATCAGATGCGCCCGCCGGCTCGTCTCAAGGACGTGCAGCGCCTAACGGGCTGCATGGCAGCCTTGGGATGCTTCATCTCCAAGATCGAGGAGCGGGGTCTCCCCCTGTTCAAGCTCCTCAAGAAATCGGGCCACTTGGACTGGACCCCGGAGGCTGAGCTAGCCCTCCAGGATCTCAAGAAGTACCTCACCTCGCCTCCGGTCTTGGTGGCGCCGAGATCCGAGGAGCCTTTGCTTCTCTACATCTCGGCTACTCCCCGAGTGGTGAGTGCGGTCCTCGTGGTCGAGCGAGAGGTCGGGTCCGAGCTCCCGACGACTCCCACGAGGGTGGAATTTTTCGGGTCCGAGCTCCCGATAAGCAGCGAATCCCAGGAAAAGCCCGGGTCCGAGCTCCCGGGCGACCCCCAACAGTCGGGAGTGCTCGGGTCCGAGCTCCCGAGCGACCCCGAGTAGTCAAGTGTGCTCTGGGCAAAGCTCTCGGCAAACGACGAGTCTAAGGCAAAGTCCGGGTCCGAGCTCCCGGGTGAACCCGAGCAGCCAGGAGTGCTCGGGAATAATCCCGACCCCCCGGGTCCAGTACTTGGGGAGGTCCCAAGCAAGGGCCGTGTCCAGCAGCGTCCCGTATACTTCGTTAGTGAAGTGTTACGTGACGCAAAGATGCGCTACCCACAAGCCCAGAAGATGCTCTACGCAATCCTCGTTGCGTCAAGAAAGCTACGCCACTACTTCCAAGCGCACGGGGTCCTAGTGGTTACGGCCTACCCCCTCGAGCGCATCCTACACAACTGAGAAGCCACTGGCCGCGTGGTCGAGTGGGCACTTGAACTCGCCGAGTTCAACCTTCGCTTCGTCAGCAACCGGGCGATCAAAAGCAGAGCTCTGGCCGACTTCGTGGCCGAGTGGACACCGGTGCCTGAAGACGAAGGGGAGGAGCTGTCCGTGAATCCAGGACATGAAGGGGCCGGATATTGGGTGATGCACTTCGACGGTTCCTTCACGCTCAAGGGCGCGGGGGAGGGAGTAGTTCTCACCTCTCTGACAGGTAAAGTACTCCAGTACGTCGTGCAGCTCCACTTCCGCGCCACCAACAACATGGCCGAGTATGAGGGACTTCTCGCGGGGCTCCGCACCGCCGCGTCTCTTGGAATCCGCCGTTTACTTGTCAAGGGCGACTCTCAGCTGGTCGTCAATCAGGTGTCCAAGGAGTACCAATGCTCCGACCCACAAATGGCGGCATACCTGAGCGAAGTCAGGAAGTTGGAGCGGCATTTCGACAGGTTGGAACTCCAACACGTCCCGCGCCGCTACAACGAGCCCGCCGACTACTTATCGCGACTGGCGTCCTCTCGGGAACCGGTCCCGGCTGGAACCTTTGAAGAAAGGCTCTCCCGGCCGTCCGTCAAGGCTGCCAACCAAGACGAAGGGAAAACCTCGTGCCCAGGCGAGGCTACTCAGGCAGCGCCTTCAGTGGGAAATCCCGTCAGGTCGCTGCCGCCCGGCGAGCACCTCGTGCTCGCCACCTATTCTCAGGAGCCCTCCTGGATCTCCGAGATCCAGGGATACCTGAAAGGAAACATCCTTCCTGAAGACGATGCCGCAGCAGAAAGGATTGCACGCCAAGCCAAGCGCTACGTCCTAGTAGATGGGGATCTCTACCGGCATGGCACCAACGGCGTCTTTCTGAAGTGCATTTCTCGGGAGGAAGGCCGTGACTTGCTCATGGATATCCACGAGGGCGAGTGTGGTAGCCATGCTTCATCCCGCACGCTGGTCGGGAAGGCCTTTCGGCAAGGCTTCTACTGGCCAACAGCCCTCTAGGACGCCATCGAGCTGGTTCGGCGCTACGAAGCATGTCAATACCACACAAAGTAGTCACATCAACCGGCTCAGGCCCTCCAAACCATCCCCCTGTCATGGCCCTTCGCGGTCTGGGGATTGGACATCATAGGTCCGTTCCCCCGAGTAGTCAGGGGCTACGAGTACCTCTACGTCGCCATCGACAAGTTCACCAAATGGACAGAAGCAGAGCCAGTCATCAAGATCACCAAGCACACCGCGATCAAGTTCATCCGAGGAATCGTGAGCCGCTTCGAGGTGCCCAATCGGATCATCACCGACAACGGCACGTAGTTCATCAGTGATGCATTCCTGAAGTACTGCGAGGACATCGGCGTCAAGGTCTGCTTCGCGTCGGTCACTCACCCTCGCGCCAATGGCCAAGTTGAGCGCGCCAATGCTCAAGTCCTCGAGGGGCTCAAGATACGAACTTTCGATTGCCTCAAGAAGTGCGGTGCTGGCAAGATTGACGAGCTCCCTGCCGTCCTCTGGTCCATCCGGACGTCCCCCAACAGGGCGACCGGTGAGACACCTTTCTTCCTCGTATACGGGGCAGAGGCAGTTCTCCCCTCCGAGGTCACCTTCGGCTCGCCTCGGGTCGGAGCCTACTCGGAAGGCGACCAGTAGCAAAGAAGGCTCGACGACGTCAACTATCTTGAAGAGCACCGGTGCAGAGTCGCTCTCCGTGCCGCCAGATATCAACAGAGCCTAAGGCGCTATTTTCAGCGCCACGTTCGGGCCCGGTCGCTGGAGGTCGGGGATCTAGTACTTCGCCGCATCCAATCACGGGAAGGAAAGAACAAACTCTCCCCCATGTGAGAGGACCCCTACTGAGTGACCGGTGTCTCCCGATCAGGCTCTGTTTGATTGACCACGGACGAAGGCCTGCCACTGCCCAATGCATGGAACATCGAGCATCTGCGCAAATTTTATCCGTAAGTTTTTCCTTTTTTGCATTGGGACAGTTCCCCGAGTAGCAAAGAGTCTTGGGAAGTTCCGGGTCCGTCGCCTAAGCCCTGGTCGCCCTGCCTGGTTCCTGCACCCCAGGCACCAATCCGGCCAAAGGCCGCCCGAGCATCCCAGGCGCTCGCGCGCAATCCTCGGGGGCCCCCTTGTATCAGAAGCTATTTTAATAGCAGCAGCAGCATTATTAATATAAGCAGTATTCGCGTTTGCAATTACTTGTCAAATTCTTTCTATTTCCTTGCTTGCTTGCAAAAGAAGCCACTCGCACGAGTATTGGGCCTCCGTGTCCCCTTTACGCGAGTAGACCCTGACTGGTCTGCAGTACGAGGAGTCAGGATAATCTAGTCTCTGTTGGCGGGCAGTCGGTACTCGGTCGATCACTTGTACCCTGAGCACACCCGAGTCGGGGCAAATAAGCCCCTGACCACCCGTGCTCGGCCTGGTCAATGGCCCCGAGCACCACCGAGCCTCAGAGTACTCGGATAACTCTACCTCTCGTACCCCCGACCAGTCGGCTGTCTCGAAAGCCTTTGGGTCCTGACAATGGAGAGTTTCAGAAAAATTCAAAGCAGTGGCATCTTTTGCCAGCAGCTCGCTATATAATTGCCTACGAGTTTACAAGCTCACCATGGTGAAGTTCCCGGGTGACAATGACCATACCAAGTCAAAAAACCCAGGGCGAAAAACTTCCATGGATTCAATACTGCAAATAAGCTAAGTTTTTTCGCCGCGTTTGTCTCGGCTTTAAAGCTTTCTTTTACCATCTCCGCGGATAGTTTCTCACGCCAACAATCCCCTGCACCGCTCATTCATAAAGCGAGGATGTTTTGGAGTAATAGTGTGAGTCACGGGGAGTATTCCGGGTCGTTGCCCAAAGCCCTGGTCGCCTTGCCTGGTTTCCGAACCCTGGGCACCAGTCTGGCCAAAAGCCGCCCGAGTACCCTACGCGCTCGCATTTGCGCTCTGGAGCTCCCCAATGGATGGGCTTGCGGCGCAAGGGATTTGTGTCGCGTGAGAACCTCGCCGCATAAGAGAGGAACCCGTTGAAGCTAAGTAAAGAAAAAATCAACACGATAAGACGTCCGCTGATGCCTAAGCCACTCGTAAAACCATCCCGAGCACAAGTTCTCGGACGAGCTTGCAGGGGCATCTAATCCCGAAGGTGCGCGCTCCCGAGCGCCAAAGATCGCCCTCGGGGACTTGAGGTTCTCGGGGTCCCGAGGAGCGACTTGATCGAGGGAAACGTCGGCGCTTCCAGCTTCTCGGGGACATAGGGTCCTCGGGGTCCCCAAGTGCGACATCGCCAAGCAGAAGGTCGGTGCTTCCAGCTTCTCAGGGACATAGGGTCATCGGGTTCCCGAAGTGCAACATGTCAAAATAATAAGTTCGAAGCATCCAGCTCTCGGGGGCTAGAGTCCTCGGGGCAGACTCCTCGAGCAAGAGCCGGACGCATCAAAAAAAGAAGAGAAAAGGCTGTGCTGTGTGGAGCCAAGTCCACACTTAGCAGAAAACAAAAAGAAGCTGCCTGGAGCCAAATCCATACTCAGCAGAAATTCAAAGGAAGCTATGTGGAGCCAAGTCCACACTTAGCATTTCATCAACCAAAATTCTTTACAGAGAGGCCTTTCGGCCTTAAACAAAAAAAACGAAAAGAAAGAGATACAAAGGAGCTACTCCTCGCGCCACCCCCGGGGCCGCCGGCGTCATCCTCCCGATCTTATTCTGCAGCTCCTGCGGAATGTACTGGTCGCCGATCTTCTCCCGGAGGCAGAAGTTGCAGCTTCTCGTGGCCTCCACCTGGTCGGAGCATCTGCTCTTCCCCGCCGATCGGAGTACGAAGAAATGGCGGAAGAGCATGACCAAAGGCATCACGCCCCACGAACATCTCGCAGAGGTGGGCGAAGATTGCCAGCATCAGGACGGAGTTGGGGGAGAGATGGATGAGGTGGATCCCAAACTCCGTCAGCACTTCGAGGAAGAAGGGTGAGAAGGGTGGCATCAGGCCTGCTGCTAGGAGGCTGGCAAAGATCACCGTCTCCGCCTGCAGCGGATCTGGCGGGTATGTGGCCGGCCTTGCCGTCGGCGCCCCCTTCTGGCTCTACGGAGCCAGCAGCTTCTGCACCCTGTCCATGCTTTCTTCGTTGAGGAAGCGGGACATGGGGATGACGGCATTAGGGGCGGGCGGCGGAGGATCGCGGCGTCTCTCGCGTCTCGGCATGGCGGCGGCGCGACGTGGAAGACGAGGAGGTGAAAGGGTGTGTGAGCGGAGAAAGCGAGGAGGCGAAAGGGCGCAGTGAAAAGGAAGGAGGCGTTTGCGCAAAAAGGCAAAGAAGTTGAGGAGGCGCGAGAATGGCAAAGCTTTAAAGAGAAGAAATCAAGAATTCGAACCGTTCCGTAACGTGGGCGACGGTGTCAGTTCTGTTTCCCTGACAGGGCACGCCCCCCCCACATCACGCAGGAATCAAGGCGCCTTTTTCTCATTCGGCAGAGGTGTGCGTGCCCCACGTCGGCCGGCGTCTTCGTTGGCCCATAGAATGAAGGCCCCGCCCCCAGTCTCGTCCATTTACGGGCCATCATCTGGTGGCTGGGCCGGGGGCTACTATCGGTGTTACGGAGCTCAGGGTCCCCTAAACCGCTGGCGAAGGCTCAACTTGACGCCACGTCGCTAAAGACGTGGAAGTTAAAGAAGAGGTGCCCGGGGGCTCACCCCGAGCACTGTTCCACTCGGCTAAATCAAGGGGTGCCCTGAGTCGTCCCTTGATGGCGTTTCCCGAAAGGCCCAAAGGCGAACTTGGTCCCCGCCCAGGACAGAGCAAGCAGAAGTGCTCAGGGGCTCACCCCGAGCACCCAAGAAGAAGTGAGCAGAAGTGCTCGGGGGCTCACCCCGAGCACCCGAGCAGAAGTGTTCGGGGGCTCATCCCGAGCACCCGAGTAGAAGTGTTCGGTGGCTCACCCCGAGCACCCGAGAAGTAGTGCTCGGGGGGCTCACCCCGAGCACCAACGGCGACCCGGCCCCCGTCCGGGGCGCCGAGTACCTCGCCCAGATGACAGAGCGGCCTAGGAGTAGTGCTCAGGGGCCTCCGATCTCGGGAGCCCCGAGCACCCCTTGAGGGCCCTTCTTCAATCCGCGTGGCCCAAAAGGCGTATTTAATGCCTGCGTCAGGGGCATTTAATGCCTGTGCTAGGTGCATTAAATGCCCGTCTATTCCAAGTCCTTGCAGACCAAGGGCGGTGTCCTGACCGGTTCCCATCCCCCCCAAGTGATAAGCCTTGTCAGCTATCAGTCTTGGAGGGAACGGAGAGGTCTGACACCCCTTTTTTGACTTTAAGGACGCACTTCCGCGCGTCCATAGGTATGCCCTCTGCACCTGGTCCGTGGGGCCCGGGTAGTTGTAGCATAGCCCGTGTCAGGAGACGTCAAATCTTCATCTCCTAACACGCCCTCATCATGATGATCCGATTCCCAACCAAGGCGTAACCGGCACTGTTCCGCTACAGCAAATCTCAACCACCGACGTGGCTTGCCCATGCCGGTTTTCTTCCGCGCCAAGCTTCATGGGCAAGATATTTATCTTTCGGCCACTGTGGTGACCCCCGGGTATATAAGGGGAGAACCACGGCCGTGCGAAAAGGAGAGAGGCTCTCTAGATTGGCTCCAGTAGAATTGATAAAACCCTAGAGGAAGAAGAACAGTGGGACCTGTGCTGCTAGTTCATTGTAATCTCTCCACAAAACATCAAACACACTCAAAGCAGGACGTAGGGTTTTACACCTAGAAGGTGGCCCGAACCTGGGTAAATCATCGTATTCTTTTCCTATTTCCATATTCTGCCAAGCTCTAGCTCCGGCGTAGCTCCGTAGATCTGCGCCTCCCCGGCCGAATCCCAAAGGGGGTCCTTCCGGACCACCGATACCGGCGTTTGTACGTCGACAGTCAAAGTCATCTCCACAAAATTGATCGTATCATTCTCATCAAAAGATCGGGACATGAATAGTGCTGTTAGGTTGCTTGGTGATAATTCTCTAGTTATCCGTAATAGGAGATTGCATCTTTTACCGACAGCACGTCAGCCAGAAATTAATACAAATTAGGTTTAGTTCATTTTTCGTCCAAACCAATCTGAGCCTCACAATTTTCAATCTAGTATTTTCTTTGTTGAAATTTTGATGCATAGACCATGTCAAGTTGCTGGTTTAGATTGGCTCGTAGTAAAAAAATTTGATTATATCGTACTCCTTTTTGTGCTTCTTTTATTGTGCCATAGGTTTGATCTCCATCATCACGTCTCTGCGGTGACAAGGTGTTGCTCAAACTCCCTGCTGAGGCTAGCTTCCACCCCTACCGCACCTACTGGCACGCCACCATACGTGGTCACACTGCCATCCACTGCTTCTGCAGCTTGCCACTCCGCCACACCTTGCTGCTATGCATTGCCCACCATGTCAAGCTCCACTTGCTACATTGCTAGCTGTTGCTGATAGTGCAAACTCCAACCACACCACGTGCCGTCCACCTATCACTGCGATTGTGCATTTTTGGCTCACATATCCTAGTTGCTGTTGTCGTCACCATCTTTTTGTTGTCGTGTAGCACGAGGGAACCAAAGAGAAATCAAACACTAGTTGTTGGAGGCTTCAGAATTAGGAGATAAGGAAAATTTTATTTTGGAGAAAATAATTTCTAACTTTTGGATATGAACTCGGATTGGCTGTTTCTTGATCCATTGGAAAGCTTTAAGATTCATCGCTGAAAAAAAACACAAGTCTAGGTCTTCTAGGGATTTTATTAACACCCAGGCACCCGCGCATGCATGCAGCCGGAGCGACCCCAAAAACCATCATTTAGAGCCTCAAAACGGGCCTGCAAGCTAGAAAGATAAAAAAGCAACTTTCTCCAAATTTGCTAAAAATTTGCAGTCCTTGTGCTAGAAATTCTAAGGTTCCCTATGTAGACGGGCATCCTTTTACGAGCTTCCAAACTCCCGGGACATCATCCTCTAGTTCTACTGTCACAATGTCTTTGTTATCCTAGTTTTGAGAGTTTCTAAGGTATAAAAAATACAACTTTTTTTAGATAAAGAGTAAGAAGCAACATAGAAGGCCACTAAAAAAAATCTCAAAAACTTCTTGCTTGCTTTTTAGTTGTTTCTTTTATGCTCTTTTGCTTCTGTTTCTAGGCTTGGTTAAATTTTACTCATTCTAGTCTAAGTCTAGCAACTAGGACTAGTGTTTTTGAGCATCTTTTTAACTTTGCATTGCTAATTTGAGTCCTTGTTACTCACATAAATCCTTCCAAGCTTCAATTTTCTACACTGTGCAGATTCACGTTCACCTAGCAATCGTGTTACTCAATTTTTGGATGTATTTGAGACTGTTGGTTGCCACTCAGCACCTGCAGCTTAGTAAGGACTTATAAGAATTTTGATTTAGGCTGAGCGTTGAGAGACTTGTCACCACAACCTAACAGTTGATAGGAATATTCCTATTATACTTGGGATTTTGTTTTATATTTTTTACTAACCATGACAGGATCTTGAGTGAACAACGGGGATGACACCGAGGATACATGTTGATCTCTAAGTGGTGTTGTCCAACCACGTCCAAGAAATCGATGCCCGGATCAGCGGCACCATAGAGCGTATTAACGGGCTCGAGGGGAGTATTCATGAGCTATCTACCAAGATTGATACTCTCATCGCCTATTTGAATGGAGCACCTCAGGTACCATCACAATAGCCACCCTGCTTCTACATGTACCAACTCCTATCCTCACCACTACATAACAGGGAGCATGTTGTGTGATCCCCAAGCAGGCACCCACTACCTTCGGTGCCTCGGTGCATCTTTGCATTGACCACATTGCTTGGAGTATTGCTGCTAGGGGAGACATTGAGGAGGACGACTACCATGACTACATTGGTGGTTTCGAGGATAAGGATGCTATCAATACCAACAATGATCCCCTACATCAATGGTTGCGTACAACAGACATGGTATGGCATCACTTCGGGAGGTATGTGAACATGATGATACTCCCAAACTTAAGTTAAATATGCCATCATTTGAGGGTCATTATAATCCCAGTGCTTATCTCACCTGGGAGTTAGAGGTAGAACAGAAATTTGCATTCCATAATAATCTTGAGGATCATCAAGTTAGGGCTACTGTATGTGAATTTACTTGTTTGCTTCTATATGGCTGAGTGAATATTGTATGTTATTTGCTAAGAATATATCTACCACTTGAGTTGCTTTGAAAACCACCATGCAAACTAGATTTGTGTCTCCTTATTATCAATGAGAATTGCTTAATAAACTCCAACATTTGAAGCAAGGCACCTATTCTTTGGAAGATTACTATCAAGAACTACAAACTGGCTTAATTCATTGTGCGTTGGTAGAGGATAATGAGGGTACGATGACTAGGTTATTTGCTGGATTTAATCGTGAAATTTAGACCATCTTAGACTATATGGAATATAATTCTATGACTTGATTATTCCATCTTGCTTGCAAAGCTGCACATGAAGTGGAGGATCGACAACCAAAGACAAGGACTAATTTTTCTGTAGGATGTAATTCTTCGTGGACACCCATCCACACATACCGCTATTCTGACCTCTTCAAATAACAAGTCAAGTTCTTCTACACTGAGACCAACCTTGAAAGCACCTATAACACCAAATAATTCACCGTCTGCCTTGACGAAAAGTTATTCTTCCTTCATTGCATCAACGGGGAGGACAAAGGATACACTGTCGTCAACACTACAAAGGTTATGTTCACATGCAACGAGAGTGCCCAACTAGGTGTGTGATGGTCATATGCGAAGATGGTGAATATGATTCAGGTAGTGATTATGATAAAGAGACCTATGCTCTAATTGTTGAACAAGAACAAGGTGACTACAAATCTGAACAAGAGATAGAACTAATGGGTGCCAAAGATGCTGATCACACAGCGGGTAATGAGTGTTCAAATGAGCCGTGACGAGCAAAATCAGCGGCATAATCTGTTTCAAACAAAAGGGGTTGTAAAAGAGCGTGCTATTCGTATTATTTTTTATGGAGGGAGTTGCAATAATTTGGCTAGCTCAGAGATGGAGAAGCTTTCACTCATCACCAGGCCACACCCTCATCTCTACTACATCCAATGGTTTAGCAACAACAACAAGCTTAAGGTAATGTCGGTGTTTAGATCCGGCAATATTGAATATAGGACAGCGTGAGCACAGCAGATCCAGATAGGTGCACACGGGAGACAAAGTTTAGACAGGTTCAGGCCCTCAAGAAGAGGTAATACCCTATGTCCTGTGTTTGGTGGTTGGTATTGCTTGTTTCCCGGGTGTCGCAAGGCCTCGAGAATAGATCTCTAGGTTGCTAGGGCTATGGGTGTACGAGAATACGAGAACTTATGAAAGCTTCCCGATCAGAGGATCCCTACCAGGCCTTATATAGATGACCGGGGTAGGGTTATAAGAATCCGGATCGGTTTACAGATTGGTTTCCTAATTAGTTGCAACAGAATCCAGAATTGCCGGGTAAGTGTTTATCCCTATCTTGTACTCCAAGTCGATGAGGCGCCCCCGTGTAGAAGTCGGACTCCGAGTAGTCGGCCCGGCCCACCCTACTTCCAGAGGGCCGGCTTTGTCCTCCTTGATGATACCCAGGTGCCATGCCATCGTCAGGTAACAAGAACGACGCGAGTATATTTTACTATTGCCACTTATGCTAATTTTATTGATTGTGATGTGGTACCTATGCAAGCATGCTCAATGTTACTTGGTAGACTATGAAAATCTGATAGTTAATCTATACATCATGGTAGAACTAATCAATATTGTTTTGTACATAAAGGTAAAAAGAGGTTTAGTTCCTATGTCTCATGAATAAAATTTAAAAGATGACCTTGCTCGAGCTAGTAGAATTAAAAATCAAGAGCAAACTATGAGTGAAATCAGATTGTGACTAAATAGTTAGAGCAACATAAGAGTAAGAGCAAATATTAAGTGAAACAAGTTAGTGAAATAAAATTGAAATGTATATATTTGCTTGCTAGTAAATTTGATATTTTTTATTTGGATGCTAGTTATTTTGTTTGCTATGCATTTGTTTGCAAAGAGGCCTTGTTTCCGTTCAAGGATTTTCCTCTTTGCCTCCAGCAGCCACTAACGTTTTGCAAGAGTACTCCGACGTCTCTCCACAAGACATACCACCGGAATTACCACCTATTCGAGGGATAGAGTGCCAAATTGATTTGATCCCCGATGCCTCATTGCCCAACCATGCGCCATACCGTACCAACCCACAGAAGACGGAAGAAATCCATCGACAAGTACACGAACTACTCAACAAAGGTTATGTTCGCGAATCTCATAGTCCATTTGTTGTTATAGTTATTTTGGTACCTAAGAAAGATGTTCATGGTGTATATGTGTTGATTGTCGAGCTTTCAATACTATCATTATTTGTTATCATCATCCTATTCTTACGTTAGATGATATGCTTAATGAATTAAGTAGTTCTATCATGTTCTCTAGAGTTGATTTTTGTAGTGGTTACCACCCCATTCGTACGAAGTTAGGCCATGAATGGAAAACAATATTTAAAACTAAATCTGGTTTATGTGAGTGGTTAGTCATGCCTTTTAGTTTAACTAATGCACGGAGTACTTTCATGTGATTGATGAATGGAATTTTATACGATTTAATTGAATAATTTGTGGTGGTTTATTTTGATGATATTTTGATAGATAGAAAATCTTTAGAGGACCACCTTGACCATCTATGTATTGTTTTTAATGCTTTACGTGATGCACATTTATTTCGTAACCTTGGTAAGTGCACTTTTTGCACAATTGAGTATCATTTCTTGCCTATGTTTTACTCCACGGAAGTTGATAAAGCCAAGATCAAAGGCATACATAATTGGTCGACTCCTAAAATGGTCACACAAGTACGGAGTTTACTAGGACTTGCTTGATTTTATCGACATTTCATTGACGATTTCAACACCATTGTCACACCACTACATGAGTGTACAAAGAAGAATGTTCCATTTGATTAGACCAATACGCAAGAGGAAGCCTTCACAATATTGAAAAATAAGTTAACACATGCACTTCCAAATTTCTCATTCAGTACGAAGTTATATTGAATTTGGCCAAAAACTGCATAAATTTGAGTGAATTCATATATTCAAAATATGGCGCACGGATTTGAAATCCGATCGCACCAGTGGGTTCCTAGGATCCTAAATGATCCATTTTTGACCTAAGATCGAAGGCATGAGTGCTGGGAATGGAGGGAGAGAGTAGGATAGAAAAAGGAATGTGCATGTTCAATAGACCTATACTGGATCCATCCATTGGTCGCTTGCTTTGTGTGATGATGCTGCTCTGTACAGAGAAACAAAGGAGAGAGGGATAAGGAATGATAAGGGGGTGGCAGTAACGGAGATGGACAGCGTTGAGGCAAGGCGGCGCTTCGACGACACTCCAACGAGCTCCAGCGATGCTCCGATGGTGCTAGATGGTGGTAGGGGTGGCTTATGCTATGGAGGAAAGCAAAGAATGGGGGAAGGGGGCAGCCGGCAGATTTTTATAGGGGAGATAGGAGAACGGTTGCGGGCGTGGCCGAGGTGGGTGAGTGCCGTGGCATGTAGGCTGTACTTGCTGGCGCAGCGGCACCATGTGCGTGTTGCATTTTGTTGCCGTTAGCAAGCTAGTGCAGTCGCACGGGGCAGCAAGCCAGCTCGGCGCAGGAGGGGGCACAACCTTGGGCCGGCTTGGGCACCAGGGGCATGACCCAGGAGGGGGCACAGGCCGGCTCGGGTAGCAGGCCACGCCGGAGGGGCGAGTGGTGAGGGGTAGGGCGACGATTGCTGACTGGGCCTTGCCCCAGGAGGGAGGCCGAGGAAGCGGGCCCGACAGGGGGGAGGAAGCAGGATAGGCCCAGTGGAAGGAAGGGAAGCAAAGAAATAAAAGATTTCTGAATCAAGGAAAAGGAGGAGGAATAAATAAATCTAAAAAAATATCACATCAGTTTATAAAATTCCTTCTCATAGGTCAATTAATTATAAGGAACCTAAATAGAAGGTGCAACAAGGATATACAAGATAAATAGATATTGCTCTCTTTATAGGCTAAATTAGTTCAAAGACATTTGACATTTGAACTAATTTAGATGGAAACCAAAGAAAATACAAACATGATATTAGCATTGAGTAACATCCTTTGATTAAAAAGAAAATTTGAAATTCGTAAAAACTGAGGATGCTACAGTGGCACGGCTCGGCTAGGCTGGGCGGGTTGGTTGGGCGAAATTCAGCCTGGCTGGAGGTTTAGTTTCCTTCTTTTCTTTTTCTTTTCTATTTTCCCTTTTGAATTTAGGTTTGATTTTTGAATTCAAATGTATAGTAATTCTTTAAGAGGTTCCTAAAATATTTCCAACCATATAAAAATATACCAGGGCCACTTTAGCAGAACTTTTCTTTTGTAATTAATTAGGTTCAAATTTAGCCCTTGTTTGAGTTTGAGCTACAAATATGTTACATATTAATCCAAAAAGTTTGAGAAAATTTCAGGAGCTCAGAAATGTTATATTGAGACTGTGTATAAATATTGAAGAGATTGCAACATTGGAAACTCCCTTTTCTTAATAGATCTTTGATCTACCAATGAACTCGACAGTGTTTTTCCTGATATTCATAAGGTCATGTGAAATTTTCATCATTTTCTGAGGTTTTAAATTTCACTCAAATTTAGAGTAAGGAAAATGATGACATGAGATACTCATGATGCACAAACATATATTACTTGTATTGCAAAATTGGAGATGTTACAAGTTGCGCACCACAAAGTGGAACACGTCTATATTTGGAGGTTGAAGTCCGCCACGATCCTCGCGTCGGTTGGTCAAGCTGCGACGTTCCACCACTGCTTTGCTGAGTTGAAAACGGCCTCTAGAAAAGTCATGCCGTTGACAAATGCCTCTCACCCCCATGACCTAGATGTAAGAACGCACCCGCTCATCAATGGTCAAGCATGGCACCCATGCGCCATCCCAGCACCGGCCCTCTATGGTCTCCTACGCAATGCGCAACCCGTAGCCATGATGCCATCCTTACATGCCGTCGACCGGCCACCCTGATCCGATTTGGAGGACTCTATCAACGTAGCCCCCTCCGGATCGATCGTCGTCCGAAATAGTCGTGCAGATAGATTCCCCATCACCACCTTCGCCCGAAAAGCCCCTCCTCTATTCGGAGCGAATGTGCGAAGACCGGCGGTGACAACAACAAGGGGAGGTTAGAGATCAAAGTGGTGACAGCTAGGGTTTAGTCGACTTGTTGTTGCCCATAGGAAGATCCGAAGAGTCAGGACTAGTCCTTTTTCTACAAAATTTTAGGCCCATTTATAGCATATGACTGGTCCTGCCCATGTGAATTAAACACTTATAAAATTCTTGCAAATTATGAAGTTACTATGTTTGTACTAGACAACTACCAGTGGTAGCAGTACTTTGGCTAGTAGACTAGTAGTACTATCGACAGTGCGAAAAACGTCTTCCACGTGAAGACAGCGACGCTATCATAAGTAGCTTCATCTCGTAATTGTACAGCCAAATACACAGGCTGTTTTAGCCTTTTGTCTCGTTACAATGATAGAAATAGTTCCCTAGAAATAGTTCCCCCCAAAACCAAATGTCACTTCCTGTCTCTGCGACAGTGTCAACAGGTGACACGTGTCACCTGTCGCGTTATGGACCCACGATAGGCCCTATCGCGCACCGAGACCGTGACAACTGTAGGCTACACGTGTTCGGCCGCGACAGACAACCTATCATGCAGTCGAGCTGCGATAGGGCCTGTCACGCCCGAGTTGTACGATAGGGATGAACTTGCTAGCAGCGTGCATGCCCCCACTGAACAAGTTCTTTTTTAATAGCTTTTGTTCCAATAGTTGGTTCATTGAGCTTTTGTCCCGTTGCGATCTATAGAGGCTGACCGATCAGTGGGTGTGTCTCCGTGTCGGAGACACTCCGTTGTTGTGCGTCCTAGGCATGACAGGCCCTGTCGCAGTCTGACTAAGCGATAGTTTACCTGTCGCAGCCTCAGCTCACGATAGAGCTTGTCATGGATTCACAACACGATAAGTGACATGTGTCAGTTTGTGAATGTGGTCGCGGAGATAAAAGTAACGTTTTATTTTGAAGAAAGTTATTTTTACCATTGCGATGTCCAGCGAGCCAGCCCCGCCACCACGGACAGCACCCGACCCCGCCACTTTATCCACACTGATGTTCCCACCACGTTCGCCGACACGTGGGCCCAAGATGCCGACCCCACACGCATAGGCGGGCGTCTGGTCGCGAGCCCGACTATTTCTGGACCCTTCTCTCTCCCAAAGGCCAAGCTCCTCTCTCTTCCCTCTTCCTCCGCCGCCGCGCTCCCCTTCCTCGAATCATTCGCTCCGCCTCGCCTCGCCGCGCCGCGCCCTCTGCGATTCGATTCGACTTGATTCGGCCCTCGCGGTTGGTTGGGTCCGGGTGTTAGGGTTAGGGTTCCGGCGATCCCCATGGTGCAGCTCCCGAGCATGGGGAAGCGACATCACGCGGAGCCGGCGGAGCCGGCCATGGCGCCGCCGCCGCCTGCGGCTGCTGTGAAGTTGGAGGTGGAGGAACTCCGGGACGACGAGCACGGCCCGTTCAACAAGCGCGCCAAGGCGGCTCAGCCACCATCGCCGCCTCCGCAGCAGCAGGTAGATCCGCGGGTACCGTGTTGTTGGCCTTCGATTTGATGCGTTTGTTTGGGACCGAGCTGAGTGCACGCGGATTCTTCATGCTTGGTGGCGAGCCGGGGAGCTTTGGTGTCAGTCTATGCTTCGGAGGCCGAATCAGTGCCATTTCGTGGGGGAATTGAGAGAATCCTTTTGCGTAACGTTATCCAAACTGTGGCCATGCTCTCGAGGACTATAGGTGGCTGCGATGGAGAATGATTTTCGTGGACTGATTCGATGGTGTGGATTGGAGTGGTTGAGCCCATGTTATTAGAGAGATTCTATTTGTTTTTAAGAATCAGAGGGCATTCATGTCGTTATTCTCAAATTTATTGAGAAATGAGGTATTTTAGTTAAAATCTGCCTGATATTCCTATGGTTAGGTAGGACCACAGTCTGCTTGTGTGGGTGGCGCTTACTATGAACGGGTTAGAAGTATCTCAATGATATGCTGTCCAAGGGCTGGTACTACTATGTGATTTGGAGGCTGAGGAAGTTGAAGATGAAGGTTTATGGGTTTGCTGCGGATGCCACATGGGTTGGGTCTACTTCATGTAGTCATGGGAATTGCTTTACCGTTATGGATGTTGCAAGGGTGGGGAACTCTCTGTTCCTCACTCGGATATTGGAGAATGCTCCCAGGACCATTATAAGTGCATGATGCAGTACTAGTCCTGCCAGTTCATTTTCTGTTCGGGAATAAAATTTACTGAAGGAACCCACAATCACATGTATGACATGACCAAATAGCAGATGTCCTGTGAACTGAGTGCTTGGGCGAGAAGAGTGAATTAAGCTTCCTGCTTGCACAGTGCAATACACTGTGGCCCCTTGTTAGTTCATTTCTCCCCAATTCTGAATAATATTTCTTGAGAGCAACCATCAGTCCCCCTATAGTTGTTCATGCTTATTGGCTCATATCTTACCACGTTATTCAATGATTGTGTTAGGTCCTGTTCTTGAAACAAATGAAAAATCCACGACAAGAATTAACTAATACCATCTTGACATGTATTTGTAGAACAAGGTGGGTTTTGTTCAAATTGGGTGGCAGTCCGCTATCTGACTGGCATGCAATGTGCTTAGCAGATCCATCATAGAGTTTGGATGTTCAAGATAGATGATGTCAGTGCGAAAGACATGAAAAATGTGAATAACTACCTGAACCGAAAGAAATGGACCAAGATTTGTTCTCTATAAATTTATCTAGGTGCATGCATTGGTTATCCATGCACAAAGTATTGCTCTTTTAAGGTGTTTGTGATATTTGTCTTTTCTTGGTGATATTGCTAACTAAAGGTTAGTTGATATAGTGTGATTAGCCAGTTATAGTTTTAGAATGGAAAACTTTGGGACTCATTTCGTGTGCCAACCTGAAAATTTGCAGGACATGTATCATAATGTACTTGATGAACCTAGCCCATTGGGGCTGCGACTAAGAAAAAGCCCATCTCTCTTGGATTTGATTCAGATGAGGCTTTCTCAAGCAAATTCCAGTGCAGGACAGTCCTCTACGGACAACTGCAGTGCTGAGCCTCCCAAGAAGAAAGACCTTAAACCTAGTACATCGGCAGCTGGTGAACGGTTGAAAGCTTCAAACTTTCCTGCAAATATTTTGAGAATTGGTACATGGGAGGTAAGAGGATTTATATTAGCTAAAATATATGATTTAATGGTAATTCTGCCAAACCTCAATATGTATTTAGTATTTTGGTGCATGCATCCCTTTTCCCTTTCTCTATCTGTTTCAATAGAAAAATGTGCTATGAGAGATTCCATGCTGGCGGCGCTTTATTGTGATGCATTTGGTAAATTAAACACTGCTGATTTAGTAAAACATCAACGCATCCTATATCCCGTCCAATTTGCTAGTGTTTTTGCTCCAGCAGTGTCAGTTGCACAAAAGCCAATATCTGCATGTTGATGAATCGTTTAATACATATGGCCTAGTGTTCAGTTGTGTACATAGCAACTCACCTGGACAATCTTTGCTATCCTAACTGAATTCTATCTCCGAGCAGTATATATCACGATATGAAGGTGATTTGGTGGCAAAATGTTACTTTGCAAAGCATAAGCTTGTATGGGAAGTTCTGGAAGGTGGTCTTAAGAGTAAGATAGAAATTCAGTGGTCGGATATTACTGCTTTGAAGGTAACGTGCCCTGAAAATGGACAAGGATCCTTGGATGTGGTGGTAAGTTTATCTGGAAGATGCCTATGCTTATTATTATTACTTTATTGCCTCCTTCCTTTACTGAGAGGTTTCCATTTTTTATGAAGTTGGCCCGACCACCTCTCTTCTTCAAAGAGACAGATCCTCAACCAAGAAAACACACATTGTGGCAGGCTACGTCAGACTTCACTGGTGGCCAAGCAAGTATGAACAGGTGAAGGATTATTCAGTGTTCACACTTCACAGTGAGAGCAAAACTCCATATGCAAAGTGTTCTTTAGGGGGATGGATCTTAATGTTATATTACAGCACAGTGACTATTATTTTTGTCTGCACGATTATAGCCTGACTTTGCTCTAGATGTTTTAGAAGCCTCATTGCGTTTATAGAACATGCTTGATGCTTACAAGGGCTTTTGAAGTGCATGTTTAACCTGATCTTTATTTAAGATCACCTCTTTGGTTCCATCTATTATTAGAGGAACTGAGGGAACTCATCAAATTTCTTTTTAGAGCTCAAAAGGTTCATAAAACCTGTTTTACTGCCCACAGCTACATAACACCAAAAACTAGCAGAATGCCTGTTCGTTGCTACGGACACATAACATAGTCATCGTTATTGGGCTCAGCCTGCTCCACTCCCATGTCTCCGTCACCGTGCTCAGTCGAACTACGCCCTGGCCATTGTCATGCTCAGCCTACACCATCCCCCTGTGCTCTGCTGTCATGCCTGATCGAGCTTTTGTTGTGACCCATTTTGCGCTCGACTGCCATTAGAGATTTTTGCAGGAGCTGGTTAAGTTAATTTTTTAGGAAGAGATTAGTAGTGTTCAAGTTGATTTGTTTGTTGGGAGGTGTTTTTTCCTTTCTTTTTTCTGTTTTTTGTTAGAGGTTATTTATGGATGTGGAACAGGGGTGGAAGAGGTGAATGAACCGCCGCCACCAACTCCATCTTTTATAGTAGTAAAGAAAATATAATTAAAGTACTTCTCTATTATTACTTGCTGAGCTCCTAGTCTTGATGCCTTCATCTAATACTACGATTCTTCCAAAATTTGCAGGCAGCATTTTTTGCAGTGCCCTTCAACCTTGTTAAGCAAGAATTTTGAAAAGCTTGTCCAGTGTGATCAGCGGCTAAATCAATTGAGTCAACAAGCAGATATCATCTTGGACTCTCCAGTTTTTGAACCTAGATGCTCTATATTTGAAGATCCGGTTGAATTGAAGTGTCATGACTTTGCTAATTTGAAAGATGAACATGAGGATTTACCTGGGTTTTCAGGTTCTGTGTCACCATGTGCTGGTTCATCCATGTCTGCTAAGAATGAAGCCAATGGTTGTTTTGGAAAGCAACCAGAATTTCTTGCTCAGACAATAAATCCAGGTAAGTCAAAGTTTTACAGCAAATACCTCCCTCCTTCCCTCTTGTGCTTCCAGGTTGCCTTGTTGTACTGCTTGCAGAACAGAAGTACCAATACCTTCCCTGTATGCAGACAATCCTGTGCATGGAGTTCTTCAAATTTTCTCATGATTAGCAATCTTGTGCATCACAATATTTTTTTAATATCGTTGATAATAATAAGGGTGATATGCCAGTCTGTACATGTTCCAAACTTCTGTTGTTCTATTGTTGCTCAAGCGTAAGTTACAGGGCTTTTCACATTAAAAGTCTAGATTAATTTTTCTAATCCTATGGGTGTTTGATTTACCCAGGAGCTAGTGCTGTAAATGTACAAACAGTCAGTAGAAATGTAAATGGTGCAGCTCAAGAATTCAATATCCCCAACTGGTGGAGTCAATTGAAAGTGCCTGGGCTTAGACCGTCAATGTCAGTGGATGATTTGGTAAGCCACCTAGGAAATTGCATCAATGAGCAGATCACTTCAGGCAATCCTTCATTGGCCAACAATGAGGTGCCTACCAAAGAATCACTGGAGGAGATTGCGCAGTACCTTCTCGGTGATACACAGGGCCCACAGGCGCCAGCCTCTGATGAGCGGTCACTGATGGCAAGGGTGGACTCCCTTTGCTGTTTGCTTCAGAAAGATACAGCACCGAACACTAGCACCAAGCCAAAGCCTGAGCCAAACAACAGCGATAGCATTGGTGGGGAGGACTCAGAAGGTTCAGATGAAGAATTTAGTTCAGCATCAACAATGAAAACAACAGATGCAAGCCAGCCGCCAGCCATGTCCAGAAAGGATTCATTTGGAGAGCTGCTGATGAACCTCCCGCGCATTGCCTCAATACCGCAGTTCCTATTCAAGATACCAGAGGATTCAGAGAACTGAACTGCATGACTTCACTCCTCATTCCCCAAACGAGGGAAGTCGCTGTAAAAGTTGTACCTCAGCAATAACCCCCTTCCCTAGTTTCCATATGAGCGAGCTGTGCTAGTGTCCAATCCCCAATTCCCCGCCCTGTATATGTGATCCAGTAGGTTGCTTCAGCTGTCTGTATGTTTCAGGATTTGAATGTGTAGTCGAAAAATGTTCATTGGTTCGTTTAGCTGAACTCGTGTGATTTCGTTGTGCAAAATCAAGTGCCAAATTGTCTAATAATTTTGTGTAGTGTCTGCAATGTACCTCATATTGGTCTTCGAATTGGCATCAGGCCAAAGTTGGTTATGTCGCAACTCGTAAGCCCTTGGATCAGGGTTCTCTTTGCTCCTCATTTGCTTCCAGCATGACGCTTGTAGTCTTTGGTGAATGAAACTTCAAGTGTTATTCATTTTGTATTTGTGGGAGAGAAACCACGCTCTTGGCCCAGATTGTATGATGCCCAAAGGCAAAGCTTGTGACTGAGGGGTTAGTTTGGTTGCAACCATGAGCAACCTTTTTCTTTTTTAAGAAAATGGCGGTGGATACCCCCGAGCCGCACACAGCTGTAACTATGAGCAGCCTGCCTGAGCATTTTCCATGCCTGAGGATAACCCGAAGTGGTTTGATAAATTGCCTGAGCAGGCACATCTAAAAATCAAGGCACTGTCTGGTTGACAACCTGAAACCATGCCTGCATGGATACGAGCTCCAGGCAGTGTTTTGAACATGATTTGCATGGGTTACATTCACCATTTGTTAGGTGGTGAGATTACTCACATACTGTCATACACTAACCATTTCTGGAGTATATATACTTAACAGCAACAAATGAACAAAAAATCACTAACAACAATATAAAATAAGATCTGACATTAGCGGATATAGTTCCGTTCCAAAGCATTACATCTCAGGTTTAAGTCGACAAACAACTTGGATAACACAAAAGAAAACTAACAGCCATAACAGGCTAACAGCATGTCCAAAAGCATTCCTATCAGTTTAGCAACTTGTCCAAAAGTCACATTTCCTTCGGGTCAGCACTACTACCGATTAGCAGCTTATCAAAAGTGTCCAGAAAAAAAGGAGACCATCAACCATGTCCCAGAATGTTTTGCGACCAAGATTCACCTAGATATCACTAAGATCATCACCGGACAAATGCTTGTATAATCAAACACTCAAGGTATTCTTGACCCATGCTGACAAGAAAACTGCGATGAATTTGAAATTCCGGCTTGCAAAGGTGTAGCCCTATTGTTATCCTGTCTTCGGGTGTGTTTTTTTGTGGGGAAATGGGGGTTTTTTTATTGCTCATGAATAGGGTTACAGTCTGCTGAAATCAGCGGCAGAACACAAAGGAACATCATGGAGTAAGCATCTCTCATCTCTGGCATACCTTGCGAGCTCGTGAGCAACCCTATTTTGATGCCGGCTACATTTCTGCAACAAAATCTCCCGACTTCCTGATAACATAAGCTGAAGTTCTTTAATGAGGAACACATATCGCGAGCTACCACACGTCTTACTCTGAACAGCTTGTAGAAGGGAAGCGCAATCCGTCTGGAAGGATATATGGGAATTAGTCCATCGGAGCGCCAAGGACAAACCTTCCACCGCCGCTCGGAGCTCAGCTTCAAACCCATCCGTGCAGTGCTCCAAATGATGCCAGGCTGTGAATAACACACCACCAGAGGAATCACGCATCACCATTCCAGCGCTAGCAGTACTGTTCGCAGCCACAAATGAGCCATCTGTATTCAGAGAAGACCAGCCGGGATCAGGGGGTCGCCAGAGCTGATTGACGGGAAGCTTAGTCCGTAACGGTGAGTCTACAGAAAGGCCTGGAAGCACAGCAGCCGGCTGCTTCCCCTTAACAGGATCCCGGCCATCCTTTTGTCGGAGTAGGAATAGTGAAGTAGAATAGCTGACAAGGAATTGCCGCGCAGCAGAAACCGGTGGCAGAGGCTTTCCGTGAACCACCTCATTTCGCAGAAACCAGATACGCCAAATCAACAGCATAATTAGCACCTTTGTCTCAGCAGGGCACTGTGATAGAACGCCGAACAACCATTCAGGCCCTATATTCCGCAGCTCCACAGGCTTGGGCAAAGGCCAGACCTCGCGCATTGCATCCCATATCATAACTGCATTACCATAGGAGACAAGCGCATGGAAAGTGTCCTCAGTTGCTGTGCCACGCAAAAGGCAAGTGTCCACGACTTCCAGATGACGTTTCTTCTTATTTGACATGGTAGGCAGGCCATCCACAAGCACTTTCCAGGCTGTGATCTTCATTTTCTGTGGAACATGGACCTTCCACACACAGTCCCATAAGGAACGTGCTCCATCCGGCCGAGAGCTCGATGAACCACCAGTGGTGGTTTGAATATGCTCTGAAACTGCAAGGTGATAAGCACTTCGAACGGTGAACACCCCAGACTTGTCGTAGTGCCACGCGAGAAAATCTTCGTCAAAACGGGGGGAGATTTTGAGTTGGAGCACATACTCAATGTCAGCCGGCAGGAAGTAAGCAGCCACAGCGTTTAAGTCCCACATACCGTTCACATCAATAAAATCTGATACCCATTTGAGGCGACAACGGCGACGTGGAGAAATTGGACGCAAAGATCCCGCTCTTGGAATCTACGGATCGCGCCAGCAGCGAACTTGACGCCCATTGCCAATTCTCCAAATCACGCCTTTCTTTAACAGATCCAGCCCATGCTCAATACCCTTCCAGACTGGCGATGAAGTCCCCCGGAAGACTGTGTCAATGTTATTTCCATGAGGATAGTACTTTGCTCGAAGGAGCCGTGCGCACAGGCTAGCAGGGTGCTGAAGGAGGCGCCAAGCTTGTCGCGCTAGTAATGCTTGGTTGAAGAGTCGCATGTCCCGAAAGCCCAATCCCCCATGAGTTTTTGGTAATATCATTTTATCCCATGAAGTCCAATGAGTGTGTCTCTTTCCATTCTCCGATCCTCACCAGTAATTCGTGATTAAACAGGTAAGATCATCGCAGACCGACAAAGGCAGTTTAAACACACCCATGATGTAAGTCGGAATCGCCTGGGCAACCGATTTGATTAGAATCTCCTTTCCTCCCGGAGACAAGTGTTTCTCCCCACAATCAACCAATCGTTTGCTGAGCTTCGCCTGGAGAGTCTGGAATTTGCCCTTGCGCATTCTACCATCAGGTACCGGTAGGCCCAAGTACTTTGCATCAAAAGCCGTCTGCACCACTTGTAAAGGTTCCTTAAACACTTTCCTGGGCATCTACTGAACAGCTATCCCCAAACATGATGGTGCATTTAGAGGGATTAATAAGTTGGCCTGTACCTTTTTCAAAGACACTCAATACCGCCTTGACAATAGCAGCTTGTGGCAGAGTGGTTCGGAAGAACAACAAACTGTCATCAGCAAAAAGAAGGTAGGATATACCTGGGGCGCGCTGGCAAATTTGAACCGCTATAAGAGGGTGTTTGGTTGGACTTTTCAGTAGCATTTCACTGGAAAAAGCTGTAGCCCAACTAAATGGCCAGCTTTTCAGCAGCTTTTGCCAAAGATAACTGTGGGATTTGCAGTGCAAATTCAGCTGTTTGAAAAAGCTACCTTTTGCTAGCTTTTTGCAATGTGCTGAAGTTTTAGTGCTCAATTTCTAAAATGTTATAGATGGTTTGGATCAACCAAAAGCCATATGTTCACTTTCCCACAGCCACAGCAACTTTTCTAGACAGCCAGCCAACAACAGCTTTGTCAACAGCCACAGCCCAACCAAACAGGCTCTAAGTCCCTGTTCTTGGACCGCATGTTTTAACAAAACAGAGAGGGCATCCGCTACAAAGAGGAAGAGAAAGGGCGACAAGGGGGTCACCTTGCCTCAGTCCACGTGTCGGCTTAAACTTTTGTTCAAGACTACCATTAAATTTGACGCAGTAGCTGACAAATCGAACACAAGTCATAATCCAATTTATCCAACGCTCCGAGAAACCCAGCTTTGCCATGGCTTGTTCCAAGAAATCCCAATCAACGCGGTCGTAGGCCTTCGACAGGTCCAGTTTATAGGAACAGAAGCTATTATCCGGCTGCTTACAATGCTGAATATATTGCAAGCACTCAAAGGCAATAATAGCATTGTCTGTAATCATTCTTCCTGTATGAAAGCACTCTGATTTTCTAAAACAATCTCCGCAAGAAGAGGTCTCAGTCGATTAACAAGGCATTTAGCCACCACCTTATACAGGACATTACAGAGACTGATGGGTCTGAGGTCCTTTAGCTCCACCGGTTGGTTAACTTTCGGGATTAGGACAATCGAAGTATCGTTAACTCCAGACGGCATAATACTAGTAGCAAAGAATTTCTTTACTGCCGCAATAACCTCCACTTTCAGAGTCGCCCAATTCCGCTGATAGAAGCGGGCTGGAAAGCCGTCCAGCCCCGGCGATTTTAGCGGCCCAATTTGAAATAAAGCGTCCGAGATTTCCTCATCAGTAAAGTCCCTGCCCAGCTCATCATTCATATCTGAACTCACTCTCCTTTCCAAGAACTCCAGAACAGGATTAGGTGTTAAGGTAGGGTCTTTTGCGTAGACCTCCTTAAAATATGACGTCGCCATTTGTCCCATATCTGAAGGAGCCGTGCACCAAGATCCATCTGCCCGTTTCAGCTTCTTCACATGATTCTTTTCGTCCTCCAAACTGCCTTCTGATGGAAATATCTTGTGTTACTATCGCCTTCTTTTAACCAGCTAACTCTTGACCGTTGAAGCCACATCATCTCCTCACGATACAAGAGTTCATTCATTTTATCCATCTTTGCCCGAATTAGAGACCGACCAGCACCAACATTGTTCATGTTCGTAAGATCCTTCCTCAAATTTTCTAGCTGCTGCACAACATTCCCGAATTTGTCCTTACTCCAGCATTGAAGCTCATTCATCATAGCTTTTAGCGAAACTGAAATCGAGCCAAAGTCACCCGCTGGTGAGGCCTTCCTCCAAGCTTGCTCAATTAGTTCAAGGAGCGCTGCTTCTCGCTCCGACATGATCTCGTACTGTTTTTCACGCCTCCTTGGGACCACTGTTACTGCTGGTGCCAAGCGAAGGAGCAAAGGACAGTGATCTGACCTGATTGAGCAGAGATGTAGCAATTCTGCACTCAAAAATAAATCCCGCCACGAGTCATCCGCACATGCACGGTCCAACCTCACCCGAACATTGCTAAGGCCAGCGCGTCGGTTGTCATATGTATAAGGCAGCCCTGAAAACCCAAGTCTACTAGCTCGCATAGAGCTCAAGTTTCTCGAAAAGCAACCATTTGAGTCTCAGATCTTGGGGAGTTGGAGAAATGTTCATGCTGCCACAGGGCTTCATTGAAATCCCCAAGTGTTAACCACGGCAACTCCATAGCTCCCCGAAGGGCGGTCAGGTGCGCCCACATCGCATGACGATGCTCAGCTCTTGGTTCACCGTAAACGAAGGTAGCCCACCACAACGGATCGTTGATACCTTCCCGTATCTTGACGTCAATGAAACGCTCACATGCATTCACCACCTCAACTTGGATAGATTCGTGCCAAAATAGCGCCAAGCCACCACTGAGACCATCGCTGTCCACTGCATGAAAGCCACGAAGGTCAAGACGCCAACGCAGACGTTTAACACGCTCGCCCGACTGACGAGTTTCACACAGAAAAACCACCTTGGGGGAGTTAACCTGACACAAAGCCAGGAGGTCTTGAACTGTCCGGGAGTTCCCCACCCCCCTGGCAGTTTCAGACTAAGAGATTCATTGTCTCCGGCGGCACTCCTCGAAGGAGCCCGCCGATCTCACATTTGCAGAAGAGTCTGAAGAATTGTCGCCACTCATCCTCTGTCTCTTTGTTTTAGGTACCAGATCTTTCCCCTTCACTGACATGATAGCCAGGGGAGCGCTGCTAGTCGGTTCAAACCGTTCTACTAGATCACCAACATGGCCTACCAGTGTTGGCACACTGGATTGATTAGTGCCCGGTATCTTCCCATGAGATTCAGGATGTTCAAGTGCTAGTGATGAGGACATCCCTACTAATGATACAACCACAACTACATCCACCCCAAGTACCATGCCGGAAATACAAGGACCTATAACTAGGGCTCGTGCTCGGTATCTTAATTATCAGGTATTGTCATTTCTTGGTACTTCATTTGATATTAAAGAACATATGATGCTGTCTAAAAGATGTGTTCTTTTGCTTGTTAGGAACGGAGGTCCAAGCCAAACTAAGTTGGACAAGCAATGGAGCATGAAGACAAGAAAGGATGAACAAGGCAGCCAATATACAAACAAGTTTTCACTCAAGACTTCAAGTGCAAATGCAAAAGATGATTTGGTGCTGTATAAGGAGTCTTCCCACGTCACTTTGGGACCAAGGAGAGCTAGAGATAGAGTCCCACAAGATCTGGACTCTGATTGGATTGCTGAGAGAGTCTTGACTTCAAACGTCTTTATCTCGAGCATACGGACTCCAATTTGGGTGATCTTGAACTCTTTGGAAAGCTTATCTCGTGCTCTTTCTAACCTGTCCAACCCCATCTCTAAATTCCTTACGAGCAGACCGCAAATGCCAAAATAATTTGAGACTGTCTCTGAAATAGATCACATCTTCTCTTTATATACCCCCTAGGTTTCTTCCTTTAGTTTTTAGGTTTCATTGAGTTGTTTAGCTACTGTTACAATATTACATCTATAAGTCATGTAGGACTACCGTGTTGTTTAGATCTCCAGTGGAATCCCAAACTTTATTCTTCTAGCTCTTGTGTCAATTTCATACTCGTAATTTCAGATTGCAATCATAGTTCTTGCTGGTTCTTCGGTTGCTTGTAGGAACTCGAACTTCGTTGTTCAGATTGATCGTGCCTACGGCAAGGTCAATAACCATCGGAGATTGGTTTAGCGATTGCTAAGGCGTATCGTCGCGTACGGTATAGTCGGATCGTCAAAGTCAATCTCCACCAAACCATTAGTTACCTCCGTCTCACCAAAAGATCGGGCCACCGTCTCATCAGCTAGTCTCTTTCGTGCTTGTTTGTCTTGGTCCATGGGGACGACAGGCAGCCGCTGATTGGGCTTGAAGCAGTGTCATCAATATCAGGATCTAAAAGCTGATCATCTTTTCCAGAGAATGCCGCAGATGCCTTAGGAATTACGTCTGGTGAACGATGCCCCATGTGGCCACTTCTGCTGAAACTTCCTCGTCCCCAATTGGAAGCCGGAGCACGTCTCCTACGTTCTGGTTGTGCATTAAGCCAATCCCCATACTGGCAAGCCGTCCCAGCACCTGGGGAGTCGTTCTTACTGAATAGAAAAAGTTTTCCGCGAGGTGTTCTTCCTCACTGAGAGATTCAGCACACGAGTTAGAGGATGCTGCACCTGTAGCTGGATGCGCACTCTCATGTAGTCACCAAACGCCTCGCTCTCATCAATCCCGATCCCTGGCCCAATCTTGCTTGCAAGCTGACGCGCTACACTCAGCCGTGCGTAAACCTTCCGGGAGACCTATGATGCGAATCCAAATCGGGAGGGAGCCGAGAGACACCTCCTTTACATCCAAGAATCCGTCGTACTCCTTCATAAGAATTGCATTACCCCGGAAGATCCAAGGCCCCTCCTCCATGACACGTTCCCAATCCCCCAAACAGTGGAATTTAACTGAGAACAAGTTCTCGCCAATCGCCCGGAACCTCACGTCACGCGCCAATGAGCACGCTGCACACAAGTTTGAGAACAGTGCGGCATGGCTGAAGGGCCGAACGGATAAGACCGTGAGAAGCACCATCCATCATGCTCCAGCTTCGAGATCATCCCAATCCTCCTGCAGGACAACGTCCTCCTCCTCATCATCTCTCAGATCCAAGTTCTTGATCAAGTCATCCAGAGCATCTCCCGACTTCACCGAAGATCCACCGAAGGCAGATTCCACTGACGAACTCGCCATTGTAGATTTGGGTCTCCTCAACACGGCCTTCAAGAGCAGGGAGGATCGTTAGAAAAGGCCGCCAGGGATGGATCGATCTGGACTCGGTTGTATGGGAGACTCTCACAGGACGCTGTGAGAGGTAGGGAACCCTAGAAACCTAGGGGACATGACGTTTATCCTGTCTTCGACTGTTAATGAAACATTCTTCAGCATGTTCCAGAGAGGAGCATTTGGATCCTGTGGGGCTGCAATGTGTATTGGTTTTGCAAGGGATTCTTTGATCCCCAACAAGGTATTGTTGATCACCACATCTATATAATTGTCATCTTGCATCGCAGGTGATGACTTTGGCTTTGACTTGTTAGTCCTATCACTGTGCGATGGAGGTAGTGTCTTTGGCTTTCCAGACCTTTGAAATTCTTCTTGTTAGGTTTCGGACCACCAACATTGGTTGAAGAAACTTGGCTAGCAGTTGTACTGAGGGCTGCCACCTCCTTAGAATCATCACTATCTGGACCTAGTTTATCTGAATCTTCCCCATCAGGGTCCTTTGACTCAGCACAGCCAGACGTATCATTCACAATTCTTGTTTATCAAATTCATTATCTGGATCATGCCGTAGATCATTATCATGTAAACGGGAAGAAAGCTTGCGAAACACGGCTTTCCTCATCTGCAGAATTCTCGCCCCGCTGCGCGAGCGCTTTGGGCGCGAACAGCAAGAGCCTGCTGTGTTGGGGACGGGCGACGGACAGGGCGACATCACTCCTACGGTCGTATCCCCTCACAACGGCATGTGCGTCGTGGTGCTGAACTGCTGAATATTGTGATACTGTTGTGTGTCCCGTGAGGCCCATCGAGGCGGCTATCGGTCGGCAGTTATATCTACTGCCCAAACAAAAGCTCTGCCTTGAAATAGCACGTAGCACTAGTTTACAATCCAGCATTCTATTTTAGATCTTTTTGAAAGAAGTGGCAGGAGCGCTACCTTTCTTATAGAAGATTGAGTTCAGAATATTTACAATTTAAAAGGAACAAAGAATAGAGTAAGGGAAAGGGCCACTGGCACAAAACACCATTAGATCTCCGCATAGCAGGAGCTAGCTATTGAAACAGAAAAAGAAAATGCTCGTCTCTCAAGCCGTCTTCAAAGTATGAAAGGCTAGATATCTCAATTTGATGTTGTCCATCATTTTAGCCGCTACATCATCTACTGAACCAAATTGTTGCCTGAAAGTGCAGGCATTACGCTCTCTCTAGAGATTCCAGAGTCCGCATGTGAGAATGCCGTATATTTTCTGTCTTTCCTTCTGTTGTTGGTTTGGACAGAAGTAGTGCCACCAGGTCTGTCAGTATGTCATGTTTTTGTGACCTACGGAACACTTCAAAGATTAACGTACCCAGTTTACCATTGTCAGGTTTCTGTTGGACTAGTTCAGCCGGCTGTGCTGCACCGGGTTAGAAAACAACGGAAATTTCAAATTTAGGACGGGCTCAGGTTATCCGTCATGCAGGCATTGCACTCAGTGCAAGTGAAGATCAATCGATTACTCCAAACTAAAGCAATGGACTTTTAAACACCACCACCCTCCACTGTACCACCACCACAACCTACTCTGAGCTTGCTCGTGATTCCTAACATAGTTTACAACATACAAAACGGCATAAATATAACAACAGCACCAAACCTTTCCGGTGGCGCGAGGGCACTGCACACACATCCCCCAACTTTGTGTTGGAGCACACCATACTTACGAGCAAACGAAACTTTACAAGAAATAACATTTCCACACACAGGAGCAATGAGCTTTCGCAGCTGCTTTTCCATTTAGCGAGACCTGGCAGGCTAGAACCGAGAGTAAATTTGTGAGATATAGTCAGTAAGTAGTAGGGGGTTAGAGAAATCGGATGCCATGTGCTTACCAGCCTAGAGAAGCGGCTCTATTCCTGGAGAGCTTTCACGCGGGAGGTCAGCTCTCTGACTTGATTCTTGAGACGCTCGTGGTTGCTGAAGAAATCAACAAACACTTGTCTCTCCCTCCCCACCTCATGGGCTCGATTTTCAAAGATCTGCAATTTTATTGTATACATGAAGTCTATAGATGGAGAGAGAAGAGAGACAAGTACTACTATTCTTCAAAACTCTATATATTAGCCTTTCAAGTTGTTTGGTAACGAAGGCTCGAGACTGAGACTACAAGTCCTTGATCTGCCCATCTTTTATCGGATAAAAAGCAAAAAATTTCCCCAGGTGTGTTATCTAACTTGAGGAAGTTTCCATCTATGCAAGATAATGGGGCAAATATCCATTCCAATACTCCAGAAGGTAAAAGCAACCTTAAGGATGATAGCATAGTACCAACTAACAAGTGACACTACCTTTATCTTTTGGGTGCGAGCCTTGGTTACTTCTTCAACAGCAACTTCAACTTGAGCATTGGCATTTTCCATATCATCAAGCGCTCGCATCAGTGGCTGCAACAAGAACATGGGTTTAGTTCAAGAGACATGGATCGATTGAAATAAGGAGATACAAGAAATAACACTCTGATGGCTCAAAGAGTGTACCCAAGGTGTCAATACTGGTTCTGCAGTTGTTGACGATGCAAATAGAAGCTGTTCGACTGTTTGAATCAGGGTGCATCTGCAGAAGCGGATAAACATGAAATGACTTGACCTGAAACCTATTGGATACATATTGGCAGACTAAAAAGGTGAATATGCAGGATACGACAGAATATTGAAGAACTAGATCAACAAGGTTTTTAAAGGGCCTGTAGGAAGGATCAGAAATTGAGGATGGCTAATTGAGTATATAGTACTGTTATTTATGCATATTGCAGGCTTGTTTATTTGCATGAGCAGTAGATAAGGCAGCAGTTATCTCTACTATTATAAAGCGGGACTTTCATCTCACGCCCTTTACGATTGTTCGCAAGCTGCTTAGCGAAAACCCAAAACAAAAACAAAAACCCGAAAAATCTCTACTAATCCTCCCCCCTCCTACACTCATCTAAAACCATGCGATCGCAAAGCATGTCTCGCCAGTTGCCACCATCCCCAACCCATGCCGCAACCCTTCCCCCCACTTCTTTCACTCGTCCAAGCACTACCCAACTCCCTCCTCTCCCAATTCACATCTCTCCGGATCTGCTGCCCTCTCCAACTTCATCTAACCTGCACAATAAAGTCAAAACGATCCCAATTCCAACATATACCGCTGCAGCCACCACTACCTGCTCCTCCCACGACGGCGCACCCTTCTTCAAGAACCCACCTGTGCAGGCTTGCTGTGGCGGCACATGCTAACGGTGGCATGCTCCAGCTCAGATGTGAAGCCGGCATCCAGGCCAACATAAAAGCATGCGCCAGCGTATGCTGCTCCTCTGTCATCACTGCCAGAACAACACTGGCATCCAGTGGGCCTCCAGGCTGGTTTCCTAATTTCTTCCCTTCTCATTTCTTTTAATTTTCTTTCTTTGGCTCCAATCTGATCAAGAATAGGAGTCGATTTGGTTGTGGTGGTGTAGAGTGTCCCCCTTGTGCCAGAGGAGTTCATCCAGCAGTAGCTCAAATCGGTTCTGTCAGACATGTGGGTGGATGCGGTGAACCTTATTTCGCTTTCAGTTCTTATGCAAAACTCCAGCTTGAGCCATCATATCTTGTGTATCATGTTCACATGTAGCCTGGGTACAGAGATTTCTGATGACTAAGATAATTCATATCATTGAAGATATACTAGCACTCTAGAAGCCAGTTATTTAGTTTCAGAGTTGGTACATGGAACACTGAACAATACAATTGTCTAGAGCCTCTTGATCTCATTGTACTTTCTGTTGAGAAGCTTGTAATTAAGAAGTTTCTATGTTTGCAGAATTAAATATGTGCATAATAACCATGCATATACATTCATGTTGTGTAGATGAGAGATATGTCACGCTGCTTGTTCTACCACACACTCTATTATACATTTAAACCAGAACAATGGTTTACTTCTCATATAAATTCCTTCTTTGCGCCCTTCAACAATGTTGCAATTTCTGGTTTGAATTAGGAGCAGACCAAGAGGTCAGTGGACGCATAAGTGATGATCCAGAGAGGAGAAGCAGCAGACATTGTAGAACTTGGGGCGCATGCAACTTGCAGGTTCCATAGAGAAATCGTTCCACATCAGGCATCACCTCTAGGAATTTCCTACGCCTCGCAAACAAAAACTAGACTGATACATGTTTGGAACTTGAGAATTGCAAAAGCTAGAATATACGTAGTCCCTTTCTCATGGATTGATTCTCACTGTTAGTTAATTAGTTTGCTAATCATCATCTTAGTCAAGGCCCACAATTGTTCTGTAAAAAAAAAGCTCTCTTGTAAGGGAACGTAATCAAACAGCAATGAACTTCCACTCTATTTAGCAATGACATAAAGATCCAACAAGACAAAGCTTGTTTTTCCTTGCAACTCACAGGCATTTCGGCTAGTGTATGTAATATGTGTAGTAAAAGTCAAGCCGGCTAACAGACCAAGCACCATGGGCATTGGCACTACAATTCAGAGCTTGCCAGTATGCAGAAAAATAGCATATGTCTCAGTGGTTTTCTGGATATCAGGAGGTAAGCCTTATTGTTTATACACCAGACTAGGAACATGGGTTGTTTAATTCACACCAGAAGAAGCAACTATATGTCAGAAAGGAAATAAGGTAATGCCTTGTTATAACTTACAGCTCATTGATACATCTTTTCCTGTCAGCTGGAAGGGTATTTTCAAGTTCAGACTGAAGAGAAAGCAAGTCAGATTGAAGTGCTGATATCTGCTGAACTAAAGCATGTGCTGACATGTATGTTGGCACTGCTGCTTGGGCATCTAAAAGAAAAACAGGCAACACTAAGAATAGGCAGATCAAAATTTCAAGCTGCTAACTTATTAAAGAGTTGTCTGCTTACTTGAGTGAATACATAGTAGATCCCGCACTGCATGGAGGAAAGTGTCACGATCATCAATTGCACCTTGTTCATGTACCTCAGATGCAGCTTGAATTAAGGAATTATAGTGGCCCTAAAGACAATAAGAATGACAGGTGAAACAAGTGCTTCTGAAAGTAGTATGAAACATGTATAAACACTAAAGAAGTGAGAACAGAGAGGAAGTTCACAACAGTAGAGATTGCTTACCAGCCGGGTGTTGACTGCCGATAGGTAGCTCTGTAACTCAGATTCTATTACTCTAAGCAATGAGTAAGCACTGGCTATGTGCTTCCTTTCAAGTTGGCAAGCAATCTTCAGAAACTGGTGTCTAGCAAGCTGATTAACCAAGTGATTGATGAACTGCCAAAAGAATGAAATTACAGGATGATCAGAAGAAAAGTGCACGGACATATAAGAATATAATCATAAGTCCAGCCTGTGAGGAAATATGCAACTTGGATCTATTGCACAGCCCAATAGGCATATATATAGTACAAGAGACTTGGAATTCAAGACAAGGAGAGTCCTATGCCAATACGAATACAAGAATACAACATGTATCCTACTATATCTCTAACACCCCCCCTCAAACTCATGGTGGATCAACAACACTGAGTTTGGAGAGGTAGAAGCTGTGCTGAGCACGAGTCTGTGCCTTCGTGAAGAAATCAGCCAACTGAAACTCGGAAGGCACATACTGAAGAGCAACAACCTGATCCTGAACCTGAGACCTCATATAAGAAGCATCAACACCAATATGCTTGGTGAGCTCGTGCTTCACTGGGTCTCTAGCAATACTGATAGCACCAGTACTGTCAGACAACAGAGGGGTCGGTGTAGTGATAGAAACACCAAAATCCTCAAGTAGCCACCGTAACCAAGTAACCTCCGCTGTCAAAAAGGCCATAGCTCGCAACTCAGCCTCTGCACTGGAACGGGAAACTGCAGTCTGTTTCTTCGTCTTCCAAGCAAGAAGAGAACCACCAAGGAAAACACAGTAAGCAGAAAGAGAGCTACGATCAGAGGGATCGCTAGCCCAAGTAGCATCCGAATATGCCTGAAGCTGTAACAAACTGGAGCGGGGAAAGAAAAGACGGCGAGAGATAGTCCCACGAAGATATCGTAGAACCCAAAGAAGGTGACTGTAGTGAACCTGAGTAGGAGAAGAGACGAACTGACTCAGAATGTGAACCGGATAGGATATATCGGGACGAGTGACAGCAAGGTAGACAAGACTCCCGACAAGGTGACGATAGCGAGTCGGATCAGAAAGAGGCTCACCATCAGAGGCACGAAGATGAACATTGAGCTCCATCGGAGTCTCAACGGTGCGCTGATCAGTAAGGGAAGCCCAATCAAGAAGATCGTGGATATATTTCTCTTGGGATATATAGAAACCATCAGAAGTAGATGTAACCTCAATCCCAAGGAAGTAGCGAAGAGGACCAAGATCAGACATAAGAAACTGATCACTAAGACGAGCCTTGACAAAGGCAATGTACTCAGAATCATCTCCGGTGATGATCATATCATCCACATACAAAAGAAGAAGAGTCCGACCACGAGACGAAGTGTGGACAAACAGCGCAGGATCATGAGCACTAACTGAGAAACCAGCAGCAGTGACCACAGAGGCGAAGCGCTCGAACCAGGCACGAGGGGCTTGCTTAAGGCCATAAAGAGAGCGACGAAGGCGACAAACCATGCCCTCAGGAACAGAATACCTAGGTGGGGGGTGCATGTAGACCTCACGCAACTCACCATTAAGGAAGGCATTCTTGACATCAAGCTGAGAAATAGACCAGTGGCGAGCAGAAGGCACAGCAAGAAGAGTGCGAACAGTGGTCATGTGCGCGACAGGAGCAAATGTCTCGTCATAGTCACGGCCATGCTCCTGCTGAAAGCCACGCGCCACAAGACGAGCCTTGTAGCGCTCAAGAGAACCATCGGAGCGGGTCTTAACTTTATAGATCCACTTACAAGTGATGGGACGAACACGTGGAGGAAGAGAGACAAGATCTCACGTGCCGGTGCGCTCAAGAGCAGCAAGCTCCTCGGCCATCGCATGCTGCCATTCGGGATGAACAACAGCATCACGGTAAGAAGTAGGCTCAGCAAGAGTAGCACCAGCAAAACCAAAGCGATCTGGAGGCCGTCGCGGGCGAGCGCGGAGGCCATACCGAGGGGAAGGTGGCGAATCCGGAGAAGATGAGTCACCCAGAGAAGATGGCTCATCGGACGGAGATGGCCCAGAGGAAGTAGAAGGCACATCAGAAGGAGGCTCAACACGCGGTCGACGTGTGTAGAAAAAAGGATAGGACGGAAGAGAAGAGGGTGCCGGTGAAGCTGGAGGAGATGTTAGTGGAGAAGAGTCAACAACAGGAGTGGGTGGAGAAGAGTCAACAACAGGAGTGGGTGGAGACTCAGGGGGAGGTGGAGACTCTATAGGACGAGTGGAAGAGGGCACAACAGTGATCGGTGTATCAGGAAAGGTCAGAAAAGATAGAGGCTCAACAGGGGAAGGCGAAGGAGAAGCTGGACGTGGAAAGAAAGGACGGGACTCATCGAAGGTCACATCCCGAGAGACCCGCATACGACGAGCAGTGGGATCCCAACAGCGATAGCCCTTATGCTCCGGACTATAGCCTAAAAAGATACACTCAACAGACTGAGCAGTCAGTTTGGTGCGTTTACGAGGAGCTAAAAGAACATAGCAAACGCAACCAAACAGACGAAGAGTAGAGTAGTCAGGAAGAGAACCAGAAAGGCGCTCAACAGGAATCCCGCCCTGAAGGGCAGAAGAGGGCTGAATATTAATAAGATATGTGGCAGTAGAGACAGCCTCAGCCCAAAAGTGAGGTGGAATAGAAGCGGCGATCATGAGCGCACGAGCAGTCTCAAGAAGGTGACGATGCTTACGCTCAGCAACACCATTCTGAGCATGAGCACCAGGACAAGAGAACTGAGCAAGAGTGCCCTGCTCAGCAAGAAAACCACGAAGATGACGAGAAAGATACTCGCCAGCAGAATCAGCACGAAAGACACGAATGGGAGTAGAGAACTGGGTACGAACCATGGTGGCAAACTGTCTATAGATAGAGAGAACCTCACTACAAGCAGACATAAAGTATATCCAAGTGTGGCGAGAAAAATCATCTATAAAGATAATATAGTAGCGATGACCCCCTTTCGAAACGAAGGGGGCCGGACCCCACACATCCGAGTGAACAAGATCAAAAGGACGCTGAGACACAGACTCACTATGAGGATAAGGTAACTGAATTTGCTTACCCAGTTTACAACCCTGACAATCTAAAGACACGTCTCCTGAGACAGACCCCAGAAGACCACGACGAACTAACGACGATAGACGAGATCCACACAGATGACCAAGACGGTGATGCCACTGCTGGAAGGAGCCAGTGGACGAGCGGACAGAAGCGGAGAGACTGGCAGCGGCGGCAGCGGAGGGAAGGTGAAGCCAGTCAAGCTCCCAGAGACGCTGAGAATCAAGGCGGCGAGGGCCAGAACCAACCAGAGTGCCCGTCTGACGGTCCTGAACACAACAAGAGTCAGAGTCGAGAATAACCCGACAACCAAGATCAATAATCTGTCCAGCAGAAAGAAGCTGCATGGTAAGGCGAGGCACATGAGCAACAGAAGGAACATGAAACAAAGAAGTGCTAAGAGTGCCTCGACTAGCAACAGGAAGAGGAGTACCATCAGCAGTGAGAACATGAACAGGAGAATTTAGAGGTCTAAGAGAGGATAGAGCGGAAGAGTTAGAAGTCATGTGGAAAGATGCTCCAGAATCAAGGATCCATGGGAAAGTACCTGACTGTGTAGAGGGTGGTTTCTCATTACTGGAAGAGGAAGTAGCAGAACCTGCAGAACCTGTCGCAGCGAGTAGACGTCGAAGGCGGGCGATCTCCTGCTCAGTGAACGAGGTGGCGGAAGTAGTCGAAGCAGCTGAAGGAGTCGAGGAAGTAGTCGAGGAAGAAGCTCCAGTGCCCGGTGAAGAGCGACGTGCAAGGTGACGCTTCTTCCGAAAGCAAGTAGACTCAATGTGGCCATCCTTATCACAGTAGGTGCAATGAGGACGGCCACCACCCGACAAGGAACGACCACCACCACCTGTGGGAACCGGTGGAAAAGGCGGAGCACTGAAGCGGGAAGCAGCCGGTGCAGAAGGCGGTGTAGCCGGTGGACGAACAGCAAGCACGGAGGGAAGTAGCAATAGACCTGAGCCACGCAGGCGAGTCTCCTCCGCACGAATCTCTGTAAGCACCTCCAGAAGGGAGACACGAGGCTGACGGGCAAGAAGCTGGGCACGGCGCGACTCAAACTCAGGACGAAGCCGCGTCAAGAACTCGTACACGCGCAGGAACTCGCGGTCAGCACGAGCATCCAGACAGCACTGACAAGAGCCACAACCAGGACGGCGAAGGGAATCTAGCTGGCGCCAGACAGCAGAACTCTGAGCATAGAACTCATCAACCGTGGCATCACCCTGCTGGAGAGAGTGCTCCTGACGAACCACGGACAGGAACAGAGCATCGCCAGAGGGCTCATAACGCTGACGAAGGTGAGTCCACATCTGGGAGGCCGTAGAGAATCCGACAACCTCAGAAGAAAACTGAGGCTGAAGACTGGCGACAAGAACAGCAGCAGCACGAGCATCATCATCACACCACTGAGTGTACTCAGTCAGCAGAGCACCGTAGGAATCCAGAGCCTCCTGATAAGCGGTGACAGCAACATCATAGGCAGCGCGGTCAGCATCAGTAGGTCGAGCACCAAGCTTAGGCTCAACTGGCGCCACTGGACAAGCCGGACATGGAACATCGCCGGAGAGGACGCCCCAGAGACGGAGACCACGCATGTGGATGCGCATATGAGAGATGAAGTCGGTGAAATTGACCCCATCAAAAATCACCGGGCAGCGAGGGAGAGAAACGGTGCCCGAAGACATGGTACCTTTTTTTTTACACTAAAACCGGCCGGGCCGTGCTCTGTTCGGTTTACACCAAACAGAGCAGCCGGGAGCGGGCGGGGCAGCCGGCGACGCGGGAGGCTGGCGGCCGGCGGCCGGCTGCGGGGGCGGCCGGCGGTGCGGGCGGGGAGGCCGGCGGCCGGCGGCTCGGCGGAGGCAAGCCGCGGCGCAGGCGGAGACCGGCGGCCCGGGCGAGCGGAGGAGAGGGAGCCGGCGACCGGGCGGGCGGAGGAGACCCGGCAGGAGGCCGGCGGGCGGGGCGGATGGAGGAGGCCGGCGGGCCGGTCCGGCGGGCGGCGGGCGGATGGAGGAGGCCGGCGGGCGGAGCAGATCCGGCGGCGGGCGACGCGTTGGGGAGCCCCGGCGGGCGGAGGCGGCCGGGAAACCGCGGCGGGCGGATCGGCGACCGGCGGGCGACGAGGGGAGGCCGGCTCCGGCGCGGGATGGCGGCGGCAGGAGGCCGGCGACGAGCGGGGAGGCCGGAAGAGCGACCGGGAAAAGAGGAGGAGGAGAAGAGGCGCGAGTTGCAGCACGCCGGAGGATCGAAGGTGAAGAAAAAATTTCTAAACCCTAATTTGCTCTGATACCATGTGAGGAAATATGCAACTTGGATCTATTGCACAGCCCGATAGGCATATATATAGTACAAGAGACTTGGAATACAAGGCAAGGAGAGTCCTATGCCAATACGAATACAAGAATACAACATGTATCCTACTATATCTCTAACACAGCCGACACACGATTAAATGAGAAAAAACAGCTGCCTGTCCAAGATCAAATTTCAACAAATATGTAAACATCAATATTTCTATTGATTGCAAAAGGCAGCTGCTGAAGATGATTGGCATGTACCAGTGAATAGTCACAACACATTGTAATTTCATTGATCAGTAAACTGCCTTCTGAATGCAAATAGAAAACCCAACGTGGTGCAAAGCAACCAGTTTTTCTAATTCATACCACCAGTTAAATCTAAACGATAGCACAGCAATGCTGGGCACTGCCGCTCCATTGGTTCTTTCATGCAATTGATTTAAAAGCAAAAGCAAAAGCAAAACATGGAATATAATGTTTACACAACTTGAGTGTGAAATCATACACCTGAATAGGCAACTAAATCACATCTTAGTTTCATAAGATTAGAGAGGATAAGGAAAAAAATACAGAAACATAATACACATAAAAGATGTAGAAATGACATACACTGAGGATGTGCTTACCGTTTTCTGCCTGTTAATATAGTATTCCTGACGCATGACTTTTAAATCGTAATCCCCTAAATATTTGAGTGTTCAGAAGAATGTTAAGAAAAAATATGACAAAATCTTATAGAAAAATGAAAAAGAAGAAATGCTTTGTGCAAACCTTGCAAAATATATGTGCCTTGAAGTTGAGCAAGTTCTGAACAAAGGCATGGTATGGTCTGGAGGGGGAAGAAAGTAAATAGATCGAATAGACAAGCTCATGCCATAAAACATTTAATCATATGCTAAAACAAACACTGAAGCATAACTGGTGCACTGCAGTAAGAATTATTATTGGCATCATGTTCTCTAAAATGCTAAAAGTATCTTGCATGTGGTGAGATGGTGCTCTGAAAGAGCTAATCTCAGTATCAAGTTAATCCCTGGATAACAAATTCTAGCTCCCAAATAAGCACATAAATTACTCCAAGGGAATTCTAAATTTCACAATAGCACTATGCCTATCTTTGAAACGAAAGTGGCAATACATTTTAAGTTCCTACAAGTAACTCAACTCTTACAGTACTAAATGTATCTGGGAAAATTGCAAAAACTCCGCTGACTGTGTCACTGGGTCTGAAAACCACATAGATCAGTCTGTTGAGGAATACTTCGCTAAACTCCACACCCATGTAAATATTCAACAACCAGACCTATGCATTCTGCTGTTGAATTTGTGCTATTGCTCTAAGAAATCAATATTCTGCAGGAGTGTAGCATTAAAGAGTTAAAAAAATTGTTTAGTAAATCCAAACTTAAACTTGACTCATGAGCACTATGAGGTACTAATTTTGTAAGTTGGGAGCAAAATGCATTTCTGAAGACAAGACTGTTTGTCCACATACCTCAGATACAAAAGCCTGCACCTTCTGCGAAAGTGTCGAGAGTTCTCCAGCAAGCTCAGAACTTTTTCTCCTGAAGAAAGAAAGATGAAATAAGAGGTAATTGAGATAAATCCTAGGTAACTTAGATAAGACAAATGCATTGTCTGCTTCAGATATTTTTTCGCAGTTATGTAAGAGGAGCAAAGCTGAAAAACTGATAGAACCACGATCAAGACTAGTAACATAACATATACCTAAGAGAATGTATATCCCTATGTATATGAGCCTCATCAGATGATACTTGTGATTTTAAAATTGAGAGTATCGCCTGCTGTTTAGCATTCTCAACTTGAGCCTCAATCCATTGGCGTTCACTTGTAGCAAATCTGTTGATAAATTAGAGTAAGTCCAGGACTACATTCAAGAAGTTCTAAAAATATGATAAAGCTGATAGACACTTAGAAATATAAGAGGTTAACACCACAGAACACATAATACAATCCAAAAGTTACGGCATACATAATATCAATAAACAGATAGCAAATAAGAAAATGCAACATAAACGGAGCAAGTTGAAGCTTTTTAGTTAGACTTCTCGATATGGTATGATTAAGGCTCTGTTTGCTATTACAATTGATCATGATAGTCTCGTTCACTTCCCCATGTTGTTTGGCTACCTGCTTTTTCTAGACCGCATGCGCATTGCAAATGGAGGTTTTAGCATTCTAAATAACAGAAGAATATCCTGGAGCAGTTACCGCAGAAAAATAGAATATGTTAAACTTCAATATGATTGTCCACAACTGCTTTCTCACAGCAGTTTTGGCCACACAGCACTGCAAAATCAAAATATCCCTGAAGGGGATGTATTGGATGCAAACCTATGTTTAGGTGCAAACATGCAAACTTTTACATGGACTATTGGGTGAATGATGGAAGAAGAGATTTAGTGGCTCATGAGGCGGTGGGAGCTCTTGTAAACAATTCTCCCAACATATCTGTGGGTTATTCAGAAAGTTTCCCATCTATGTGACCACAAAATCTCATGAATCTTCTCCAGCAATCTCTTATCTAATGATCCACATGAAAAGTACACATGTTTCACCTGATAAGTCCCGTGATTAAAGGTACCATTTAACAATATGGCAAGAAACATTAGCCATTATGACGACACAAACGCCAAACAGAAAGACTAAGACAAGGTGTCAAGTGAAAGATAACTACATGGAACGAAGTCGTTGCAACTCAGCCACACGTTGGTGATGATGAGATTTTTCAGAATCTCCTGCATACAAGAATGTGGCTGTTATAATTAGTTCATCCCAAGCATAATCATGCCAATACAGTATTAGAGCCATGCTCTTTTGAGAGTTTAACTAATGCCTTCATGAGAAATCAACTACAAACCATTTACTGCAGAAGTTTTTACCTCTTAGCAAGCAATTTGTGATGTCATCAAGACTAACCCAGGAACATTTAGATTTTCCCTCCTCAGCAACAAGTCGAAATGGCCCCTGATAACAGAACAGAACAAATATGAAACAAATATGCAGTTCAAAATTTTGAAGAGTGGATGCAACGGAAATGCGCATTGTACAACACATTGGTTCTGGACATTTGGAAAGGTGATAGATAAGTTCCTAAAATCTGCCAAGTGACATGATACCGCAGATTATTCTTACTAACAGATAGTCACTGACAAGGTAGCGTAAGACACAACTGAGAAGAATAGTGTGAGTGTGTGACTGAACAAAAGGAAAAAGGAGACATTGTAACATTCCTCAAAACAACATCTGCTGCAAAAACCATGCATAAGAGGAGCAAAAAATTTAATTTATTCAGCATACACAGCCCCATGCAACAATGACAACTGAACAAAACCCAACTACACAGGCATATGCAATTTTTAATTTTTTTATTTATGATTGTGGTAATTTTGCACCTAAAGAAAAAGGTATTACTGAGTAAATACAAAAAAACTGAATACACAACCACAGATAAAAAGTATTACAGATAAAAGTACAGCACCAGATTATTTAGCTATCTTGTACTATTTACCTCTATTGGATTTGTAAAAAGGCTAGGTGTTTAGTTAAAGAACAAATGTGACTTACTTGCCCAAAACTCTAACATCTGGAACAAAAAAAGTTAGCTAGTAAGTTTGTTGCAAACAATGTGACAGTCAGAAAGAATTTACCTTCTCAAATTGCTTCGAGAACCATCGGTTTAGCTCCTTTGTACAAGACAAATCGCCAATAACATAAGGGTGGAAGTCTGAATATGCCAAGTATATACTGTCCTCTGCATATCATGAATATTAAATGAATTACAGATGACTCTATTGGATACAATTTTATGTATATACAAGTTTTGGTAAGTGAGACAAAAATGAAAATAATAGACATGCCCTATTTTCTCTAGGTAAACTTCATACCATCTCCTGAATGATAATGTGCCAACTCCTGGGTTGTAGCAGCAATTCTTCCAAGAACTGCATTCATCTGAAAGTTGGCAAAGACATCAAAATCAAACTTTTTAAGCAATTACCTCTTGGCAAACATTCTGAATATCCCTTGCAACAAAATAGAGATCCACAAAACCACAAGATTATCAAATTATATATATGAACCAAATACAGTGCAGACGTGCACAGGTAAAATTTGTGCCACAAACAAATAACCTGGGGATTATTTGGTTTAGGGGCATAGCAATATAAAAGAAAGAGACTGTATATTGTCCTACGAGATAAATCATATTGTGTGACAAACAAAAAATAGAATTTCATGGGGCATAACAAGTAACAAAACATATGTTGTTATTAGGAAAAGCCTTCATGGAAACAACCTTCAGGTTTGAAGGTATGGTGTGTTTTGGGTGTTTATCATCTTGGTGCTTCCACCTGGGACGGGTGTTGTAATTTTTACATTCTATTTCTTCCTTTACTGAATGAGCAGAGCTCCTGTCATCAGTTTCAAAATAAAATTTTGTACCTGAACCCCAGCTGAAAGAAGCATGGTTGAGATTAATGCACAAGAAAGAGGAACAATGCCTCTCGTCTTGTTGTTTGTAAAATGGTAATTTATTCAATCAAAAGTCAAAATGTGGTAACAGCCTGAATGAAAATCTTGAAAAATACCTCTATGTTTCTGGAAGAAAGTATCTCATCTAATGATATAAGTTGCATGCTAACTGTAGACATAGCTGATACACGTGACCTTCTGCCTTGAACAAGAGAAGAAGCCTGCCCTGCAAGCAAATCAAACTGTGCCTGTTGCCGTGCAAGCTGATTCTGTAACTCAAAAACTTCAGCTCTATATGCTAGTTTTGATTCTCTGCGCAAGAAAATGAAAGGACCCTGTCAATAAAAGCGCATATAACAGTCTATAAGAAGAAATGTTTCATTGTGCAATTGGTAATGGCACCTAACTAGTTCTTTCAAAAGCAACTTGGCCCAGCAGAGGAATGATAAATCAAAATCCAAAGTTCAAGCAACTTATATGCTGATATGGCTAAAACCAGATGTCATGGTTATCAGCCTAGCAGCAGTAGAAGCACATGAGGCAGCCGGCTTGGTCCTTCCATATTAGGAAGGCAGCTAGGAGGTTTGCTTAGGGAATAAGTCACAGAATTGCCTTTTTAGTCAGATAAATTTTGGTTAGCTCTATTCTTTAGGGTAATATTTCTTAGTTGTTTGATTGGTTCGGTTGGTCCTTTAAAATGGTATGTCTTCCTTGTGTATTAGAAAGGCAGACAAATAGGGAGATTAAGCAATGAATAAACAATGAAGTTCCTAGTCCCTTCATCCCTTCTTCAATCAGGCATCAGAGAATTGGCAGGCAGCGTCGCCACCCGATCAAGGGTGAGTCCGCTACACTAGGTCCTCGGAGCCTTGCCCAACCATGCCCATAACACCGAATATCAGAATTTTCCCAACCAGCATTTTATTTTGCATTTACTGTCTCTTTTTAAGTTTCTGTGTTCAATACAAGTGCTGTGGTTCATCTGTTGCATTTTTCTATATTCCATCGAAATAGCACATGGCTGGTTTCAGGAACTCCAGTCGCAGGCTGGATTCCCAGGACCAGTTCCCACTATGATTTGGTGTGACGCATGGCTATAACTAAACATGCTGCGATAATTCAATGAAGCCACACTTTTCACTAAAAGTTTGTAAAGATGGAGGTTCCAAGCATACCGAATATCAAGAATTGTTTCTTCTGATTCGAAGACAGCCTCTTGGTTGTCTTCCTTGCTTGAAAATGCTGAAATACTATCAAAAGCAGAGTCCAAATCCTCACCCTGAGAAAATGACCAGATTGTCATAAGAGTTTCAATGTTTGACCGATGGAGAAACATATTTTAATAACACATAAAAAAGCAGTTGCATAGGGACAATGTTACATGTGACTGCTAGCAACTTACTTGCATAATATTTAGAGGAAAATATCAAAAAATTTGCGTGAATCTGATTTTATGTTTTCAATTCAGAGTTCAGGATCTTGGATGGGATCAATTTGCAGACGTGTACTGTCCAATAACTGCTGATAACTGACCAATTTCTAATCTTTCCAAGAAAATATAGGGGTCTTTTAATATTTGCTTTGATCACAAATTCGACATACTGTCCCAGAAACACCCGACTTTTGGAACTCTGCTTGCAAGATCAATTAGAAAAGGTGCACATCCTATATTCTTACATATTGTTGAGATATTAAAATTAGACAGAGCAAAAAAGTCCCAATGGATGGATATACCTCTAGCAGTCTTCCCTCTTCCACGAGTTGCTCGTACCTGTCAGCCAAAACCTATGGAGTCATGTGCAGATAATTCAAGCAAAAAGAAGCAGAATAAGATTAAAAACACACCTGTAAAATTTGTTTGCTAATTAAAAAAATATATAAAAAGATTGCAAGCCCCAGCTAACCCACAGTTACTTAATAACCACACAAGTGCAAGTAAAATTGTAAATTCAGAAGCACCACAAATTCACAAGTATGATACAATAAAAAAAACCCAAGTTTTCTTAGCAAAAGACCAGCAGATATTTTTTTAAAATTCCTCAGTTATTTTCTAACAAGTTAGGCACTGATGCACCGTTCTGTGGTTCAGAAGTTTATTACTGAATGGCAATCATCAAAACACAGGGAGTCTACAAAACATTTTTTTGCAGGTTGGATGAAGTTGCAAAGAAATCCAGAGTGGAATCACAAGATACACAAGTGGGATGAAGTCTTGGATCCCTGGTTGAATCCACATTTCCGCATCTTATCTTATCTTGCTGCAGGTGTCTTGGTTATGCAAAATGAAATGCTTCCCCGTATGAGCAACCAGTTTGGATAGTGAAACAAACGAGGAGGCAATCAAGGAAAGTAAGGTTTGAAGTTTTTGGATGTTGCGTGTGTCTTTTGTTTCCAGCTGTTGTAGGGCCTTGTATTTGTGTTGACCTGGAGCTACCATTCAAATAGCTCGATCGGTACTACCGTTTGTGTGATTACTTACATGTATTCTGAACTGTGGACTTCAGCAGAAGTCGGGTATTATCAGGGGAATCCTTTGTTTCCAGAAAACAAAACAAAAAGCAGAGAGAAGCTCTAAAACAGCATCGGTTACTTCCACTAAGCCGAGAGAAGCAAACACGAAAATAATCATCACTCGGAGAACCACCATGCCCCTACGTCCACAATCAAAACGAACACGCACTGAAAAAATAGCTACCATTAAAACAAACCCATACGCCATACACCAAATCCATGTATACAACTTAATCAAACTGCGGCCAAAACAGTAACAAAATCCCTCGAAGACACCAAAAATACTGGCATTTCAAGCTAATCCCCAAACTTGCCCTCGCATCGACACAGACCCACCACTAGAACCCTAATGCACCATACCCCCCCCCAGCAAATCGCAGAAATTCAAAGATTAGCACCCCAGCTCCCCGAATCTCGCAACCACCGAGTCATCCATCTGCATACCCCTCCAAGCGTCAAACCGCAAATCGACTCGTGGAAGCATAATCCAAACAAGCGCACTCTGGTGAAACCGCAGCTAAATTCTCCTCCGAAGCAGCAACAACCAAATCGAGAACTACCCAAAAAGAAGTTTTGGAGACAGACCCACGGAGTGTGGGAGGGTGGTTACTCACTGCGAGAGGTGGGAGGGGGAGAGGACGTTGGAGGGGCGGAGGCAGGAGCAGATCCAGGCCAGCAGCGGGCGCGCCTCCTCGTACTGGAACGGCCACTCGAGCGCATCCGCGTCGAGCGGGTCCTCCCCATCGAACCCCAGCTCCGTCAGCGCCGCGCACAGCGCCGCTCCGCTCATCCTCGCTCGAACTTCCGCCCGGGGCGCCTCAGCTCGCCGGAGCCCCCCAGCCGCGCCGTTCCGGGGTTGCTGTGGTAGCGGTGGGTGGGCGGCCGCGGCCGGCAGCGGTTCGAGGAGCGGAGTGGCGTTGCGTGCGCCCGAAACAAGACGGGGAAATTGAGATCATCTGCGAAATTGGAATTCGGACCGCTCGGTGCGTTCGAACTTCCAAGTTCTCATTGGGCCTTGGGGAGGCCCAGAGGGGCCCAAACTGGTGGGCCTTATGGAGGCCTAAAAGGCTCAACATTTTACTGGGCCTTAGGCGAGTACGTACTTTTTTATACGAGAGAAATACGCGTATTCCTCTTTGCGTCAGATTCTTCCTGACTCTTAGTGCTGTGGTAGTTTATTTTTTTGAATCCTAGTGTTGTGGTGGTTAATGGACCGTGTGTCCAGTTCCATTTGTGCGGGAACCATGGCCCTCGTTTTTAAGGATTTTTTTACTCTTCTTTTTTCTTGAAATTTAAGACCCCATTTAGGGCATGTACGATAATCCCCTATCAGCTATCTGCAAAGAGTGCCAGCTAGGATTTTTAGTGACGCGAAGAAAAGAGAGAAGAGAGAGAAAGAGTCCATCGGTAGAATTACAGACAGTCCGTAGCCATGGAAAATGGGTCGCTATCGATGGCTTATTCCGATGTACGGAGGCGTCTGTAATTCTTTTTTTCCATTTCTCGACGGATCCACAGTTCGATTCCTCCTGCATGGTTGTCGATGAGGAGCTTCTGGATGTCACCATCGTGGGCAGTGAGGCAGCCCTCGAGAGCATATGCGGTGACAAGCGACAACTGCGGCCCTCGGACGGCGCCACCACCCAAGCACGAGAAGGTCAGCAGTCGCTAGCAAATCCGTGCCATCCCGCCCCAAATCCGTGCCGCCCGCGCCCAAATCTCCTTGGTCGTGCTTGTAGTCAAGGAGGCGAACATTGCAGCCACCATAGCAGTCCATGTCGAAGTTGTCAGCATCGGCGTCCCGGCCTCGCCGCCATTGATGCTGTCACGACCCTGATTTTCGGAGCCGCGAGATACGCCCGCAATTGCCCAGGAGTTTCTCAATTGCGGACGGTGAGCGAATACATCACCAACACAACGTACAAACATACAAACTTTATTACAGCGCTGTGAAAATATGTTTAGCAGTAGTTAAGCTTACAGATGACTGGGGCATCCGAACCCAACGTTTATGTTACAAACAAAATGGACCTATTCCACAGGCGCCTCGAGCGCGGATAAGACCTAAAACTCATAATTATCTCCATCGAAGTTTTCTTCATCAAATGATTTGTCTTCATTGACCTGTGCATCTGAGAGGGTTGGTGCAGTAATGAGTACGCGACGTACTCAGCAAGCCACGTTGGGAATTTATGCTACTAGCTACATGCTCTTGGATTTCAAGAAGGGATGTTCGGCTTAATGTCTGGTGGATGCATAGTCCTAATCTCCACTTTAGTGATCAAATTCTCATCATTAAAAGATTTTAAATCCAAATCATTGTTTTTAGCAACCCTGTCGGGTTAACGTCAAATTTAACTAAACATCATCAATCTCTACTTGTGCCTTGTATCGAGAATCACCTCTAAACATAGCTTCATTAACCGAAAACAAGGCGTATTCGAATACCTTTTATTTTAACTCTACAGAGCGGCCCAGCTTTACCCACATGATATCCGTACCTCTTGGTGTCACTGCAGTCATACACACGCCCTTCGGTGTGTCGACAGAGGTAGGTTATCAAGGCTTTTTATCTACTCTATCTTTTGAAGTTTCTACTCAGGAACTCTACGTCACTCGCTCTCCCGGGAGCCGACGGGCCAGTGTCAACTTCGCGATCCGGGAGTCGGTGAGTTTCAGTTGTGATTTCCCAATAAATGTCCTATCACTTCGTTTGCTTCTGCGGGCCTTCCAGAGAAGTGAAACGGCAAGCTAATCTGTAGTCGTTCAGCAGGTAGAGCAGATTTACTAGGCCAGGTTCGACAAGTCGAACATGTGGATGAGCGGTTCTATGTTCATTACTAAGCACAAGGGTTTTAACCTTAACTGCCCCGAGTAAGGCAATCCACCTGATTACCCTTACTCCACGGAAGGGGTATGGCTGCACAATCAATACATGAAGAGCCCCATCTCCTTTATCCCCATCCGTCGGTAATTTCTCTTTAAAACATATACACCGAGTTTTGTGCTAGGGTTATCGATATCCTGAATATTGTCAAACCTAGCTTCTAATGCAGGTGAAGGATACTGATATAACTTGTTTTCATCCTAAGTTTATCAAAGTGAATATGGCCTACAAAAATCAACTGGGCTGTGGGGGTGGTAGGTACTAACTACTTAATCATGTCATTCAAAGATATCATGTATGAAATTAATATGCGAAAATAATAACTAAACTAGTAGTACAGTAAATAGCATAGCATGTAGATTCAACATGAACAAGAAGTGTGACTTGCCTACTGCACCGAGGTCAGTCGTATCAAAGTCTTCGAAAAACCCTTCACCTTCAGGATCCTTGCCCAACGTCGGTTTGTCATTATCGTTTCCTATTTGCAAAAAGATCCAAACACACAAACATTCATAATTCGGGGCTCGACGAATGCGAGCTGGGAGCAAAATGTAAATTAATCTGAAAATACTAGTAAAAATAGGGTATGGGGTGGGAGGTCAGAATTGGAGAGTTGAAAGGATGGAAGGAATGAATAGGGCACGGGCTAGGGTTTCGAAGGGGAGCCGGAATTTATAGGATATGCGAGGGTTTTGTGGGTGTCGGTGTTAAAAAGTGGAAATTTAAAGTAACAGGGTGGAAAAATGAAACCGTGTCGTCGAAACGGTCGAAACGGTATATAATAGGGTTTTATGGTTTCGCAGCCCGCAAAATAATATTAGACCCATTAGGGCTCTTGGGTTGGGCTTAAAATGGGCTGGATAGGGCTAGATATGGGTTGAATAGGGTATGGGTTTGGGCTTAGGGCCTGACAGAAAAAGAAAATAAAAGAAAAAGAATTTCTAAAGTAATGGGCTCAAAGAGATCTGGGCTTTTGGGCTTGTGTCAGATTGCTATGGGCTTTGGCCTGTTAAGAGATTAAAACATAAAGAAAAGAAAAATAAAAATAAAAATGAGTTGGGCCGGCTGGTTTCGGCCTGGTTGCTCGGGGATGGCCTGTTAAGAAAATAGGCCGGCCTGCCACGGGAGAAAGTGGCGGCCCAGAGAGGAGGAAGGCCGCGGCCTGTGGAAGGGAGGTCAGGGCGTCGGGAGAACAGAGGGGAGCGGTGGGGGTGGTCGCCGGCGGTGGAGAAAAGAAATTGGCCGCCGGGGAGCTCGCCGGGGTAAAATTGATGGCTCGGAAACAATCCACAGGTGGTCGGGATTCCATTTTTAAGAAAATGGGGATGGTTCCCGTGGGGAATTGGGCTAGCGACGGAGAGAAGCTACTCAGATACCTCGCCAGAGTTGAGGAGGACGATGGCGACCTTGCCGGGGCTCGGGAAGAAGTGGAATGTGGTCGGGGAAACTCTGGAGAAGAGTGGAGGAGGTCAGGAGAGCTCGGAGGCTTGAGGGGAAGGAGGAGAGTGCGAGAGGGGGCTCGGAGAGGGTCGGCCGGCTTTATAGGAGTCCGGGGCGGTGGCCGGGAGCAAGGCGGGGCGGTGCGGCCGGGGAGAAAAGCGGCGGTGGTGACGCGTGGAAAGAATTGGCCTCAGGTGTGGGGCGAAGCAGATGCGTGGATCCCTCGTGGCGCCGGAGTTGAACCGAGAGTGACGGGCGGTGGCGATGAGCGGCGGCACGGAACGGAGGAGAACAGAGGAGGACGATGGCGGTGGTGGGCCGAGTGGGCCGAGGAAAAGGGAGATGGGTTGGGCTGGGAGGAGAATACGGCCTAGGAGAGAATTCAGGATTTCAAAATTTTCGAAAAATTCAGCATTGTTACAGATGCTGTCATGCGAACAACACATGCTGCATGGGGTGGGGAAGCAGAGGCTGCTGGCCAACCTGTCCATGAAGTAGACCGTGCTGTTCTGCCAGCCGGCCAGGCCCAGCGGCACCTTCGACCGGGTGCTCAACGGACTTGCTCCGAGGACTTCGCCGCTGCCGCCATGCTCAAGATGGTTGTCCACGCGCTAGGTCGCGAGGCCAGCACGACGTCATTCGCAACTTGCTCGATGAAATGCCGCTCCCGCTGTTTGTGGTGTCTAGGTGGTGGGGATGGCGGAGATCCATGGATGCGGGAGAGGAGGAAGGAAGGCGCCGATGAATGGGTTGACCACGGTGAGCTTGCTTATGTCAGGCACGCGGTAGAGCACAATGGTCCCTGCCATTGCTATCTCCCACAGCTCCAGCACGGTCGCCATCGTCGTCTTGCCTAGCTCTACCTCACCGCCATCGTCCTGGATTTGGAAGCTTGGAGCAATGATTACAAGAGTGGGGGCTCGGATGAATGATTTCGATCAATCTGGGAACAATTGTTTTGAAGGATGAGCAAAATCGTGTCGGCTTGAAGACTTGGGATCGATTCATCCTTTGTTCTTTGTCTCTTGCCCTTTTTCCGCTGTTCGCCGTTGCCAAGATGCAGAGCTTCTCGCCACCGCCGTGTGAAGCGAGTCCAACCGCCTCCTATGGTTGCATGACTCTCTGCCCATCAATTGCTTGATGGTTCTTTCATTCTTTCTTGTTTTTGGAATTTGGATCAATGTGTACCTGGGCATCATGCACTCGTGACGAACCACATAAATCATCTCAAGCTGCCTGTTTCATGAAGAAACCGAAGAAAGTTGACCTCTCTTGGCTCGGTGTGTATGAATCAGTCTTTACACTAATATTCCGGAAATGCATTACGTATGTAACATTATTTATGCAAATGTGGGTATGTCATGGCAAGCAAGCAACACGGAAGACCAGAAAAATATAATTTAGTATTGATCATCAGAATTTTCAAGTTTTTTGAAATTGTGGGAATCTATAGACAACTAATATGACAAAAGTTGTCTTTACTATTGTCTATAGATGACATGGAAAGATACTATAAACAGCTCTTGTCTAGATTATTATACATACTCTTACATTAATACCGACAAAAGTATAAACGCCCAAGAGGGCAACGCTATAAGGAAAATTACATAGGCACCTTTGAGAATATGTGTCCCACGACCATACAGAGAGAGGACACATAGCCACGACTGTGTCGACGCAAACTAGGAAGCATTGATGCAGACCAAGCACTGCCACCAAAGATCACATCGATCTCGCCACCAACCACCAGAGATGAGTGTTAGGGCCAGTGGCAACATAGAATATTAGAGACACAAGCATTAAATATAGGGGAAGACAATCTTCTCTACTATTATATTATATATTTTTATTTCAATTTCTAAATGACATGGATGGACATAAGAGAAGACAATCTTCTCTACTATCAGAGATGTCTTTAGTAACAATCTATTAGAGAGCTTGTTACTATTGATGAGTTGATGTATTTTCTCTCTTTTGAGTAATGAGCTTAGTAATAATCTGTTGGAGATGCTCATAGAGCCATTATTTTTATTTTTATTTTCTATTTTTTTGATGATATGTAATTTTGTGCTCATCTATATTGGTTTGCTTTTTTGACAGGAATATTGGTTTGCTTATATAATGCAGGTTAAGGAGAAGAGTAAATTACTCAAAACCATAACTTTAGAATACCTCATAGCACTTTACCACACATTATGATTTGTTTCATAAAACCACAGCTTCTGAGTTAATCTCTAACAGATCACCAAAAACGGTCACTTCCGGTCATTCGATAGAAAATCTGACAAAATAGGCCCACTCGTCAGGGCTTGCTGCACAGTCACGTGGACAAGATGCTAGGTGGACGTGGACCCGCCTATCAGCCTCCTCACCTTCTTCATTCTCTTCTGCTCCTCTTCTCACTCTCTCTTGTCTCTCTCTCCCTCTCTCCATTGATGCTCCTTCACATGCACCCAAATCCCCATCTATTGGATCCGGATCAGCCGCAAAGCAAAACATTCAAAACTAGAAAAGAAGACCACACCAAATCTCTCTCTCATCTCGCATGCGTGCACGCGCAGCTCGGGAGCCCAAGAGTAGTTGCTATGACCGTGCAATTCTATGGCTGTAGATCCCACTCATTTTCCGATGGGAGCAGTGGAGGGGAGCGTATGTTCTCATCTACACCTACTTGTCGCCGTCGAGGAGCTTGACCGCTTCATCCGTTCACCGTTGTTCCCTGATGACATGCCCATGTTGCTCTACCACTCCTCCATGTGTAGGTCCTCGATTTTGCGATGTCCCGCTCGATTCCGTGTCGGTGTTGTTTGATTTCTCGCCGAAGCTGCCACCTATCCTTCTACTGATTGCTGCTCCACCCTGCACTTGCCACCAGCTGCTAGCAAAACCTCCTCCAGCCGCGCGTCGCTCTTCAAAGGTGCATCACGTCATCATTGCGCTAGTGGAGGAGAAGGCTAACGCTCACGTTGTGCTCTGCCTAGCCAGCGAGAACCGACTGTGCGCTATGGTGGCTAGCGCCACAACAGCACTGGCGTGGCTCATGGTAGGGAGTTTAAATTATCAAAATGTCGGTCTAGAGGAGTGGTGTGAATAGGCCACAAAAACATTTTAGCCTATTTTGAACTTTTGCTTACAATTATGCGAAATTAAAGATTATCTAATGCAACATATATATGAGCACCACTATATACTAGTCAACACAGAAGCACAATAATAATACAAAGATTAAAGTTTGCAAAATAAAGGGTGAAATTAAGTAACCAAAGGAGACACGATAATTTGTTGCCGAAGTTTAGATCCTTGGGGGAATCCAACGTATTTTTTTGGGGGGACTCGATCAATTTGATCTAGAGCCAGCTTCCTCTTAAGTCTTTATCCCTCAAGAACACACTTTGTGTCTCCTCGATCTCTTCTCAGTGATCCTTCCCTTGACGGAGATGGATCCCAACTTTCACAAACTTCTTGAAGGCTCACCACAGCTTGCTTGGGAACTCTCAAGGACTCCAAACCATCTAGAAGACCCCAATCTCCAAGAGTAAAAGGCGCATTGGAGACTTGGAGATGAACTCAATGCTCTAGTGCTCAATAACAACAATCTCATACTCATTCTAGATCTTCCTCACAAGAATCAAATGATTGTGGCTCGCTGAAGGTGGAAGAGGCTCTCTTGAGTGTATGATTTCTGATTGGCAAAGAGTTATGCTTGGATGAGAAAGTGTAGTATAAATAGCCAACTCAAAAAAACTAGTTGTTGGTAGTAAAAATGCACACCAAGAGTATTTGGGTCCAGGCTTGGAGTATCCGATTGTTTAAAGTCCAACAGCTATAAAATCCCTCGAGAACTCTTAGACATGTCTAGGCTAACTAGCTCCCGGAGTATCTAGAAAAACCTAGAAACTCCAGAGGGAGTTTACAGATAGAACAAAGCTCTCGGAGCCAACCAAAGACTTCGGCTCACAAGCTAGCCTGGTGTCACACCCTGATTTTTCAGCAACCCGAATATTCGAAAACCTAAAACCTAAGATGCGTATATGCGTATATGTTTCGATCATGTTGCAAACTCATTTGGATTTCCAACATTTCTCGAAGCGTGTCATTTCCTGAGAGCACTTGAGTTAGGTTGCACCATCGTGCAATGAACCCAAGCCGTAACCCTATTATCGCATGTGCATAAAACCCTAGTTTGGAACACACGCACTGTATACTCACGAGCACTTTCCAAATCCAAACCCTAGCGGCAACCCACCCATCTTTGCTCCCGGCTCTCAGAATATGGATCCTCACCTCCCCCATACCCTACCTCTATCGTGCCGTCACCTGAAACCCTAAAACCTAATCTGCCACCCTATTTCCTAATAAATCTTTTATCGGCCAGAAACCCTAAAATCCATATCGCATGTGTTTTCTTCCACCCAAAAATTCTGGAAAAGTTCCAAAAACTTCTTGAAGCTATTTTTCACCAAATTATGAAATAACATTTGAGGGTCCAATTCAAAAATCTTTGATTACATGCAAATTCAAATTCTGATCAGATTTTCCCTTTGAACTACAACCCATACAAACAGAGCTTAGAAAAATTTCATAAAATTCCACAATGCTTATCTCAGCACCAAAGACTCAATTGTGCAAAAACATGTCTATGTCCAATACAAAATCTTGCCAGAAACCCTATCGAACACTTTGTTCCATTTTCCCTTTTCCAATGAAATCGAGTTCAAATCCCATCTTATTGCCTCAAAACTTGCTAGCAGTGTCCATGCTAAGCTTAGGCACCCTACCCCATCATCTTTACCTCAGTTAGAAACCCTTTTCCATAGTATTCAACCCCAGCGTCATTTCATGCCAACATTGGCAAGCTCCCCGGGGCAACCAAACTCTGCACAAATTCCAGGTCAACTCCTCCCATCCCGCTCCTTAGGGTTGTCTCAACCTCAGTGACTCGGCTGTGCATTCCCCGACACGCCAGAGCACTCGCGTGCATGCGTATGCTAAGCGGGACACGCCTTAGCCTTGCCCCGGGCGCGCACGGCATCAGCCCATGCCACCCGAGGACGCCAGTCTCCTCCGCTCCTGTTAGCGTGCACGCCACCGTTGTCCTTCTACTCCCTAGCCGTCCATGCTTCGGTCCCGTCGACCTCGCCGTGTCCCGTCGCTGTGTACAGCCGCACCGGCAGCCTCCGCCCCGCCATCCCAAGGGAAAGCCTCCCGCGCCTATAAAGGGCCATGCCCGAGTCCCTCTCTAACTCAACTTCCTCCTCCTACCCCTTTGAAGCAAACCGCAGCTCCAATCCCAACTCTGCCCTTCTCCATTCTCCCCAAACCACCTAGCTCGGGTCGGTGCCTCTACTCTAGCTGACCGAGCCCGAGCTGAGCTCACCTCCAACCTTACCCGCGTCAGCCGGACGCCCTGCCTCCTCCCGAGCTGGAATCAATCCGCCACCACCAAGAGCAGCCGCCACCACCTAAAACCCGCTCCTCGCTGGGAAGCCGCTGCCGGTGCCACTCGGTTCCAAGTGCTGGAGCCCCGGTCCGAACCGAGCAGCCACCTTAAGAGTAAGTGGCCCGGCCACCGCCAGGTGGGCCCCGGGCCCAACCAGGTCCACCATGGTAAGGGGTGGCGCGTTACCCCCAAACCCGCCTGCCCACTCGGAAGGGGTATTCCCAATCGTGAGGAAGGCGTAAAGTCCAAATTAAACCGTTGGTTTCTGGTTTTTCAGAACCGGTGCCCCTCGGTTCAACCCGTTCAGGGCCTAAATGTTCGGTTTTTGAAAAACTTCCAAAATAAAGTTTGATCCTAAAAACATTTAGAAACTTTTGGTTCAAACAGATTTTCAAAAATTGAAACTTTCCTTGCTGCACAGAGAGTAATTTAAATACCCTTTTGAATTCAAACACTTTTGAAATTCCTTTTGAATTGTTGATCCATTCCAAAACTTCTAACATGCTAAAGCTTCAAACTTCTGAACTTAGCATAAAAACATATATATACATACCTGTTGCATGATTCAAAGAGTGAAGAAGGCGTTTATAAAACCTAAAACCCTAATCTCAAATTTCATGCATATATATATATATATATATATGTTTCTTTATAGCCCCAAACATATTGAACCTCATCAAAAATACTTCTCCCGAACCTTTTCAACCACCAAGTCCCTGGACACTTCCTCTACCATATGAGAACTAGGGTTTCCGAGCAAAGAAAGTTATAGACTTAAAACCCTAATCCCGATAATCTCCATGTGCGTAAAATATGCAGACCCCAACCTTCTTCTCTCCCGAATCATTCCTGCACCTCAAAAACATGGCATATGTTCTGCATGGAGTTGCCCTCTTTGGTTCTTTGTCGCGTTTGGATTCTTATTGGCATTGTTTTCAAACGTGTAGTTGACGGTGTGAGGTACGTTCGTCAGAAGGAACCAGAAGCATCCCCGAGTCCGGAACAAGACCAGGAACTGCCAAGCAAGCTCTCCACCCTTGATCATGTTGAATCCCAAGTTTACGAAACGTTATTTTGTTTACGAAACATGCATGCTATGTGTTACAATCGTTATTTTATGTAGAATAGCTATGACCAATACTTAGAAAACCCTAGTCCGACCCTAAACTCCTTGTCGCCTTAAGGACTACATATTTCGGATAAGTTATCGAAAACCTAGGATAGTGTATGTATGTATGCTTAGCCCTGTAGTAGCAAAAGTAGGTCTTCAAAAAGAAAGGAATACTCCCATATTTCATGTGGTGAATGTTTGAAAATGGACCGTCGTGTCCGAAGGTGTATGAAGGTAGTATATCCATGGGTTGGGATATTTTACCGCAAAAAGGTTTTGTTGAAACCAAAGCAAAATGGAGAAGATTTTGATCTGAGTCGGAAATGAAGGGGAAAAGCAGGAAGCTTGTTAAAAGTGAGGTAATGCCTGGCATGGTTCTCGCTGCCTGTTTACGGGTGTGGTGTGAAGTCCCTCTCGGATCACCTATGGACCGAGCTTAAATGCCATTTGGCCAAGTCTTACCGTACGTCCACATGTCCTTTATGGGAAAGACTTGATCTAGTACCCAGTCTGAGAGTAGCATGAACCCGTAAGCAGGGAGAAGTGTGCAGATGAGGTTGTAGCCTCTGTAGAGAACAGTTTCCGTTGGAGCGATGTCTTGTTCACCACAAAGTCGGAACACCAACCTCCTTGTAGTGATGATACTGACTCAAGTTAGGTTTGGGACATGTCCTTCTGGCGGGTTCATGGCTAGGTTTACTCCGGTGAAGAGTCTCGTTGTACTAGCTCTGGTAGTATGCAGTGCACAGTATGCCCAGGTGAGGGTCAAACCTATTCGAATAGCCGTGTCCACGGTCATGAACGAACTTGGTTGGGCCACACTAAAGTAGATTGGATTTTCAAAACCAAAATGGGTTGTGGGTTTAAGGACGCGATCCGCCGTGTTCGCAGAATGGAATAAAAGTTTCCCCGTCGTGGCGGGAGGAGTGAAGAAGGGATTTCCCCGTTGGAGTGGGCAAACCCTAGTATCCCCGTTGTAGCGGGTGAGCGTAAGACTCCCCGTTGAAGCGGGTGATACCGAAATGCTTCCGTTGTAGCGGAAAGCGCAGATATGATCTTCCCGTTGTAGCGGGAAGAATGATGAAACCAGGTACACGTCCGAATCATTTTGCGAAAATTGCCTTTACAATCTTTTTACATATTTAATGTGAAAACTTATTTTCCCACACAATATGAGACATAGGATAGAGCCATTTTCTTGATCTAGCCTTGCATGCACCAGTCCGTGATAAACTCCCTGGCGGAGGGCTTGCGAGTACATTCAATGTACTCACCTGGCTTGTTATGTGGCCAGATGAGGAGGAGGAGTACCAGTCCGGAGGAAGCGACAGTGATTTCGAAGCGTAGGGTTTCAACCCCCAGTCAGTTGCCTGTGGTTTGGCATACCGATGGGTCATCTACCATGTGTTTATTTCCGCTGCAGTTTGAATTCGGCCAATAGGCCTGGTTTGTACTAATAAAGACCAGATATGGCTATTTGTGTAATGAACGATGTAATGCATGTCTATGCTATCAAGTGCTTGTGTGTGCTAGCCACTGATCATGGGACTAGCACGGTATACACAGGGGTTTATCCGGCCTCAAAACCGGGTACGCCACACCTGGACACTCAGGGAATTTCCCGAATACTCTGGCGGGAGTGAAAGAGGACAATTTTACCTCAAAATATCTGGCCCAAAGATTCCGGCTAATACCCCAGCCAAAACCAAGCTTCTATTACTATCCCGGATACTCCAGAGAAATGCTCGGACACTCTGGCTAACTAAGTTTCTCATGTTTCCCCTTGGGTTGG
>JAGXJF010003487.1:0-142321 GCA_019208055.1 Stipa capillata
GTCATGCCCCGATTTTCTAAAACCTGAAAATTAGGGCTTTCAAAAAACTTTCTACTAATAACGCTAACCAAATTACACCTGATTAAAACTTTATTGCAAATCATGCTAAACCTAAAGCAAAGCAAGCCAAGACCCTCTGTCCTTGTTCCTCCTTCCTTTCTAGTCGATGTAACCTAGACCAACATCTGCCGCTAAGTACCCACATGATACTTTTGTGAAATTGAAACATATATACGACATGAATCTCTTCCGAATGACGTGATCCTCTGCCACCTACTTCGCCACGTCCTATCATGAGTATGTGCGCATATATACTGCTTTTATATATACGCATATATGCAAACCCTAACCCTCAACACTCTCCGATTGTCTCAGCCATCAACCGTATGCATATACATATACACAGGTATAGCGGTGTCATTTTACAAACCTTAACCTACCGTGAATTTCCGCATTTCTCATGTTCCCAACGCAGCCCCATATATGCTAAAACTCCCAAGTGTATGTATGCACATACACTCCGAACTCTAGTTCGATTCCTTTGAACAGAAGTGGAATCTAAATTCCTAGCTCCTTAGTCCTCCCTCGGCACTTTTGTTTCATCTTGACTATTTAACTCTGCAAACCCATGTCCCTGCGTCCTCGACTTCTATTTGGTCAGAATCCTGACTCTCCGGGACCGCGACCGACAACGCATTAAATCCGTTGCAAACTTTGTTTCCCTACACTACCATCCGGTCTTGCATTCCTGCCTTGAAACCATATTTGATATTCCTTCTCTTTTTGTCTTGTCGGTGTACCCGAACTGACATCCGACGCTAAGTGCTCGCCTGGTATTTTCGTGAAGACTAAACATATATACAGCATGATTTCCTCCCTCACACCATGCCCTTCTACCAACTTTCTTCTCCGGCCCTATTGAGGAGATATGCCAGTATACATTGCTCTCATATGCGCGTATATATGTCACCCTTCTCCCTTCCTCTCGAGCTACTGGTCCAAATCCTAACTCGACCGTTCGACCTAAATCCTTTCTCTCTACTCGGACCCTCATGCCCTTGTTGCCCTAACCTTCGCTAATATCTTGTGCATGAGGAAGACCGCACCGATACACATACCTCCAAACCCTATGTTCATATTCGGATGTTTTTCTCCTTTCCATCTGCTCTCAAACAACTACAAATAAATTGAGGTGATATCTTGTGAAAATCCTCAGCTCAATTCTGACATAATGCAATGAAGTGAAGTATAAAATTTTCTGGCTAAACTAAACTTAAATTTTGAATATGGCTTGATTTTCAACTAGGTTGAGCATTCAAAACTTCTCAAAATTTTCTAGAAAATCCTCTTTACCCATTTAACCTACTTAGGAAATAATCTCATACTAGTATCCTTAAAAATTCTCATCAAGAATTTGTGCAAATATCTGAGGTCTTCACTGCTTTATTCCCCTGTTAACTTCCCTCCTTCTTTCTGCTATGCTCACTCCAACCTTACCAACCGAACAGCCCAGCATTCTCTTGCATGTGGGCCCTGACCCCACCTAGCAGCTCCATCTTCTTCCCTGCCCTCATCCTCCTCCCAACTCTTTCCCTTTTTCTCTCTGCTGCCTACTAGGGTGACTGCTCTCCATCGTCAAGCATCTTGCCACCTCCTCTCCCCTAACAGTAGTCGACGCCTAACCTTTGCAGCATCAGCCCCGGCCCCGCTGCCATTAAGCGCCTACGCCAAGCTCCCCATTCCCCATTTCCTCCCCTCTCCAATAGCTTCGGAAGGGGCAGTTGCTGCCATCTCCCGAGCATAACAGCTCTGCCTAGAGCGCCCTTTCTTCCCCATCTCTAATCCGAGCAGCTACTCCCCAATCTCGAACTCGCACCCCCGTCTTCCTTCCCCCAGATGCTTCATCTCTTTTCCCCATTTGCTTTCCCCAAGCCGAGCTCCCCAAACTTGTCCCGAGCTGCTCGCACGCTAGACCCGGCCATGAAGACCTAGGGCCCAGGTAGCCGAACCCCCGAGCCGCTCACCGCATCCTCGCCGACATCCATGCTCCTTGCCTAGAACTCGCCGTACCCTCACCGGTGATGAGCACCGTGTCGACCTCCACTGCAAACTTGGCCCACCAAGTGGACAAATCCCTCCTCCGCGCGCCGAGCCCTCGCGGCCGACGACCCCACTGCCTCCTCTACCGAAGGCCCGCCTCAAGCACCTAAGCTCTTCCATGCCGCCAATCCTCCCGTCACCACTGCTCCAGGACGCTCTGCCTTCCTCGACTCCTTCTCCTCATCGGCTTCACCTCGGTCGCCACCGAGCCGCGCCGCCTCCCCTGCCCGGGTGACGCTGCTGACCAGCTCCAGCGCCACCGCGCCCATTCCTGAGCTAACCGCAGCTGCCGGAGCCAGCCACTCGCCGCCGGCAACCGTGTCCAAGTCGCCGCTAGTAAGCCACCACCGCCGCCATCTAGCCCTTCTCCCCGCTTCGTCCAACCTTCTTCCCGGTCACTAGCCCCAAGCCACGCAAACAAGCAGCAAATCAACAACCAACAACCCATTAACAGCCCAAGTCTTGGTAAAGTGGTAGCGGGTTTTCACCGGTACGTTTTCCCTTTGGGAAGACATATCTTCCTCCAGGACCATTGAAGAATACGCCTTCCCTTTCGGGAAGCGTATTTCCCCATGTCACAGGCTTAGAAACGTTTTCTCAACCCGAAGGTGCCCTCACCATATACGTCATCGACATCACCATTCTTTTCGGCCAGAACCTTTCTCCCCCTCTGTTATTTCCCTCCCGGCAAAGGTTCGGAAGCCCATAACTCCTTCATCCGAACTCTGATTGACTCGATTCTTCTTCCTATACACTTCTAAAATCAAACCCTACCTAAGGTATCAGTTTCATAATTTTTGAAATTATTTGAATTTTCAAATTTGAATTCAAATCAAATATGACTCTAGTATATATATATACATATCTCTTCTTATTCATGGTTCCCAAGGGCATGATTATTCTCCAACGACATCTAAGATCGCATAAAATACCCTGAATCCATTAGGGTTTCAAAATTTAAACCCTTTATTCATTATTTACCTAAATAAGTAAGAAACCCTAAATACCCCCATAGTCTTCAACTAATCGTATCATAGTAAACTACTCCAAAAGCATTACTAATAAAAATTTCTTGATTCATACTCCCACTCTAGAACCAACAAAATGAGATGAGAACCTAGGGTATCCGATTCCCAAAATGTTGTTGACCAAATAAGCTAGGGTTCCCAAAATTTATGAAGGATCCATATTTCATGTGAAAGGAATTTCTTACACCTCTTCGAACCCTAATATCACCTAAGTCTAGGGTGCATGTGTTAAGAGTCCATGAATGTATGACTGATTCTTGTTTGGTTCTTCCTTTTATCGTTGATCAATTCGCCGTCCCTTCGACGTGTAGATACCGACGTTAGGAGATATCACGTGAAGGATTTCGGACAACTGTCGAATCGGGTTCAAGTCTGAGCCCCGGACAATATTACCAGGCAAGCATTCCCACTTTGATCATGTTGAATCCCATATGTGTGAAATTAATTATTTTGTTTGCGAAACTTGCATGCTATGTGGATATCAACGGTATTTTATGTAGACCTAGTTATACCCTATAGTTGCATATGAATTAGGTTTGAAAATCCGACCCTTGTAAACCTAGACATGTTAGTCGGTTGCTATTCGACCGACAATAGTAATAAGGATATAGGCATTAGCCATGCTTAGACCTACTATAGATAAAAACTAAATTTTCGTTCTGTTTAGACGAACTCCTTTGGGACATGGGAATAAAACCCTCGGATAGTATGTGCTTTCTGAGGTGACTGTTTCGAAAGAAATGTTTGCCAAAACCCCAAATAAAACGAAGGATGATTTCGATTCGGGTGAGAATGGTAAGGGCAGCCCGGGGCTGTAGAGTACCAGGAGGAAGTGTGGTCGTCGAGGACGAATATGGAGTCTTGCTCGAATCAATCAAGGACCGAGACCAAGTGCCGCTAAACCAGTTCCTCATCGTACGTCCACATGTCCTTTATGGAAAGGACTTGGCTTGGTACCCCGGCAAGTACTAGAGTATGGATCTGTGGGAAGTAGGAAGTATGTGACTAGGTGGTTAAAGTCCTAGAGATCCACCACCGCTGGGTGTTGATGCGACACAAAGATGGGGAGTTCCATTTTTGGTCTGGGACGCAAAAGTTGGGCTACCCACCTAGCGGGCCTAGCTCTAGTATGGAAGCAGGCGAAGGTCTCGTTGCAATAACCCTGCCAGCATACCTCGCGAAGTGTGCCCATTGGATCCTGGCAACAAGGGAGACTTGCATCTTGTGGGTAAAGCTGTACAACCTCTGCAGAGTGTTAAAAACTATTTGAATAGCCGCGTCCTCGGTTATGGACATGAACTGGCAAGGCCACACATTGGTTAGACTGAGTTTTGTTTGTGAAAGCTTGGGAAAGGGACTAAGGACATGGGCATGACGTGTCCACAGAGTGCAATTTATGCTACACGGCTGGTAGCAAGGAATTACAGGAGAAGGAGGCTAGCCGTACTACCCGGGGTAGTATGGGCTGAGCATTGAGTTAAGCGGAGGCTAGCCGTACTGCCCGGGGTAGTACGGGCTGAGCATCGAGTTGAGCAGTGATAGACGGAGCTATCACTTGAGATGAGGAAAGGAGGTAGCCGGGTCTACCTCAAGAGAAGTTTTGTTGCTTTGAGTTGCTCTAGTTTACAGAACTGCTTTGAAATCTACTATTCTTGTATAGAAAATGAAAACTTACATTTCCGCACAACAAGCAACTTAGGACAGAGCTATTCCTTGAACCACACCTTGCATGAAATATTGCCATTTAATTCTCCTGTGGGAATAGCTTGCGAGTACATTCAATGTACTCACCTGGCTTGTTGATTTGGCCAGACGAAAGAGACGCCAAACCCGAGGATACGATTGAGTCCGTGAATGCTAGGGCGTAACCCCAGTCAGTTGCCTGTCGGGTATGGCATATTAATAGGCCACAACACCGCTTGTTTTTTCGCTGCAAGTTTATAGCCGTTGGGCTACAGGTATAAGACAAGTCGACCTTGACGATCTATTTACATAGAGTATACTGATTTAAGTATGTATGACAATGATATACATGTTAACTTGTGTGTACCGGCTACTGATCCAGGGACCGGTACAGTAATCACAAGGGAGTATCCGGCCTTAAAACCGGGTACGCCAAAGTAGGCAAGGGTGCATCAATAGATATAGTAGAGGAAATATCAGTGCACATGGAATGCTTTGCCTTAAGCTCCTCATGCTCCTTAATTAGAAGCTCATGAGCTGCTTTGAGCTTTTTATGAGCTATTTCCAGATTTCTCCTAGTCTAGCCTGAGGTTTTCCCTATTGTCGGCGTAGAGACGCCTCTAGCGGTGGTCCGGAGGGACCCCCTTTGGAATTCGGCCCAGGGGAGTAGTGAGTTTCTTATGAGCCTTGGTGTGGATTAGACTTTAGCGAGTAAACCCGGTGGCTAAGGATGTAATGACGCAAGGATTTACCCAGGTTCAGGCCACCCCGGAAGGCGTAATACCCTACGTCCTGCTTGTTTTTGTATATATGTGCGTATATGGCAAGTATGATGAGTTACAAAGGTGCGCACTGTTCTTCTTCTTGCTCTAGCCCAGCGGAACAACGGTGCTTCTTCGGTACGGATTTAACCTAAGGAAAATCGAACTAGGAAAGGAGCCAACCCCTTGCATGGACCAGGCTCTCCCCTTATATACTTGGGGGAATACCACATAGGTCGGCAAAGGAAAATGAGCTGGACTGATACTGTGGGCGACGTGGGTGCAACTGGAAGCGCCCACACCTCTATTTAATGCGAACTGCATACTTTCGGCTAGGACGTCGCTTCACCGTATGTCGGAACAGGGGTTCTGACATCTTTACCTTCGGCGGGCCCCGTGGATGAAGACTTATTGGCCTCTTCTGACTGGGTTGGTAGAATACCCACTCGCGGGTCCCATGGGTCAGCCTCTCAACCCGCGCAATGAGTTGCGCGGCGGCGTCCCCCATGGGGTAGAAAGGGTGACAGTGACAGGGCGTGCGGGGCGGCGTGCTTGGTTGGTCAAAGAATCTGTCAGCCCGGGCCCACCCTTCAGAGAGAGAGAGGGATAGCTGTCAGAGCTTATCACCTGCACCAGTGGGACCCGGTCTGACCGTCATCATGCCCTCATAGGGCTTGGGGTTCCTCATCGAAATGACAGGCATTAAATGCCTCCGCCAGAGCGGAAGCTTACTGGAGAAGCTGGGCGCTGGCCGACGTAAATGGGCGAGGGTCCCACCAGAGGACATGTCGTCCCCTGAGCACTCGGTCCCGAGCATCTTCCTTCGCTAGGAGAGGGCGCCAGCTGTCTTCCGGATGCCCCCGAGCAATCCCGAGCGCTCGGGGAGCACTCGCAGGGGGGCCGCTCGGGGCACCTTGAAGGGGGAGCCCGAGGGAGAGCGCTCGGGGGCGGACCCTGAGCGCTCCCCTGGGCCCCACATCTGCCAAGATGCCGAGCGCTCGGGAAGGGACCCCGAGCGCGCCCTTCGCCCTCTGGGACGCCGAGCGCTCGGGGACGGACCCCGAGTGCTCGCTCAGCGCGTGGGCCGTGGACTCCCGGAGGCCCAAGACCCCTTCTGGTTTGCGGACGCGGCCTCTGGAGGAGACCCCTTATTCCTTAGGAATGGCCACGGGTTCCGCACGGCGATCCGGGTGGGACCCAAGGCCCCAGCGACCGGAGCGCCACGTGTCACCATCTGCGGCATTTGGTTGGCCTCCGCCGGCGGTTAGGGGTACCCTGGGCCCCATTCCGCCGATAGTAGCCCCCGGCCTTATCTCCCAGCGACGGCCCGAAGGGCTACGACTGGGGATAAGGCCTTTCTTCTTGGGCCAAGCAAAAGATGCCGGCCCATTCTGATGCGCCCTGCGGAGGGGCGCTTTTAACGCGGCGCGCGCGGAGCGGGAGCGACAGCCAATCCGCACGTGCCACCTGGCCGCGGCGCTTCGTGTTGCGCCTGCGCGGGAAAAGCGCGCCGTTCCGGGTGGTTGCGTGCTCCGGATCTCGCGCGACTGCGAAATTACTGCCAACGGCAGTAAACTGACAGCCCAGGATTGTTTTTTGGAAACCGCCGGACGGTTGAACTTCTGCGGTTTTTTTCCCTCTTGAAAAGAAAACCACTTCTCACTTTTGAACTTTTCACCTCCTTGCGCAAACGCTCTGTCTCCCAAAGTACTTGCGCTTTCTTCGTCTTCTTCCTCCCGCCGCCGCCATTTTTGCCTCCCGAAAGCTTTCTCCGCCACCAATTCGCCACCATAATGACTCGCCGCAAGACCCGGCAGAGCAGCCCTCCGACCCCGAGCTCGCCTAGCGTGCTCCAGAAGTCCCGCCTCCTCAATGAGGAGGCGATGGACAAGGTCCGGGGCATCGTGGTGCCGGAGGGCCGTCCGAACCCGACGGTGGTGCGGCCGGCGACGTACCCGCCGAACCAGCGGACGAACGAAACGGTGATCTTCACGAGCTTCCTGGGGGCGGGACTCCTGCCACCATTCTCGGCGTTCTTCATGGAGGTCCTCAAGGATTATGGGGTCCACCTTCTCCATCTCACCCCCAACTCCGTGGTGGTGCTGGCGATCTTCGCCCACCTCTGCGAGATGTTCGTCGGGGTGATGCCGTCGGTGGCGCTCCTTCGGCATTACTTCGTCCTTCGATCGGTCGGGAGGACGCGGGGCTCCGGCCGAGCGGAGGTCACTGGCAGCGCCAACTTCCAGCTCCGGGGAGGGAAGGAGGCCGATCTTTACATTCCGCAGATGTTGCGGAACAAATGGGACGATTGGCGCCAGCAGTGGTGCTATGTCAACACCGACCCGGCGACGGAGCTGCTGATCCCGGAGGCGCCGGCGGAGCACAAGAAGACATGGGAGTATATGGACCCGAGCAACAAGGAGCTATTTTTGGCGGTGGCGCGCATCACCCAACTTCGGGAGTTGGGGCTGACGGCCACCATGGTCGTCGGCGATTTCCTCCGACGCCGGCTGGCGCCGCTACGGGAGCACGCGCGACCGGCGTGGACGTACACCGGCGACGATGACTTCTGCCGGACGGAGGTCGGCGCTGGCAAGAACCTGACCCCTGCCGCGGTGGCGATGTTTCTGAAGGCGCTGCTCGGGATTCAAGACCCTTCGCAGGCCGAGCTCGCCCGGCCGGACCTGCCACTCTGCGTGCATGCGGACCGGTAGAGTATCCTGGACATGATGCCGGTGTGCGACGCGCATGGCTTCGTGTCCGCGCCGAGAGCTGGCCCGCGCGCGCCGGCTGGGGGCATTCGGATCTTCTCAGATGAAGACGAGGTGCAGGCGCGGGCGGCCAGAGCCGCGAGCGCCCCGGCGGCAGATGTTGCTGCCGACCCCGCCGACCCAAAGGGCAAGGGGCTAGCCCCGCCACCTCCGTCTCCACCACCGCAGGCGCCGGCGGCGAAGAAAAAAACGACGCCGAAGCCGACCGTGGCGGGAGATGTCGGGCAGGGAAGCTCTGCCCATGCCGGCCTCAAGTTCGGGCGGTGGCCTTCTGCGCCGCCTCCGCCGCCCCCTCCACCTGCGGGCCCTCAGGCGCCGGGGAATGGAGGCGGCGGCTCGGGGCGAGGAGCCACTGGGACCGCGCCGACTGGAAACTCGCCGGCGGCCGGCGCGGACGCCGTCACCGGACAGAAGAGGAAAGACCCGCCGGGGTCCTCCGACCCGGATTCGGTCGTCCCAAAGGGCAAGTGGCGGTAAGAATAATCCTCACCTTTGCCTTATTTTGTCTATGTATCGTGCTCGGGTGCTGACCCCGAGCTTGGCTCTGTTGGTTTTTTAGGGCGAAGAAGTCTAAGCTGTCCCCGAGCCCGCCGGTGGCCCCGAGCGCTCCGGTTGCCCCGAGCGCAGGCGGGGACACGAGCGCAGGCGCTGCCCCGAGCGGCACCCCTGCCCCGAGCGGTCCTGCGGTGCCGGCCCCGAGTGTGCCGCTTGCCCCGAGCGCAGTTCCGTCCCCGAGCGTCGAAGCGGCCTCGCGGGAAGGAACTGTTCCGAGCGCGGGAGCAGCCGCACCTGAAGCGGAGGAGGCGCCGCCAGAGGCTCCGAGCGCCGACCCAGAGGAGCTGGGCGCTGGCCCGGAGGAGGAGCGGGAGCCAAGTGTCGCCGCGGCTGAGGAGCAGGCGGCGTCACTTGAGCAGGAGCCACGCACCGCCGCGCCTGAGGAGCAGGCGGCGGGGCGTCAGCAGGAGCCGAGCGCCGCCGATCCTGAGGAGCAGGCGCCGGGGCCCGAGCAGGAGGCGGTCCCCACGGAGGAGACCGAGAGCGTTCGGCCCGAGGAAGGGGCCGGCGGCTCTAACGCTGCGGAGTGCCCCGAGCCTCAGGAGGAGGAGCTCGGGGGCTCTGCTATCATTGTGCTACCGAGGGGGCAGCGCGCCACGCGCCGCGACGAGGCACCCCGGGTGATCCCCCCCAGAGTGTTCGACGCCGCGCGCGCGGCCCTTGACAAGGTCCAGGAGGATTTCACCGCCAAGGAGAAGACTTTGGCGCAGAAGGAGGCCTCACTGGAGGATCAGGAGGCTTTGCTTGCAGAGGCGGCGGAGACCCTTTCGAGCCGCATTCGTATTGCCAAGCGGGAATACGAGCGGGACATGGACAAGGTCGCTGCCAGCGGGAAGCCTTGAATGCTCTGAAGAGGGAGCTCGTCGAGAAGGAGAACCTCCTTAATGAGCGAACCTCCCGTCTCATCAACATCGAGGCCCGGGTGACCGCGCGGGAGCAAGGTTTGAAGCAGCGGGAGAAGGACGTTGCTGACGCGGAGGCGCGGCTGGAGAAGCGCGCTGCCGAGGCCGACCGACGCGACGAACAACTCACCCTTCGCGAAGGTAACATCGAAGACCGGATGGCCTCGCGCGAGGAAAGTTTGAAGGCACGGGCCGCCGAGGTTAAACGACACGAAGAGCAGCTTTTCCTTCGCGAAAGGGAAGTCGAAACGAAGGAGGTCGCGCTCACGAAGCGCGAAGGGGACCTGGAGAAGGCGACCAATAAGCTGGATGCCGAAGTCCAGGGCCGCGTCGATGCTGCCCGTGAAGAGCTTGCCAAGCAGATGGCAGATCTCCGCTCCCAAGTCCAGAACCTCGAGGGGCGGCTCGAGGACTCACGCGTTTCCAAGCGCAGCCTCCAAACCGAGCTCCAAGAGGTGGAGGAGGCAAGGAAACGCGAGCGCTCGGAGGCCACCGCTGCATGGGAAAAGGTGGAGGAGGCCCGCCTAGGGCTGCTTGGCGAACGCACGGAGCATACGCGCCTGATGAGGGACATCTTCTCATAGGCTCGGAGGGCCATTCGGGCCGCCGGGCTCGGGGACGTCGCCCTGCCGGAGGGGCTCAAGGCCGATACCCCCGGGAGCGTTGCGCTGGGATTCCAACAAGTCGCGGAGCGCCTCGTCGGACTCGGGGATGCCATGACCCGGCGGCTTGAAGAAGAAGGCCGAGAACTGGCGTTCGCGGTGGCGGAGCACACCTTAGCGTGCTACCGCAGCCGCAACCCGAGCTTCTCGTTGGAGCCCGCCGCGCAAGGGGACGACGAGGTCGCCGGAGACGAAGCTCGGAAGGAGATTCGAACGGTGGCCGACCAGATCGCCCAGCGCTTCAACCGCGAGGTGGATGCCGGCAACGACGACGACGACCGCTCGGAGTAGCCTCTTCTTTGTTTTTCTTTTTCTGTTCTTAGTCCAGGGGATCGAAACCCCCTTTGTAAGAACTCGTGCCTGATTGGCAACTTTTTGTAGCGCAAAGAACTCCTGGCCGGAAGGCCTTTTGCTCCTTGCCTTCCTTTTATTGCATGTGTACTGGACTTGGCTCCAGTAGCGTTTTTGCTTTTGCGTTTGCAGGTTCTTTGCCCGGACTTGGCTCCGGGAAAGATTCTTTGTAATTTCAGACGCGGACTTGGCTCCGAACATCTTACTTTTGCAAAGTTATGCTCAGACTTGGCTCTGAACACTTCGCTTAGTTGCGATTTCAAGCGTGGACTTGGCTCCCGACGCTTTACTTTCGCAACTTTTTCCGTTCGAACTTAGCTCCGAACGCTTGTCATCTTCTTCACCTTCAGTGGCGCGTCTGGCTCTTGCTCGCGGACAGCCGAGGACGGCGCTCGGGACGGACCCGAGGCCCCCAGCCCCCGAGGGCTAGACGTGCCGCGTCTTGGACTTGTCGCGTGTCTGGCTCACGCTTGCGGACAACCGAGGACGGCGCTCGGGGCGACCCCGAGGCCCCCAGCCCCCGAGAGCTAGACGCGCCGTCACTTGGAAGGACTCCTGCTCGAGCTTGGGATCAGCCCCCGAGCGCTCCTCTTCGGCGTGAGGCCCCCAGCCCCCGAGCGCTTGGAGGGCTGAGACTAAGGCTCGGGAGGTCAGGCCCTCGGGACCCCGGGGGTCCAGAGGACGAGCTCCGGACTTCGGATTTTTCCTGCAAATTCGTCCAAGACTTTGTGCAAAGACGATTATTGAAACAGTTAATTGTTAGCAAACGCTCTATCGATGACTGATAGAGTTGCATAACTTTGTTTCTTTTGATGGCTTTCAATTTTACGCAGCAATATTTCCTCATATCTCCCAAGCATCTCAAGGGGAACCACCGGGCGCGTGCGCAAGCGTGTACGGTACTTGGACGGCTCATTTGCCAGGCTGGCGCCCAGGGTTAAGGAACCAGGCAGGGTACCAGGGCTTTGAGCGGACAACCCGAAGTACTTTCCGCGACTTACGCTGATACCTTCAGGTAAACCCATTGTGACCTCAGAAATACTTGGAAATATTGCCGAGTAAAAACTATTTGCGAATATAGTGCTCGGAGGCTTTTAAAAATGGGGATAAGTGATCGGAAGCTTAGCTTAAGGATTAAGCTCCATGATTTATTGGAATCTTGGCACTCGGCCTCGATGATGTGGGCGGTACCCGGAAGTTTCGCCTTTATGAACCTGTTCACTTCATGAGCGATTATATAGCTTGACTAGCAAAAGAGGTGTTTTTCCACAGGCTCTTTCAAGACTTGCCCGTTTGTGGACCCCACAAGCTTTCGAGTCTACCTACCGGTCTCGAGCACGAGGAGTGATGCTAGCCGAGTGACCCGACGTTGGGTAGCGCTCGGGGTTGCTGACCAGCAGAGCGCGAGTGGTCAGGGGCTTATTGGCCCTGACTCAGATGTGCTCGGGGTACAGCTAACTGCCCAAACGTCTTACAACCCGCGGACGGTCATTGGGCTAGCTCAACCGCTCGTACTAGGATCGGTGGGATCTACTTGCCGAGTGGGGGTTCGGGACCTTGACACCCGCCGGAAAAAGAACTCTCTTGAGAGCTAGCAACGGAATATTGATGTTGAAACGAGAATTCAATACTGCACAGGGGATTCTTATAAAGGGAATTCATCTTTATATTGATCATACTGCTATTCACATAGCTTGGGATACAAGGGAGCCCCCGAGTGTAGGTGCGAGCGCGAGGGATGCTCGGGCGACCTTTGGCCGGACTGGCGCTCGGGGTTAAGGAACCAGGCCGAGCGACCAGGGCTTAGGTGGCAAACCCGGAACTTCCCGTGACTCACTTTCGGCACTCGGGGAGCTGACCCCAAAAGAAAAACTTACCCGGGCCATTCACGGGTAGAACTTTCGCAGGAGCTCGATGTTCCACGCGTTGGGGAGCGGCATCCCGTCTTCGGCAGCCAGCCTTACTGATCCTGGCCGGGTGACTCGGGTCACTCGGAATGGGCCCTCCCACATGGGAGAGAGCTTCTTCCTTCCTTCCCGCGTCTGGACGCGCCGAAGAACGAGGTCTCCGACTTCGAGCGATCGAGGCCGGACGCGGCGCTGATGATAGCGCCGGAGGCTTTGCTGATACCGGGCGGCGCGGAGGGCCGCTCGGCACCGGTGCTCTTCAAGGAAGTTGACATCGTCGAGCCTGCGCTGGTCTTGATTTTCCTCTGAGTACGCCGCGACCCGAGGGGACCGGAAAGCGAGCTCGGAGGGAAGAACGGCTTCTGCCCCGTATACGAGGAAGAAGGGGGTTTCACCGGTCGCCCTGCTAGGGGACGTCCGGATCGACCAAAGGATGGCCGGGAGCTCTTCTATCCATCCAGCGCCGCACTTCTTGAGCCTGTCGAAGGATCTTGTCTTGAGCCCTCGGAGGACTTGAGCATTGGCACGCTCAACTTGCCCGTTGGCCCGAGGGTGCGCGACGGAGGCGAAGCAGACTTCCGTCCCGAGGGCTTGGCAGTACTCGAGGAACGCGTCGCTCGTGAACTGCGTGCCATTGTCGGTGATGATGCGGTTGGGCACCCCGAAGCGGCTCATAATGCTTCGGATGAACTTGATCGCCGACTGCTTGTTGATCTTGACGACGGCTTCAGCTTCTGTCCATTTAGTGAACTTGTCGATGGCGACGTAGAGGTACTCGTAGCCCCCGACTGCTCGGGGGAACGGGCCTAGAATATCCAGCCCCCAGACCGCGAAGGGCCATGAGAGGGGGATGGTGTGAAGGGCCTGCGCCGGTTGATGGATCTGCTTGGCGTGGAATTAGCACGCCTCGCAGCGTCGAACCAGCTCGAAGGCATCCTCGAGCGCTGTCGGCCAGTAAAATCCTTGCCGAAAGGCTTTACCGACCATCGTGCGGGATGATGAATGGCTACCGCACTCGCCCTAGTGGATGTCCACGAGCATGTCGTGGCCTTCTTCCCGGGAGATGCATTTCATGAGGATGCCGTTGGTGCCGCGCCTGTAGAGGTCCCCATCCACGAGCGCGTACCTTGTTGATTGCCGCGCTACTCTTTCTGCAGCGGCTTCGTCGTCGGGAAGGATATTTTCTTTCAGGTATCCTCGGATCTCGGAGATCCAAGAGGTGTCCTGAGAACAGATGGCAAGCACGGAGTACTCGCCCGGCGGCGGCCTGATGGGAGGACCTCTCACTGAAGGCGCCGCCTGGGTAGCCTCGCCTTGGTGCGAGGTTTCCCCTTCGTCTTGGTCGGCGGCCTCAACGGACGGCCGAGAGAGCCTTTCTTCAAAGGTCCCAGCCGGGACCGGCTCCCGAGAGGAGGCCAGTCGCGATAAGGTGTCGGCGACGTCGTTGTAGCGGCGCGGGATGTGCTGGAGCTCCAGTCCATCGAAGCGTCGTTCCAACTTCCTGACTTCGTTCAGGTATGCCAACATCTGTGGATTCGAGCATTGGTACTCCTTCGACACTTGATTGACGACTAACTGGGAGTCGCCTTTGACGAGTAGACGGCGGATCCCGAGGGATGCGGCGGCGCGCAGCCCTGCGAGGAGGCCTTCATACTCAGCCATGTTGTTGGTGGCGCGAAAGAGCAACTGCACGACGTACTGGAGTGATTCACCTGTCGGGGAGGTGAGAACCACTCCAGCCCCCGCACCCCTGAGGGTTAGGGAACCGTCGAAGTGCAGGGTCCAGTGTTCGGTGTTTCCTTGACCCGGGCAGGCGGAGAGCTGCTCGCTTTCGTCTTCCGGTATTGGCGTCCATTCGGCGACAAAGTCGGCCAGAGCACGGCTTTTGATTGCGTGGTTGCTGACGAAACGCAGGTTGAACTCCCCGAGCTCGATGGCCCACTCGACAACTCGTCCAGTGGCTTCCCGGTTGCGGAGGATGCGCTCGAGGGGGTAGGCCGTAACAACTAAGACCTCGTGCGCTTGGAAATAGTGCCGAAGCTTCCTCGATGCGACGAGCACTGCATAGAGTAGCTTCTGGGCTTGAGGGTAACGCGTCTTGGCGTCGCGTAATACTTCACTGACGAAGTACACGGGACGCTGCTGAACACGCACCCGGGATGAAGACTCCTCGGGGCCAGCCCCCGAGCGACTAGCTTCGTCCCCGAGCAAGGCGGGTTGCTCGGGGTCGCTCGGGGCTTGGGGCCCTAAGGTACCTTTGGGAACAGAGTCGCTCGGGAGCTCGGACCCGAGCGCTCCGTCTATTCCACCGAGAGCCTCGCTCGGGAGCTCGGACCCGAGCGCTCCCCTTATGTCCCCGAGCGCCTCGCTCGGGAGCTCGGGCTCGAGCGCTCTTTCTGGCTGTTCGGGATTACCGCTCGGGAGCTTGGACCCGAGCGCCTTCACTTGGCCGGGGGACGCCGGGAGCTCGGACCCGACCTCCCGCTCGACCACGAGGACTGCGCTCACCACCCGGGGCGTCACCGAGAGATAGAGGAGCAAGGGCTCCTCGGGTCTCGGTGCGACCAAGACCGGAGGTGAGGTGAGATATTTCTTGAGGCCCTCGAGGGCCTGCTCGGCGTCGGGGGTCCACTCGAAGTGGCCCGACTTCTTGAGAAGCTTGAACAAAGGGAGGCCCCGCTCCCCGAGCTTGGAGATGAAGCGCCCCAAGGCGGCCATGCAGCCCGTTAGGCGCTGCACGTCCTTGAGACGAGCCGGCGGGCGCATCTGGTCGATGGCCCGGATCTTCTCGGGGTTGGCTTCTATGCCTCTGCTTGAGACTAAGAAGCCGAGAAGCTTGCCGGATGGAACCCCGAAGATGCACTTTTCGGGGTTCAGTTTCATGCGAGTGCCCCGGAGACTGTCGAAAGTCTCGGCAAGGTCCTCGATGAGCGTTTCCTCGCGCCTTGACTTGACGACGAGATCGTCGATGTAGGCCTCAATGTTGCGACCTAGCTGCGACTGCAAAGTTATACGCATGGCCCGTTGATAGGTCGGGCCAGTGTTTTTTAACCCAAAAGGCATGCGGACATAACAAAAAGTTCCCGCAGGGGTTGTAAATGAAGTTTTTTCCTCATCCTTCACAGCCATACTAATCTGGTGATACCCAGAATAGGCATCTAAAAAACAGAGAAGATCACACCCTGCAGTGGAATCAACAATCTGATCGATGCGGGGTAAAGGAAAAGGGTCCTTTGGACAAGCCTTGTTGAGGTCAGTGTAGTCCACGCACATCCTCAGCTTGCCGTTGGATTTGGGCACGACAACAGGGTTGGCGAGCCACTCGGGGTGGAGAACTTCTCGGATGAAGCCGGCTGCGAGGAGCCTGACGACTTCAGCCCGGACGAACTCCTGTCTTTCTGGCGCTTGACGGCGCACCTTCTGCCGGAAGGGCCGAGCGTCGGGACGCACGGCGAGGCGGTGCTCAATCACTTCCCTAGGGACCCCGGGCATGTCGGACGGTTGCCATGCAAACACGTCAGCGTTTGCCCGGAGAAAAGTGACGAGCGCGCCTCCCTATTTGGCGGCCAGACGGCCGCCGATCTTGACGGTCTTGGACGCGTCTTCTCCCAGGGCCACTTCCTTCACAGGGACAGAGTCATCGGGGGCAACTCTGACCTTGCTCGGGGGCGGACCCAGGGACTTGGGTAGCTCGGGGATGTCACCGGCGGCAGCGACTTTGGAGAAAAGCTGCTCGGCGCAGGCGACGGAGCCCCGGACATCAGCTGGCACCGTGATGGCGCCGCTGGAGCCCGGCATCTTGACTGTCAAGTAAGCATAATGGCATGCCATCATGAACTTGGCGAGCGCTGGGCACCCCAAGATGCCGTTGTAGGGTAGCTCAAACTCGGAGACATCGAAGACGATGCGCTCGGTTCGGTAGTTGTCCTTGGTGCCAAAGGTGACCATCAAGGGCACCTGGCCCAGGGGCGTGGTGTAGCCGGGGGAGACGCCGAAGAAGGGCAGCATCAGCTGCAGCTCCGCCCGGGGAACCTGCATTTTATTGAACACCTCGGGGGACAGGAGATTGAGCCCCACGCCCCCGTCGATGAGCATGCGGGTTACCTTGATATTGCAGATGGTGGGGGAGACCACGAGCGGGAAGCGGCCCACGCCCGAGATGCTCTCGGGGTGGTCCGAACGGTCGAAGGTGAGCGGGATCTCCGACCACTTGAGGGGTCGCAAGGCGCTGGCGCTCGGGGTCGCCGAGCACACCTCGCGCGCCAACAGCTTGAACTGGCGGCGCGAGGTGGGCGTGAAGGCGCCCCCGTTGATGCACGCGACGGCCTCGGGCTCCTGGAATCCGAGATCGTCACCTCCTCCGCTGGGCTCTTTGCCGGCGTCGCGCTGGCGCTCCTCCCTCTGCTTCTTGTTCCTCTCGGCGAGGAACTTCACCGACCTGCACTCGGAGAGGTCGTGCAGGTTGGACTCGTGGATTGGGCACCACACGTCGGGGCCCCTCGGGGGAGCCCGGGGTGGCTTCCTGCCGCCGTCGGCCCCGCCACGTGGCGGCTTGCGAGGCTTGGCCTCCGCCGCCGCGACGGGCTCGGACTTACGCTTCTTGCTCTTCTTGTCCTTCTTGCCAGAGGGACGCGAAGAGCCGGCGCCGACGACCGCCGATTGGTCGGAGCGCGGGTTGTGCCGGGCACGGGCCTCGGCCGCCTTGGCGCATTTGTCCGCGATAACGAACAACTCCGCCGTGGATTGGACCTCGCGGGTGCCCAGCTTCTCAAGCATCTTTTCATCGCGAACCCCCTGAGTGAAGGCGATGATGACCGCTTGAGCAGATATCCTGGGGATGGTGTTGCGCACTTGACTGAAGCGCTGGATGAACTGGCGCAACGATCACTCTCCATGCCAGGACGCTCGAAAGTGCCCTGGAAGTTTGCCACGAACTGGTGGCAGAGGTCGTCCCAGGAGTAGATGGAGCCGTGAGGGAGGTTCATGAGCCAAGAACGGGCAGAGCCCTTCAAGGCCATAGGGAACCAGTTGGCCATGACCCTCTCGTCTCCATTGGCGGCCTGGACGGCCGTGGTGTAGATCTGCAGAAACTCCTCCGGGTGGAAGGAGCCGTCGTACTTCTACGGCAACTCCGGCCGAAACTTAGTCGGCCAGGTGACGCGACGCAGATCTGCGGTGAAGGCCTGGCAGCCCACTCCGTAGAGTGGGGTGGTAGCCTTCGCGCCCGGTTGGGCGACGGCGCGTGCCGCGGAGCGTGCACGGTCGGCGACAGGAGCGGAGGAAGATTGGCCTTCCTCGGCCCTGGCCTCGCGCTGGCGCTCGATAACGACGCGAGCATCTTCATTTTCCCTCTGCCTGTTAAGGCGATGGCGAAGATCCTGAGCGCCCCCCCGGGAAGGGGAGGCGACCGACTGGGGTGATTTGCCGCGACGGCCCCGCGTATCATCACGCGGAGGGCACGGCTGTGCGGCCGCCGAAGGAGTGACGTGGGAGTTCCCGCGCCCCGAGGGGGCGTAGGAATCCGGGCCGTAGCCTGGCGGTGGGCGGTGTCGACCAAGGCGGCCACGTCCTGGAGCCAAGGACCCACTGGGGACGCGCCACCTACTGGGACAGGAGGATGCCGGAGAAGGACTTGGACCGCCTAGAGCGTGCTTGCTTCCCCGGCATGATCGAAATTCAGCTGGCAGCGAACTGGTGGGACGGCACCGCCGGCAGGCCGATGGGCGCCTCCTGCGCCCTCGTCCGCCAGAGACTCATGCCGAAGCCCGGGGTCAACCGCAGAGGGGCCGCCAGCCTTGCTCGGGTTCTTAGACGGATCGTCGTGCTTCGAGGCGGAAGACTCCCCGTTGCCCGACATGGATGATGCAGGTTCGAAGAAACCCTAAAACTCCCCCTACCTGGCACGCCAGCTGTCGGCGTAGAGACGCCTCTAGCGGTGGTCCGGAGGGACCCACTTTGGAATTCGGCCCAGGGGAGTAGTGAGTTTCTTACGAGCCTTGGTGTGGATTAGACTTTAGCGAGTAAACCCGGTGGCTAAGGATATAATGACGCAAGGATTTACCCAGGTTCAGGCCACCCCGGAAGGCGTAATACCCTACGTCCTGCTTGTTTTTGTATATATGTGCGTATATGGCAAGTATGATGAGTTACAAAGGTGCGCACTGTTCTTCTTCTTGCTCTAGCCCAGCGGAACAACGGTGCTTCTTCGGTACGGATTTAACCTAAGGAAAATCGAACTAGGAAAGGAGCCAACCCCTTGCATGGACCAGGCTCTCCCCTTATATACTTGGGGGAATACCACATAGGTCGGCAAAGGAAAATGAGCTGGACTGATACTGTGGGCGACGTGGGTGCAACTGGAAGCGCCCACACCTCTATTTAATGCGAACTGCATACTTTCGGCTAGGACGTCGCTTCACAGTATGTCGGAATAGGGGTTCTGACATCTTTACCTTCGGCGGGCCCCGTGGATGAAGACTTATTGGCCTCTTCTGACTGGGTCGGTAGAATACCCACTCGCGGGTCCCATGGGTCAGCCTCTCAACCCGCGCAATGAGTTGCGCGGCGGCGTCCCCCATGGGGTAGAAAGGGTGACAGTGACAGGGCGTGCGGGGCGGCGCGCTTGGTTGGTCAAAGAATCTGTCAGCCCGGGCCCACCCTTCAGAGAGAGAGAGGGATAGCTATCAGAGCTTATCACCTGCACCAGTGGGACCCGGTCTGACCGTCATCATGCCCTCATAGGGCTTGGGGTTCCTCGTCGAAATGACAGGCATTAAATGCCTCCGCCAGAGCGGAAGCTTACTGGAGAAGCTGGGCGCTGGCCGACGTAAATGGGCGAGGGTCCCACCAGAGGACACGTCGTCCCCCGAGCACTCGGTCCCGAGCATCTTCCTTCGCTAGGAGAGGGCGCCAGCTGTCTTCCGGATGCCCCCGAGCAATCCTGAGCGCTCGGGGAGCACTCGCAGGGGGGCCGCTCGGGGCACCTTGAAGGGGGAGCCCGAGGGAGAGCGCTCGGGGGCGGACCCCGAGCGCTCCCCTGGGCCCCACATCTGCCAAGATGCCGAGCGCTCGGGAAGGGACCCCGAGCGCGCCCTTCGCCCTCTGGGACGCCGAGCGCTCGGGGACGGACCCCGAGTGCTCGCTCAGCGCGTGGGCCGTGGACTCCCGGAGGCCCAAGACCCCTTCTGGTTTGCAGACGCGGCCTCTGGAGGAGACCCCTTATTCCTTAGGAATGGCCACGGGTTCCGCACGGCGATCCGGGTGGGACCCAAGGCCCTAGCGACCGGAGCGCCACGTGTCACCATCTGCGGCATTTGGTTGGCCTCCGCCGGCGGTTAGGGGTACCCTGGGCCCCATTCCGCCGACACCTATCATCTGTAACCTCATCACATGTTTCTCTCAGCTCCCTGAGTTTATCCCTTAAGGATATATTCTCCTTCCTCTCCTTGCCATAGGCCTTATCTGTTCTTTCCAGGATGCCCATTAGTTTAGCATAATCAGGAAAGTCATCTTTAGTAAGTACCTTAGATTCTTTGGCCATGAGGCACAAAGGAGCAGAAGTGGATGATGTCTGATCAGCCTTGGCGTTGATCTTGGAGCTGTGTGACCTGGCTGTGTCACAGCTGGGTACATCAGCCATGCTAATGGCAATCCCAGCAACCTGACCTTCATCTTCAGACTCTTCCTCTGAGCCTGAATCATTTGACACACAAGCTTGTTCAACATAAGCTCTAGCAGTGGCTTTCTTCTTGGAGTAAGTTGGATGCTTCCTGTTGAAAGTCTTCTTCTTTCCATTTAAATCCTTCTTCTTGTTGTATCGACTTTTGTCTTTCTTCTTGTTTGGACAATCAGCAGCAAAGTGGCCTTCCTTGCCACACTCAAAGCACTTGTTGTCTTTGGACAGCCTCTTTCCTTTGAATCTATCACTTGACCCAAACAGCATCTTCTTCTTGTAGAACTTTCTGAAATTTCTCGTGAGGAGGATAAGTTCACTCTCTTCTCCACTGGTCATCTCCTCATTGAGTTCTTCACTGCTATCACTCTCAAGTTGTGAAGTTGAAGTAGTGGTCTTCAAAACAATGTTCTTCTTAACAAATGGGGAAGAGCTTTGCTTGCCTTCTTGCTTGATTTCCATCTCATGTATTAGTATCCTTCCTAACACTTCAGTGGGCTTCATCTGGTCGAACCCATCTTTTTCTTTCAGCATCAGAACAAGAGTTCTATAGGCCTTAGGAAGCACTGATAGAAACTTCTTGATCACATCTTCATCATCTACCCGATTGGAGCCTAGAGCCTTCAACTGGTTGGTGATGATGGTGAGTCTTGAAAACAGGGAGTTGATGTCCTCACCATGCTCATACTCAAACCTCTCCAGCGTTGATTCCAGAAGGCTTCTCTTTGACTTCTTCAGAGTGTTGCTGCCCTCATAGATCTGCTCCAAGGTATCCCAGATATCCTTGGCAGAGTCCATGGTACTGACTCTGTTGAAGTCATACTCCTGTAGACCCATAAATATAGTTGTGGCAGTCCTAGCATTGTTCTGAATGTTTCTCTTGTCATTTATGCTAGGGATGATGGTGTCTTCCAACCTGTAGCCTGTACACACTACTTCCCACACATCTAGATCAATGGCGATAAGATGCATTTGCATCTTTCTTTTCCAGAAGGCATAGTTAGTTCCATTAAAGACAAGTATTTTACCCTCATAGCCCGACATCCTTTAAACTCTGGCTGTTAGGCCAAATCAAAAAGCAACCTGGTCTGATACCAATTGAAAGGACCGAAGGAGCCTACTAGAGGGGGGTGAATAGGAGGCTAACTAAATTCACTTCTTTTCTCTTAGGTTATCAAATTAAGTCTTAGCAGATTGCAAGGTTAAGCTAGCTCTGTGACAGGTGAATAGCACAGGCAATTTATGTTATGTAAATTAACACGTAGCTGTCATACAGATATGTAACACAGGTGAGCTAATAACTTAAAGCAGATAAGTAAGACAGATGTAACATCCTCAATTTTTTCGGGTTTGAAATTTTTTCTAAAGAGAAAATAATGTGCAACTATGTAATAAGTCTATATGTATTTTAGTTGGATTTTATTTCAAATTAATTCAAAGTTTTGAATTAATTTGATAGCAATAAGTGTGTTTTTGATTTTTAATTTGATCATCATTTGAAAATTTTGCTTCAAAAATATTTTTATTGAGTTCCCCATGCTCAATTTGATTTATTGGAATTTTTCTAGAATTTTCGGATGTGTTTTGGTATTTTTAAAGCCTTCTTTTGATTTTTTGGATTTATTTTATTCCGACAATGATTTTTACATTTTTTTGAAGTTCTGAGCCAAAGGCCCATTTTCCCATCCGCCTGGGCCCAGCCCACCCAGCTGCCCCTCCTTAGCCCACAGGCCCTCCTCCTTTCCCTCATGGGCCGATTTTCCTTCTTTTTTTGGGCCATGCCCCATTGCCCCTTGGGCTGTCCAACAGGCCACGCAAGGCCATGGCATGCTGTGTGCCATGCTGCCAGCGCACGAGCGGCCACGGGGCCGAGTGCCTCGCGCGTGCTACGCCCGTGTTTAAGCGCCGTGGCCGATTGATTCTTCACCGTTTCAATTTCTAATCTCTGTGATTACTCCTTCCTAATTCCGGCCAATTAATTCCTTTAATTGCTGCAATTCCTCTCCTCTTCCTCCCCTATAAAAATCCCCATCTCCCCTAGGGTTTTCCTCTTTGTTTTCCTCTCCAAAATTTCCTCCTCCACATCCTCTTCTTCCCCAACTCCGGTGACAACTCCGGTGAGAAATTCCGGCCACACAGACGTCCCCCACACCAAGGCGCTGCTACCCGGAGCTTCCCCACGCCAACGCGGACCTCGTACCGCAAGAAATTGGGAGCTTCTTCCTCTACACCGACCGTACCGCGACATCTTCTCCAACTCCGGTGAACTTCTTCTCTCCTCATTTTCTCCACCCACGGTGAGTGCCTCTCCAATCCTTTCTCAAGGTAAACTCCACACAAAATATATTTAAATTTGGGTGAAATTTGACCTAATTTCGTGATAACATTGTACTGGATGATTAATTTGAAGTGAATCTTTTTCTGTAGATCACTAGTATGGTAGGGAGTGCTTCTGGAAATTTTCATAATTTTTGACCTAGTGTAGAATTTTCTAGAATTAAAATAACTTTATATTAATTATTAAAAATGGAAATGCTCTCTGTTATTTTTATTCAATTTTTTTTTAGGATCAGAGAACCCTAGAACTCATTTATCATGTAAACCAAAATATTTTCCCTGCATTGGTTTGAGCTATAGAAATCAAGATGTGTTCTAGATCTATTTAAAATTGATATTTAAATGTTGTTTCTAGTAATAAGTCCTTTATAAATCTGTTTAGGCCTCTAAAAATTCATGTCCAGTACCCAATAAATCTGATAATGTTATGTGAATGTTGTCAAGTCATGAAAACCCATTTAGCTTAATTAAATAATGCTTTACCATGCTTTTAGTGTGATTTTCATGCTTAGAAAAATAGTTATAATTTCTTAAATTATATTTCCAGAACATTTGCAAGCATGAAATGTCTCTGGAATTGGTATTATGACATGAGATTCCAATTGTGTGATTTATTGATGATAATTAGTATTTTCTACTTAATTGTTACACTAAAAATGCTAGTAATTGCTTTAATTAATTAATGTTCAGATTAAAAATTATTATTAAATCATTTTGGGTACTGTTCCAGTACTGTTAACATATTCCAAGATGTTTCATGATTAATTAGTTCATGTTAATGGTAGATAATACATTATAGCTTAATTTCTAGTCTTTAAAATAATACAAAAGCATGTGTAAATACGATTAGATGTTATTAAATTATTCCTTGCTGTTATTAACCATTATAAATATTTAGGATTCACCTAAATGTGTATTTGTGGTTAATTGTGAATTGTTTTATCCTTTTATCATAATTACTAGCATGTTAAGGTGTATGTGTGTTTGTATAAAATACCCGGTAGGGGATATATGTTAGTTATATGTGTTGTATATGGTTATGGCCAATCCTAAAAGACCATTCTATCTCCTTCACGATGACGCTATCGTGCCATCGTTCCTTTCCACCTCATCTTACCTTCGTTGTGCTTCTTCTCGTGTTGCTTCCGAGTTATTCTTATTGGAGTTGGTTATTTATTTGCTTTGCTCGTTGCGTTGCGATAATAGGGAGTGAAGAGACCGACCCGGCAACCGAAGCAACTGAAGAAGGAGAGTACTACCACAAAGGCATGCCCCTTTTCTTGATCATATTTGATCCTATATTTTCTAAAAGTCATTAATATTTTGTCTTTTACAAATATGCATGTTGTTTTAATCCAGTAGCTAGCGTGTCGATTGACACACTTTTACCCTATCTGCTTATCGCCCTTTTTTTCTTGATACCCTGAGTAGTATAATAGGTTTTATTCTGAATAGAGTAGAGAATGCTTAGCCATGCTTAATTATCCATCTTTAGGTTGTTTTGATTTGCCTCTACGGAGGAATGAATATCGGATCGATGATCCTTGTTGAAACTTGTTGAGCTCGCTGAGCTAGGGCCGGATGCCCGATGTTTTCCCTCTCTCTCTCTATTCTTCCTATTCTACTCTGGGTGAAACTTACCATCTAATATGGTGCGGGCGACAACTGGATCATGTGATGAAGGAGCATATGGTTGTCCTACCCGCAGAAGGCCGGTTGAAAGGAACCATTGGTCGTCCGTACCACTTAAGGCCGAAGTCTTGAAGTTGGAGAAGTGTGTCAACAGTGCAACCACATGCTATATGGGCAATGGCTTGGTCAAGTAGGTTAGTCAGCCTTTGGTGCCGATGTTGCCATACCGCAGAAGGGGTGGACGTAGCGACGAGGACCCTCGGCACAGATGGGGGGACCGGAGTGCGGGGACACACTCTCGACTCTGAGCCAGACCCGGTGGGCATGTCACACCTTAGGGGGATCTAGCTAAAAGACCTCGTCACAATCTCCCTGTTGTAATGCTGGCGACGGCCAGTGGCAACAAGGCGAGATTGTGTCATGTTGGTAAAGTGTACAAACTCTGCAGAGTAATAAACTAATCGATTAGCCGTGTCCACAGTTATGGACAGCACATGACTCATTCTTGATGAAAAGGACCTGTCCCTCTCCCCTTTGCTACTTCTCTCTACCCCTTTGCTGATGAAACCTATGGCCGAGCTAAGGCAGTAGTTCCTTGCTCGAAGGTGTTGGTCAAGGACTACACGTTGGAAAATACCCCTGATAATAAAACTGTTTTACATCAAAACAATACCTTTGAATCTACCCTAATATTTCAACTAAAAGTTGCTTTACGCAATTAAGCCATAAAGCCTTCCTTTGAAGCCTTGCATATAGTATGGTAGGACCATCTGCTGCCAGGTGGCTTGCTGAGTATGTGAAGTACTCATCGTGCATGTTTTTGTGGTGGTGTGCAGAGGAGTATGCTGAAGAAGGAGCTGATGAAGACTTCTTCTACGATGAGCCCGAAGAATAGGTCACGTGGGCTTCCGTCAATTTGCCTGTGGCACGGATGGATCTGATGTAATAATGTCGCTAAGACATGGAACTATGTAAGCCGTGTGGCATATCGTACTCAAGTTAAGTTTTAAACTTTGAATGCATGCAATGTTATTCATTTCGACTGTGTATCGTCAGCGTGATCCTGGACTGACGAGGATATACACAGGGGGTCTAGTAGTTGAAACTAGACTCTCACAACAGATAGCTGTGTAACAAGTAGCTGACACAAGTAAGAGATATGATATACAGCAATTGAGGCACAGCTACGCTAACACAGGTGAAAAGTGATCTATCACAGATAAACAATGTATATCTAAGAACACACAAGCATGCAGATCTAGTGAGTAACTAAAAAGCAATATATGAAGTACTTAGAGAGACAAGGTGTTTTTCACCGAAATTGTACGTTTCCGTTGGAGAGGCTACTCCGAAGAGATTACCAGCACTGAATCGTGCTTGTTCTCTGAGTACCTGAGTAATTAGGCCTCTTGCTTTGCTTGTGGAAGTCCTTTAGCTTTGCAGCAGGTAGACTTCAGATCACCTTCACAGACTACTGGTTCAGCCCACACAAGTTTGGGTGATACAAGCAACTCCTACGCCCGTCTAGGAGTAGACACTCCAAGAGTAACAGATTCAGCAGCGACAACTCTTGGAGGAACCAATGCTCTTTGCTCAAAGGCTCTAACTCTCTTGAACTAACTCTTAGGAAGTTTGGCTTTTGTTCAGAGGGTTAAGCAAGGTTGAGGTCGAGGACCTCCCCTGGTCCCCTATTTATAGGGTTCACAGGTACCTGACCGTTATACTGTTGCCACGTAGGATTGAGTGAGTCACCAGTGATAGACACCAGTGACACAGCTAATCACAACACACAACTATAACCGGCTCAGGCAGACCGACACCTGTGTCACCGGAGGCAGACATAGGTGAACCCTTAACTGACGAAGCCTAGCTACTCAGCCCGGTCTTGGCACGTTACATGCCCTCAGCGCACAACTAACTCTGATCCCTAATAAGAAGAGAACCTCCAACAGTCTTCTGACTCGGCAGACAAATTATTGCAGTGCAGGTCCCTTAGCATTTACAAGCTCTCCCCTGGTACAGAGATGTACCTGAGTCATAGAGCGATAGACCACCTGTGACACAGCTGTGTCACACAGGTGACTCTAACCTCTAGGATTTTTCTACCGCTAGCACTGCAGAGTGCTAGCACAAACCAGTTTCACACTTGTGCAAAACTGTTGATACAGAGCCACTAACCTCAAAGCATCAGTACCACTGTCCAACACTCTGAGCATTGAGCAAAAGAACCTCCATAGATCATTACTGCTTCATCCCTCTTGATAGTACGGGTGTTTCCTATGGACTCAAGGAAACTAGAAAATCTAGGCTTTACCTGCCACCAACTGCAGTCACGGCCCTTGACACATCAAGCCACCATCACCTTGCTTGCAACTCCTTGCACAGCACCGGCTTCTTCACAGCTGTGGCACAGCTGCCTAGCACAGCCATCCCCTTGTCCTAGAAACCACCTTTGTACTTTTTGGGTGGTCATCCTTTCCTTGATGACACTTCTTCCTAGAACCTATTAATCTTGCTTACACTCATTGTAAACATTAGATTCCAGTTTGAGTTGCCATTAACCATCAAAACCAATTAGGAGCCTAGATGATCTTTCAGTAGGTTCGTCAACCACGTCCTGGTGGCTCTTCCGAGGGCGGTCGGGAGGTAGTTGGCCATGACCTTCTCGTTTCTGCCTGTGGCTTCAATCGTCGTAATGTAGATCACCAAGAATTCTGCAAGGTTGGTGTTGGAAATATGCCCTAGAGGCAATAAACAAAGTTGTTATTTGTCATATTTCAAGTTCATGATAAAGTTTATTCTCCATGCTATAATTGTATTAATTGGAAACATTATTACTTGTGTGGTTATATAAACAACACCGTGTCCCTAGTGATCCTCTAACACTAGCTTGTTGATTAATTGATGGTTAAGGTTTCCTAACCATGAACATGAGTTGTTAATTAATAACAAGGTCATATCATTAGGAGAATGATGTGATGGATAGACCCAAGTTGAGCGTAGCAATTTGATCGTGTCACTAAGTTTTATTTGCTTCAGCTATCATATGTTAAATGTTCTAGTCCTTCGACCATGAGATAATGCCACTCCCTAGTACCGGAAGAATGCTTTGAGGGCATCAACCATCACGCCGTAACAGGGTGATCATAAAGGTGTCTTTCAGGTATCTCGGAAAGTACTTGTTGGGTTGCATGTATCAAGAGTGGGATTTGTCCATCCACGTGACGGAGAGATATTCTCTGGGCCCACTCGGTAATGCACATTCGATATCGCTTGCAAGCAAGGGACTAAGGAGTTAGTCACAGAGGATGTTGTATTACGGAATGAGTAAAGAGTACTTACCAGGAAACGAGATTGAACTAGGTATGGTGATACCGACGATCAAATCTCGGGCAAGTAAAATATCGTGAGACAAAGGAATGGAACATTCGACATCGTGGTTCAACCGATAAATGATATTCGTTGAATATGTGGGAATCAATATGGACATCCATGGTCCCGCTATTGATTATTGATCGGAGAGGTGTCTCGATCATGTCCGCATATTCCCGAACCCGTAGGGTCACACACTTAAGGTTCGTTGATGCTAGGGTAGAGAATGAGATATTAATATGGTGAGACCGAAATTTTGTTCGGAGTCTCAGATGGGATCCAGGACGTCACGAGGAGCTCCGGAATGGTCCGGAGATACAATTTCATATATGGGAAAGTATTTTTAGGGTTTCGGAAAGGTTCGGGATTTTTCCAGCAGAGTTCCGGAGAAGTTCTAGAAGGTTCCGGAGGGTTCTAGAGTAGGGCCCACTTATCCCGGAGGGGTCCACATGGACCAAGGGTACTACATGAACAGTACACATGTGAATAGTGTCACGTGAACAGTAACCCCCCTTCCTAGATGGATAAGATCGATATCCCTTAAAAATAGGAGAGATAAGATAAAGGAAAAAGGGGAACTTGGGAGGCAAGTTACTGTTCACATGAACAGTACCGAGCCTATAAAAAGGGGGGAGGGCTGGGCGCAGCCCCCCTTGAACCCTAGCCGCCAGCCCCTCCCTCTCTCCCATCTACTCCTCTCCCGCAGCTGCTTAGGCGAAGCCCTGCAGGAATTTCTCCACCACATCCACCACCACACCGTCGTGCTGCTGGAGATCTCATCTACCTCTCCACCTCACCTTGCTGGATCAAGAAGGAGGAGACGTCATCGAGCTGTACGTGTGCACATCTCGGAGGTGCCGCTCGTTGCGGTGCTTGATCGGATTGGAACACGAGAAAATCCCTCTCGCGGCTGGGAGGTATAACCTAGCTGCGGGAGGCTGCGGGCTTCATCGACAACGGTCAAATTCTCCGCTGCGTTGACGTGTTCGTCGAGGGTATGTAAATATGATCTGTCTCTCGTTGCAAGCTTCTTCTAGATTGGATCTTGGTTTTCTAGATTGGATCTAGGTTTTCGTTCGCATCTCGTAGGAAAATTTTTGTTTTCTATGCTACGAATCCCATCAGTGGTATCAGAGCTAGATCTATGCGTAGATGCTTTGTACGAGTAGAACACAATTGGATTGTGGGCGTTGATTCTCTTGTTGCTACCTCTTTTCGTGCACTTTGGATTTTGCGGGATAGCAAGATGAAGTGGCCCGGACCAACTTTACATGTCCTCGCACATGAGACCGGTTCTGCGCTCGACATGCAACTTGTATTGCATAAGCAGCTGGCGGGTGTCTGTCTCTCTTGCTATAGTGAAATCTAATTTGCAACGGGAGGCTTGGAAAAGTTTATAGCAATAATTGAATCCACGTTGTGGCTTTGCGTAGGTAAGAACGGTTCTTGTATACAACCCCTAGAAGCCACGTAAAACTTGCAAACAATAAGTAGAGGCGTCTAACTTGTTTTTGCAGGGGGCATGTGATGTGGTATAGCCAAGATGTGATGTGATATATGTGATGTATGAGATGATCATGTTTTGTAATATTTCACGGCTTGCATGTCGATGAGTACGGCAACCGGCAGGAGCCACATGGTTGTCTTTAATATTTATTGTATGACCTGCGTGTCAACTCCAAACGCCATGTAATTGCATTACTTTATCGCTAGTGGTAGCAACAGTTGTAGTTGCAACACGTGGTGGTGACTATCATGTGCGACGCCCAAGGAGTTAGGCGTCATGCTGGTGATGATGGAGATCATGCCGGTGCGTTGGAGATGGAGATCAAAGGCGCAAAAGAAGAAAAGGCTATACCATGTCACATTATTCTTGCATGTGATGTTTATCCTTTTTATGCATCTTATTTTGCTTAGTACGGCGGTAGCATTATAAGATGATCCCTCACACTAATATCAAGATAAAATGTGTTCTCCCTTAGTATGCACCGTTGCGAAAGTTCGTCGTTTTGAAGCACCTCGTGATGATCGGGTGTGATAAACTCTATGCTCACATACAACGGGTGTAAGCCAGTGTTACACATGCGGAAATACTTTGGTTAGCTTGACGAGCCTAGCATGTACAGACATGGCCTCGGAACACATCGAACCGAAAGGTTAAACATGAGTCATATGGATGATATGATCAACATGTTGATGTTCACCATTGAAATTACCCCATCTCACGTGATGATCGGACTTGGGATAGTGGATTTGGATCATGTATCACTAAACAACTTGAGGGATGTTGAGTTTAGTGGGAGTTCATTAGTAATTTGATTAATTTGAACTAATTATCATGAACATAGTCTAAATGCCTTTGCAAGTATGTTGTAGATCAATGGCTCGCCCCGTAGCTCCGTCGCTCAATTTTAATGCGTTCCTAGAGAAAGAGAAACTGAAATCCAATGGAAGCAACTTCGCGGACTGGTACCGCAATCTGAGGATCATCCTCACTGCTGCACAGAAGGCTTATGTCCTTGATGCAATGCTGGGTCAGGCCCCTGCTAATGACGCTCCTGAGGATGTCAGGAATGTCTATCAATCTCGCAAAGATGACCACACGATAGTTCAGTGCGCCATTCTGTACGGTTTAGAACCTGATCTCCAAAAACGTTTTGAGAAACACGGGGCATATGAGATGATTGAGGAACTGAAAGTGATATTTCAGACTCATGCCCGTGTGGAGAGCTATGAAGCCTCTGAGAAGTTCTTTAACTGTAAGATGGAGGAGAATAGCTCCGTCAGTGAGCACGTACTCAAAATGTCTGGGTACGCCGATCGCCTAAGTCAGTTGGGTGTAGTCATTCCCAATCAGTTGGGGATTGACAGGGTTCTCCAGTCACTGCCACCAAGCTACAAGAGCTTTGTGATGAACTATAATATGCAAGGCATGCAGAAGACGCTTCCCGAACTGTTCGCGATGCTGAAAGCTGCTGAGGTGGAAATCAAGAAGGAACATCAAGTGTTGATGGTCAATAAGACCACCAGTTTCAAGAAGAAGGGCAAGAAGGGAAACTTCAAGAAGGGTGGCAAGAAAGTTGCCACTCCCGCGAAGAAACCCAAGGCTGGCCCTAAACCTGACACTGAGTGCTTCCATTGCAAGGAGAGTGGCCACTGGAAGCGTAACTGCCCCAAGTACTTGGCAGATTTGAAGGCTGGCAACATCAAGAAGAAAGGTATATTTGATATACATGTTATTGATGTTTACCTTACTAGTACTCGTAGTAGTGCCTGGGTATTTGATACTGGTTCGGTTGCTAATATTTGTAACTTGAAACAGGAGCTGCAGAATAAACGAAGACTAGCAAGGGATGAGGTGACGATGCGCGTTGGAAATGGCTCCAAGGTTGATGTGATCGCCGTCGGCACGCTCCCTCTACGTCTACCTTCGGGATTAGTTTTAAACCTCAATAATTGTTATTTGGTGCCTGCGTTAAGCATGAACATTATATCTGGATCTTGTTTATTGCGAGACGGTTATTCATTTAAGTCTGAGAATAATGGTTGTTCTATTTATATGAGTAATATCTTTTATGGTCATGCACCCATTGTGAATGGTTTATTCTTGTTAAATCTCGATTGTAGTGACACACATGTTCATAATATTGATGCCAAAAGATGCAAAGTAAATAGTGATAATACCACATACTTGTGGCACTGCCGTTTAGGTCATATTGGTGTAGATCGCATGAAGAAGCTTCATTCTAATGGACTTCTGGAATCACTTGACTTTGAATCATTTGATACGTGTGAACCATGCCTTATGGGCAAGATGACTAGAACCCCGTTCTCTGGAACAATGGAGCGGGCAAGTGAATTGTTGGAAATCATACATACTGATGTGTGTGGACCAATGAGTTCTTCTACGCGCGGTGGATATCGTTATTTCCTAACCTTTACAGATGATTTAAGTAGATATGGGTATATTTACTTAATGAAACACAAGTCTGAAACGTTTGAAAAGTTCAAAGAATTTCAGAGTGAAGTAGAAAATCATCGTAACAAGAAAATAAGTTTCTACGATCTGATCGTGGAGGTGAATATTTGAGTTACGAGTTTGGTATGCATTTGAAGAAGTGTGGAATTGTTCAACAACTCACGCCAGCAGGAACACCACAGTGCAATGGTGTGTCCGAATGTCGTAATCGCACTCTATTGGATATGGTGCGGTCTATGATGTCTCTTACCGATCTGCCACTATCGTTTTGGGGTTATGCATTAGAGACAGCCGCATTCACTTTAAATAGGGCTCCATCAAAATCCGTTGAAACGACTCCATATGAGTTATGGTATGGTAAAAAGCCTAAGATATCGTTTCTTAAAGTTTGGGGATGCGATGCTTATGTAAAGAAGTTACAGCCTGATAAGCTCGAAACCAAAGCGGAAAAATGTGTCTTCATAGGATACCCTAAAGAAACAATTGGGTATACCTTCTATCACAGATCCGAGGGCAAAGTCTTTGTTGCCAAGAATGGATCCTTTCTTGAGAAGGAGTTTCTCTCGAAAGAAGTGAGTGGGAGGAAAGTAGAGCTGAACGAGGTTGATGAACCTTCTCTCGAATTGGAGAGTGGCGCAGCGACGGAAGATGTTCCAGTGCAGCCTTCACCACCTAGAGAGGAAGCTAATGATGATGATCATGAAACTTCAAACGAGGCTGCTACTGAACTTCGCAGGTCGACTAGGACACGTACCGCTCCTGAATGGTACGGTAATCCTGTCATGAATGTCTTGTTGTTGGACAACGACGAACCCGCGAACTATGAGGAAGCGATGATGGGCCCAGACTCCAAGAAATGGCTAGACGCCATGAAATCCGAAATGGGATCCATGTATGATAACCAAGTGTGGACTTTGGTTGACCTCCCTGATGGTCGGAGGGCCGTTGAGAACAAATGGATCTTTAAGAAGAAAACAGATGCTGATGGTAATGTGACCGTCTATAAAGCTCGACTTGTCGCAAAAGGGTTTCGACAAATTCAAGGAGTTGACTACGATGAGACCTTCTCACCGGTAGCGATGCTAAAGTCTGTTCGGATTCTACTAGCAATTGCTGCATTTTTCGATTATGAAATTTGGCAGATGGATGTCAAAACTGTGTTCCTTAATGGTAACATTGAGGAAGAGTTGTACATGGTGCAACCCGAAGGTTTTGTCGATCCTAAGGATGCTGGTAAAGTATGCAAACTTCAGCGTTCCATCTATGGACTGAAGCAAGCATCCCGGAGTTGGAACCTTCGATTTGATGAGGTGATCAAAGGTTTTGGATTTGTCCAAAATTACAAGGAGGCTTGTATTTACAAGAAAGTGAGTGGGAGCTCTGTAGCATTTCTGGTATTATATGTGGATGACATATTATTGATTGGAAATGATATAGAACTTCTTGAAAGTGTAAAAGGTTATTTGAATAAGAATTTTTCAATGAAAGACCTTGGTGAAACTACTTACATATTAGGCATTAAGATCTATAGAGATAGGTCAAAACGCCTGATAGCACTTAATCAAAGCACATACCTTGACAAGGTTCTGAAGAAGTTCAGAATGGATGAGTCAAAGAAAGGGTTCTTGCCCATGTTGCAAGGTAAGATATTGAGCAAGGCTCAGTGTCCGGCTACGGCAGAAGATAGAGAAAAGATGAGTAATATCCCCTATGCCTCGGCCATAGGCTCTATCATGTATGCCATGATGTGTACTAAACCGGATGTGTCCCATGCTCTTAGTTTGACGAGCAGATACCAGAGTGATCCAGGAGTGGAACACTGGACAGCAGTTAAGAATATCCTTAAGTACCTGAAGAGGACTAAGGACATGTTTCTAGTCTATGGTGGTGATGAAGAGCTTGTCGTAAAGGGTTACGTCGATGCTAGCTTCAACACAGACATAGATGACTCTAAATCTCAATCAGGATATGTATTCATTTTGAATGGTGCAACAGTGAGCTGGAGAAGCTCGAAGCAGAGCGTCATCGCGGCATCTACAACTGAAGCGGAGTATGTGGCTGCTGCTGAAACAGCACAGGAAGGTGTCTGGATGAGAGAGTTCATGATTGAACTTGGTGTGGTTCCTAGCGCGTTATACCCTATGGCTATCTACTGTGACAACACTGGTGCCATAGCGAACGCCAAAGAGCCAAGGTCTCACAAGAATTCCAAGCACATCAAGCGCCGCTTTCACACCATTCGTGAGTATGTCAAAGAAGGTGACATAAAGATTTGCAAAGTACATATGGATCTGAATGTGGCGGACCCGTTGACTAAACCTCTTCCACGAGCAAAACATGATCAGCACCAGGAGTCCATGGGTGTTAGACCTTTACCAATGTAAACTAGATTATTGACTCTAGTGCAAGTGGGAGACTGTTGGAAATATGCCCTAGAGGCAATAAACAAAGTTGTTATTTGTCATATTTCAAGTTCATGATAAAGTTTATTCTCCATGCTATAATTGTATTAATTGGAAACATTATTACTTGTGTGGTTATATAAACAACACCGTGTCCCTAGTGATCCTCTAACACTAGCTTGTTGATTAATTGATGGTTAAGGTTTCCTAACCATGAACATGAGTTGTTAATTAATAACAAGGTCATATCATTAGGAGAATGATGTGATGGATAGACCCAAGTTGAGCGTAGCAATTTGATCGTGTCACTAAGTTTTATTTGCTTCAGCTATCATATGTTAAATGTTCTAGTCCTTCGACCATGAGATAATGCCACTCCCTAGTACCGGAAGAATGCTTTGAGGGCAACAACCATCACGCCGTAACAGGGTGATCATAAAGGTGTCTTTCAGGTATCTCGGAAAGTACTTGTTGGGTTGCATGTATCAAGAGTGGGATTTGTCCATCCACGTGATGGAGAGATATTCTCTGGGCCCACTCGGTAATGCACATTCGATATCGCTTGCAAGCAAGGGACTAAGGAGTTAGTCACAGAGGATGTTGTATTACGGAACGAGTAAAGAGTACTTACCAGGAAACGAGATTGAATTAGGTATGGTGATACCGACGATCAAATCTCGGGCAAGTAAAATATCGTGAGACAAAGGAATGGAACATTCGACATCGTGGTTCAACCGATAAATGATATTCGTTGAATATGTGGGAATCAATATGGACATCCATGGTCCCGCTATTGATTATTGATCGGAGAGGTGTCTCGATCATGTCTGCATATTCCCGAACCCGTAGGGTCACACACTTAAGGTTCATTGATGCTAGGGTAGAGAATGAGATATTAATATGGTGAGACCGAAATTTTGTTCGGAGTCTCGGATGGGATCCAGGACGTCACGAGGAGCTCCGGAATGGTCCGGAGATACAATTTCATATATGGGAAAGTATTTTTAGGGTTTCGGAAAGGTTCGGTATTTTTCTGGCAGAGTTCCGGAGAAGTCCTAGAAGGTTCCGGAGGGTTCTAGAGTAGGGCTCACTTATCCCGGAGGGGTCCACATGGACCAAGGGTACTGCATGAACAGTACACACGTGAATAGTGTTGCGTGAACAGTAACCCCCCTTCCTAGATGGATAAGATCGATATCCCTTAAAAATAGGAGAGATAAGATAAAGGAAAAAGGGGAACTTGGGAGGCAAGTTACTGTTCACGTACTGTTCATGTGAACAGTACCGAGCCTATATAAAGGGGGGGAGGGCTGGGCGCAGCCCCCCTTAAACCCTAGCCGCCAGCCCCTCCCTCTCTCCCATCTACTCCTCTCCCGCAGCTGCTTAGACGAAGCCCTGCAGGAATTTCTCCACCACATCCACCACCACACCGTCGTGCTGCTGGAAATCTCATCTACCTCTCCATCTTGCTGGATCAAGAAGGAGGAGACGTCATCGAGCCGTACGTGTGCACATCTCGGAGGTGCCGCTCGTTGCGGTGCTTGATCGGATTGGAACACAAGAAGATCCCTCTCGCGGCTGGGAGGTATAACCTAGCTGCGGGAGGCTGCGGGCTTCATCGACAACGGTCAAATTCTCCGCTGCGTTGACGTGTTCGTCGAGGGTATGTAAATATGATCTGTCTCTCGTTGCAAGCTTCTTCTAGATTGGATCTTGGTTTTCTAGATTGGATCTAGGTTTTCGTTTGCATCTCGTAGGAAAATTTTTGTTTTCTATGCTACGAATCCCATCAGTTGGTGGTGTCATCGTATGACTCTAAGGCCCCAGGCTTAAAACGAGATGGCCAGCGCACATGTCGAAGTTCTTGTGATAGCGCTTGGCACCCGTTGATGGTTCTCCAATAAGGCGCATTCTCACCGCTGTTTGGGGTCGGAGATCGTCCCCAAACGTTGGCATGGCGTCTGTAGTCTCTCCGAGGGGGAGACTGATCTTGCTGGCACCTCTGAGTTCGGCACTTGTTGATCTTGTCGCGGAGGTCGACGCGTGGTTCCTCCTGACGAGATTGGTTCCTGGGGTGATGTCTTTCCCCGTCTGACTCCTCTTGTGGTCGAGGGGTACTCCTCCGGTTGGAGCTGTGTGCCACCGATTGGGCTCGAGAAAACTCGGCTTGGGCTTGGGCCTGTTGTAGTTCAGCCCCCAGCCGTTGTAGCCACTGCCGTCCTTCAGGCGTCGATAGGTCTGCTGCCGGTGGTCTTGACAGCAGATTGCGTGCCTCGGCGAGCCTTCGAGAAGTTCGGGACATGTATTCCCCTGTCCCTGGAGGTGTTTTATCTACTGTCGTAGGCAAATTCCCGTTCCTTGGGGGAGTAGCTGTCGGGCTGCGACGTCGAGAGCCCCCATCCTGATCTTGTCTCTCGAACTCTTCGCGATCATCTTGGATCACGAGAACTACTCGAGGATCTGGATTAGATGGGGTATAGTTCCACTCCATCGTGTTGTCCTCATCAGGCACGATATGAGTGGGATTGCGATCGTCTGGACGATCAGATGGTGCAGGGGACAGCCTGGACATTGGGCTAGTTCCTCCTGCCTGGAGATTGTCGGTTAATACTAATCTCCCATTGAAGACCCTGGCGCACTTGGTTTTGAAGCGATCGGCTTCGCTATCCGAGTTCTCGCCAGGGGCGTATTCTCCATAGTCTACGCGATCCGTTACTGGATACGGATCCATTGGGCCAAAGTTTTCGTAGAAGCCCTGATCCGAATATCCGGTACGGCGCGTGAAGGCGACCGTATCCTCTTGTCGGAGTATTATTCCGGCAATACTGATTATGGGGAGGCGTGAGCACAGTGAATCAGGATGGCTGCACACGGGAGACAAGATTTAGACAGGTTCAGCCCTCACGGAGAGGTAATACCCTACGTCCTGTGTTTGGTGGCTAGTATAGCTGAATCCCGAGTGCCGCAGGTCCTTGAGAATCGATCTCGAAGGGGCCTGAGCTACGAAACAAAGGAGAACAGATTGGATGATGGAAGATCTAATGCGATGCCGATCGGAAGTCCCCTGCCGGGCCTTATATAGTCGGCCGGGGTAGGGTTACAGAGTCCGGATCGGGTTAACAGATATGTTTCCTATTCGGTTACAACTGATTCTGGGTAAGCCGGACAGGTACTAATCCTTGTCTTGTACTCCACGTCGGTGAGTTGCCCCCGTGTTGTAGTCGGACTCCGAGTAGTCGGCCCGGCCCACCCCGTGGCCGGGAGGCCGGATTCGTCCTCCTTGGTGATACCCGGGTGGCATATCACTGTCAGTAGCCCCCGAGTCCTTCGTGGTCTCCCCGCTGCCTGCTTCTTCCCGGTTAGGTCTTCCGACTGGCTTTGGCGTGCTGGGAGATCGCGAAGGGCTGACTGGACTCCTGTGGAAAAGACAATTAGAGCCAAGTAACGTTCACCCGTAAGGCAGGAACGTTAAAGGCGGGTGAGCTATTAACGGGTAACCTCTGGTGGCATCCGGTCCATCCCTGGGGACAGGGACCGGCTGATAACCCAGCGTGGGGCATGCCATCCATCCCGACTGAATTCCCGAGTAGCACCCGGCCTTCCCGAGTAGGTTAAGGCCAGCTAGTGTCCCCTGAAGGAATGCCTCCGAAACTCCAAGTCCGAACCAGAGATAACAGATACGGCGCATAGGTTCCTGAGTTCGAAGCCTTACGCCGGGTCATTCCACTGAATCTGGGGGTCCCAGATACCAGAGCCTCGAGGCTTGAACGCTCGGTGAGTCTGGGTGAAGAATCCGACAGCTCCGCATTGCTCAGCATCTGACTCGTGGCCTTCGGGAGGCGCGCCATTACTGTCCCTCACTCGGGTGTAATCAGCCGACTGCGTTCCTCGCTGGAGGCCAGCCTCTGATACCCTTTGTAGCCAAAGCGTCTAGCGCCGAGTCCTTCTCGGCAACCAGCTAGTGATTCACAGAGAATACGCTTTAGCCACCATGTAGCGGAGACGTATTCCGACGGATCGAATAGCCCGAAAGGCTAACCGTCAGATCCCCTTTATTAGGCCGCACGAATTGTGGCGCCATCAAGTCGTGGGTGCGGGATACCCGCGACGTGGCCTGCCCGAAACGCGCGGCGAAATCCGAAACGGCGCGGACGTGGCCGCGGTGAATCCGGAACGTGCGATCGTGGGGAATCCGAACCGCCCGGTCGCTCCCTTTATATTCGGCAGAGGCTGCGGGAGGGACCCACACTCTCAAACATTTCCGCATTCACCCAAGGCTTGCCGCTTCGTCTTCCCCTTGCCCCCAAATTGCTCCGCGCGCTCCAAAAACCCTAATCCCCGTCCCGGCTCCTTCGGATGCAAGCCCCGGACTGGGAAGCCGACCCTAACGAAGCCGAGGAGGACGCCTTGGTCTGGAAGCTGCTGACCGGAGAAGAAGAAGGAGAAGCACCCGCCGATTCCATGGCTTCCTGGCAGAAATCGACGGCGACGGAGGCGAGGCTGGAGGTCCTCGTCCGAATGGGGGTCCTGCCGCCCAAAGAACTAGTCGAGTGGCGCGCCGCCGTGGGAGAGGACATCCCTACTCCGAACACCGGCGAGCTGGTGGCCAACAGCCTGTTCTTTGAGCGGGGGCTCTCGGTGCCAGTCCACCCGTTCCTGCGCGGGCTCCTTTACTACTACGGGCTGGAGCTGCACAACCTCAACCCCAACAGCATTCTGCACGTCTCCAGCTTCATCACGCTTTGCGAATGCTTCCTCGGCATCCGCCCACACTTCGCGCTGTGGAAGCATCTTTTCATGGTGAAGCCACAGCCGAGCAGGGATCACCCGGCAAGAGTCGGAGGCGCCGGGTTCCAGCTGAGATCCGGCACGGCGAAGAGTTACCTGGCTCCGCCGATGCCGTCATCCCTCAAGGGGTGGCACGCCCAATGGTTCTACTGCGCCAACCCTGCCCCGGCGCTTCCGGCCTTCTCGGGCCAGGCACCGGCGGTGCTGCCGAGCTGGTCGGATCTGCCTCTCGAGCGAGAAGAAGGCAGCGTCGCCGTGCTGATGGGGCGGCTCAGCCAGGTGATGAACGCTGGGCTCACCGGGGCGGTCGTCGTTGCGACCTTCGTCCGGTGGCGGGTGCAACCGGCGAAGCTCCGGGCGCACCCCATGTTTGAGTACTCCGGGCCGGAGGACCCGACTCGGGAGGCCGCCGACGAGCTGTCGGAGGGCGAAGTGCAGAGCCGGCTGGAGAAGCTCCTGGCCCAGGGAACGAGCCTGGACTTCTCCGACCGTCCGGCTCCTTTCTGTCGAGCAAACGCGCCGAGCGACGTAAGTCTTCGAAGCCGCATCTCTTTGGTTTACCCTTCGGCCGGCCTGACTCGGACGTCGCTTTTATGTCTTTGCAGGATCTGTTTGGCCTCTATTCCAGCGCTCCCCTCCCGGAGGACGAGATCTGGAACCAGCCGCAATACGCAGACGTCCCGGCAGGCGGAGCGCCGCCGGCGGGGACGCCTTCTTCTGGTGCCGGCCCCCCGACAGGGGCCGGGTCTTCTAAGAGCACCGGGCCCTCCAAAGGAAAGGGTCCGGCGATCGTAAAGCGCCGAGCACGGCCGCCTAGGACGAGGAGGAGGAGGAGTCGTCGGATGACGGCAGCGCCTTCCGGATGAAGAAGAGGAGGAAACCGGCGGGCACCGGCCCGAAGGTGCGAGGCGGCTCTGTCGCCGCGAGGGGCGGCGCCCCGGCCTCTCGCGGCCGCTCGGCGGCTCCACCCGCCGCGAGGGCCACGCCGACAAGGTCGGGTAACCCCGTCGCTGGGGCGGGCCGGGACGCGCCGGCTGCCACGGTGGATGCTCCAGTAGAGCAGGAAGACCCCGCCGCAGGCGCGGACCCGGCAGCGCCGGCTGGTGCCGTGCCGGCCGAAGCAGAGGTCCCCGCCGCCGGTGCCAATCCGGCGGCGCCGGCCGACGCGGAGGCCGCGTCGACGGAGCTGACCCAGCGGCGGCTGGTGATGACGCACCCCCCAGCCGGGGGGAGAAGAGAGACACCGATGCTGCCTTCGGGGCAGCCGGCGGGTCGGAGACCCCGTCGGCCCCGACTGCCGCTGCAGCCGGGCCGAGAGTCGCGGGGGCGAAGAAGCGCTTCGCCGCTCCTCGGTCTTCAAAGTAAGCCTCTCGCCGAGTACTTTTGTAGTTTTAAGTTTGTTTTTCTTCGCACACTGACGCAATCAGTATGGCCTCCGCAGGACGCGAAGGACGGGAGATATCCCGAAGGTGACCCCGAATGTCCCCGGGTCCGGCCAGGGTGAAGACCCTGCCACTTCGGACGTCCGGGGCTCCTCGCCTCCGGCTGCGGTGAATCCCTCGCCGCCCCGGCCGCAGTCGCCTCCGCCCGTGAGCGCTCCCCAGCCGTCCGCCGGGGAGCCCGGCGCGCAGCCAACCTCACCGGTCGCTCCTGAGGAGGGGACTTTGCCGGAACCTCCGGCGCCGGAGGAGCCCGTGGGCGCTGGCAGGACCGCGACGACGGTTGAGGACCCGAGCCCCCGCGCGCCCTCGCCGATGCAGGAGTTCTCCGCAGCTCCGCCTCCACAGCCCTGCTCCGAGCTGGCGCGCCGGCCCCTCCGGGTTCGGGGAGCGGAGCAGGGGGATCCGAAGTCGACGATCGACGACGTCGAGGAGGAGAAGGAGTGGCGGGACGCGGCGGCCGCCGCTGAGCAGATCGGGGAGATCCTCCCTGCCCTGATGAAGGCAGCGAAGGAGGGCGCCAATCTGCTGAACGGCAGGGTGCTTCCTCTGATGGAGGTGAGTGGTTTTCTCTTTTGTAGGAGTAGATCCCTTAGGGAGTAGCCCCCGGGCCTCTGCCCGACTAGGTTAGTCGGGCGGAGGGCCCTTTGCTTTTTCCTTGTAGACTTCTCTCTGGGTGCACGAACAGTGCACCCAGAGGGTGTAGCCCTCGAGCCTGCGGTTGACTAGAATAGTCGGGCGGAGGGTATAGTTGTCTCCTTTTTCCTTTTGTCAGTCGGACTCGGGGTGCACGAACAGTGTACCCAGAGGGTGTAGCCCCCGAGCCTCCACTTGGTCCTTGGGACCGAGTGGAGGGTTTAAACGAACTTCCCGGGTGACTTCATGTTCTGAATTTTTATTTTGTGCAGAAGCTGTATCGGCGGTCGGAAGAGAAGACCGCCTTTCTCCAAGACCGACTGCGGTCATTGAGCGCTTGGAGCTGCGGAAATCCGAATGGGACAAGATAACCGCAGAACGGCAGTCGGCGGAGGACGTGGCCCGCAAGCGCGGGGCGGAGATCACCGGCCTGAAGGCCGGCCTTTCGCAAGAAATCGCCAAGTCCCGAGGTAAGTCGGCCGAGTGACCTTTTCCCTTTCCCGCGTTGTTTTTCGTTGGCCTGACAGGGTGTCTCTTGCAGCAGCCGAAGAGGAGATCGCCCGGCTGCGGACCGAGCTCGAGGCGATGACGGCTCGGGCCCGCGACTTGGATGCCGCCAAGAAGCGAGTGGCGGAGCTCGAGGACGCGCTGTCCGCGGAGAAGGCTCGCTCGGAGCAGCTCGGACGCGAGGTCGAGTCCGCAACCAAGAAGGCGGCCGATGCGGAGACAGCGCGTGCCGCGGAGAAAGCCCGCGCGGAGTTGGCGGAGAAGATGGAGGCGCAGCTCGGGCGCGATGCCGAGTCGGCGGCCAAGAGGGCCACGGACGCGGAGGCGGCCGCCGAAGCCGCAAAGAAGGCCCTTGCGGCGGCGGAGTCCGGTAAGTGCCACTCCTTGTCTTTGGCCCGGCCGACTGGTCGTCGTTTGCTGAGGCGTTTTTTCCTGTGCAGAGTCGAAGGCGGCCCTCGAGAAGTCCCGTGGGATGCTCGGGTCACTGATGAGGGCGGGGCAGGTGGCGTGCCGCGCCGTCTGGCCGGACGAGGCGGCTCCAGCTTCCGTCGTGGCAATGGCCGAGCGGCTGGGCGAAGTGCCCAGCCGAGTGACCTTCATCGAGGAGGAGGGCGCGAGGACAGGAGGCAGCCTCATCTTGGCGGTGGCGCGGTCCCACTACCCGACGCTGGACATGGAGGCCATCCGGGAGGGGTACGTCGTGGACTTCCCCGACGAAGACATCCCGGGGATGGTGGAGTCCGTCGAACCCACCGTCGAGTCGCTGCTGAGTCGCTCTGGCCTGTAGAAAATAGGAGTAGATGTAAACTGCTCAGAATAGCCGAGTAGATTTTGTAAAGGACTCGGGGATGGCGAGTTGCTTATGTGTGCACTCGGGATGCCCGAGTGACTGATGTTAACATTATGATTTTTAACAAGTAAATTTGGCCCCATCAGAAAAAGACTTGTCTTCTTGTGTATGTAAGCTTGTGCGTTTGTGCTCTTTGCCGACCCGTCGTAGCCTCCTCAGCGTAGGGATTAGCCGTGGGCGTGTGTCCCGTGTAGCGTAAGGGTGTGGCGTAGACCGGCGATCGGAGTCAGAGAGTTAACGTTAGACTTGTATACACAGTACTTAAGCGTTTTTCGATGATGGTGACCCGAATAGTTATCCGCCGAGTGCCTGCGACGAGCGGTCGCAGCGAGGCAGTCGGGAAAAGAGATACTTTCGAATGAAACAAAAGCAAACTCTTTATTGATATGTCAGATACATTTAGAAAAAAGGGTTCAAGCATAGAAACAACGTAGCTGTTCTATGTTCCATGCATTGGCGAAGACGTTGCCGTCGCTGTCCTTCAGTCGGTAAGCCCCCGGGCGTAGCATTTCAGCGATTATGTACGGGCCTTCCCATGGCGGCGAGAGCTTATGCTGCTCCTTGTTCGATTGGACTCGGCGCAGAACCAAGTCGTCGACGTTGAAGGAGCGGCCACGTACGTGCCGACTGTGGTAGCGTCGCAGGGCCTGTTGGTACTTAGCCGACCGAAGGAGGGCAACTTCGCGGGCTTCTTCGAGCTAGTCGAGGGCGTCATGCCGAGCTTCTTCTGCTTCGGCCTCGTTGAAGACTCGGACACGCGGTGACCCGTACTCCAGGTCAGTCGGGAGGACGGCCTCGGCACCGAAGACCATGAAGAAGGGTGTGTAACCGATAGACCGGTTAGGCGTGGTCCGGAGGCTCCAGAGGACCGAGGGTAGCTCGGCTGCCCACTTGCCTGCGAATTTGTTCAGTCGCTGAAAAATTCGGGGCTTGAGGCCTTGAAGTATTAACCCATTGGACCGCTCGACTTGTCCCGTTGGCACGTGGGTGTGCCACGGCGGCGAAGTCAAGGCTGATGTTGTAGTCGTCGCAGAATTGGAGGAAGGCTCGACCGGTGAACTGAGTGCCGTTATCGGTGATGATGCTATTGGGCACGCCGAATCGGAAAATGATGTCCCGGACGAACTCGACGGCCTTTTCAGCAGTTATCGTGGTGACCGGCTTAGCTTCAATCCATTTGGTGAACTTGTCGACTGCGACGAAAGGTGCGTGTAGCCCCCGGGTGCTTTCTTGAACGGGCCGACCATATCCAGTCCCCAGACTGCGAAGGGCCAGGTGAGCGGTATGGTTTGGAGGGCCTGAGCCGGCAAGTGTGTCTGCCGGGCGAAGTACTGGCACCCCTCGCAAGTGCGGACGATGTGCTCCGCGTCGGACACGGCGGTCGGCCAGTAGAAGCCCTGCCGGAATGCTTTCCCGACTAAGGTGCGGGCGCCGCATGGTGTCCGCATACTCCCGAGTGGATGTCACGCAGCAGTTGCTTTCCCTGGTCCTCAGGTATGCACCTTTGGAGGATCCCGGAGGTGCTTTTCTTGTAGAGCTGGTCATCGATGATGACCAGGGACTTGGCGCATCGCGCGATGCGGCGTGCCTCGGTCTTGTCCGGCGGGAGAGTGTCCCGTACGAGGTAGTCGAGAAAGGGTGTAGTCCAGTCGGAGGTGACCACGAGGACCTCCGCGGGAGGTTGCTGAGTGGTGTCATTCTCCGGGACTTGCTGTTCTTCGGTCTCGGGCGCCTTTGTCCGCCTTGATGGAGGGAGTGTGCAGCTCTTGGAGGAAAACTCCAGTCGGAACGATGTCCCGACTGGACCCCAGTTTGGCGAGTGCATCTGCATCCTCGTTGTCTCGGCGTAGAACATGGGTAATTTCCAGACCGTCGAACTTGGCTTCGAGCTTGCGGACCTCTTGGCAGTAGGCTTCCATGGAGGGGTCTCTGCACGACCAGTCCTTCATGACTTGCCGGACTACCAGTTCCGAGTCGCCGCGTGCGAGGAGGCGGCGAATCCCGAGGGAAGCCGCAAGACGAAGACCGTGGAGCAGAGCCTCGTACTCGGCGACATTGTTGGATGCCGGGAAGTGGATCTGCAGCACATATTTGAAGCGCTCACCCTTAGGAGAGATGAGCACAACTCCAGCCCCCGCGCCCTGGAGCATCAGGGAGCCATCGAAATAGAGTATCCAGTGCTCTAGGTCGGCGACGGAGGGCGGGGACTGGACTTCTGTCCACTCGGCCATGAAGTCGGCGAGAGCCTGGGACTTGATGGCCGTGCGGGGAGCGTAGACTATGCTGAAAGCCATAAGCTCCATGGCCCACTTGGCGATCCGACCTGTGGCGTCGCGGTTGTTGATGGTGTCGGAGATCGGGAAGGAGCTGACCACCGTAATGGGGTGGCCTTGGAAGTAGTGGACGAGCTTCCGTGATGTGATGAAGACTGCGTAGGCTATCTTCTGGATCTGAGGGTACCGCGCCTTGGACTCGAGAGGACTTCACTGATGAAGTAGACCGGGCGTTGCACCTTCTGAATGTGACCGGGCTCGGGACGTTCCACGACCAAGACCGTACTGACCACCTGGGTAGTCGCTGCGATGTAAAGAAGCAGCGGTTCATTGGGCATGGGAGACGCCAGCACCGGGGGGGTAGTCAGGAATTTCTTCAAGCCGTCCAGGGCGTCCTGGGCTTCGGGTGTCCAGGTGAAGGTCTCCGACTTCTTCATGAGCTTGTAGAGGGGCATGGCCTTCTCGCCGAGTCGGGAGATGAATCGGCTGAGTGCTGCCATGCACCCGGTGAGCCTCTGGACGTCTTTGAGGTTCCTTGGTGGAGCCATCTTGAGGATGGCGTCGATCTTTCTCCGGGTTAACCTCGATCCCTCGTTCTGAAACGAGGAAGCCGAGTAGCTTGCCCGAAGGGACCCCGAAAACGCACTTCTCGGGGTTGAGCTTCATACTGAATCTCCGAAGGTTGGCGAAGGTCTCTCCTAAGTCACTCAGGAGGTCTTCTTTCTTTTGGGACTTGATCACCACATCGTCGACGTAGGCTTGGACGTTCCAGCCGATCTGAGACTGAAGGCAGCGCTGTATGCACCGTTGGTACGTAGCGCCGGCGTTCTTGAGTCCGAAGGGCATAGAGACGTAGCAGAAAGCGCCGAACGGAGTGATGAAAGATGTTTTGATCTCGTCGTCCTCCTTCATCTTGATCTGGTGATAGCCCGAGTAGGCGTCGAGAAAGCACAAAATTTCGCACCCGGCCGTGGAGTCAACCACCTGGTCGATGCGAGGAAGAGTGAAGGGATCTTTGGGACATACCTTGTTGAGGCTAGTATAATCAACACACATCCTCCACTTTCCATTCTTTTTGCGAACGAGAACTGGGTTCGCTAACCAGTCGGGATGATACACTTCTTTAATAAAGCCAGCTGCTAGAAGCTTAGCTATCTCTTCTCCTATAGCCTGACGTCTATCCTCAGCGAATCGGCGTAAGCGCTGTTTGACCGGTTTTGCATCCAGCCGAACGTTAAGGGAGTGCTCGGCAGCTTCCCTCGGGACTCCGGGCATGTCGGAGGATGTCCAAGCGAAGATGTCCCAGTTGTCCTGGAGGAAACTGACGAGCGCGCTTTCCTATTTGTTGCTGAGCGCAGTCCCTGATCTGCGTCGTCTTGGAGGAGTCTTCAGGGTCGAGCTGAATCGACTTGGTGTCCCGTGCCGACTGGAAAGATGTCGACGTTGAAGCCTTCTTAGATGGCGGCGCTTCCTCGATCACGGCCGACTTGAGGTTGGAGAGTATGGCCTCAGAGATCTGGGCTGCGGCGAGGTTGCAGTTTTCTAGATCACATGTGTAAGCGTGCTGAAAGCTGCTCTGCACTGTGATCACCCCGTGGGGGCCCGGCATCTTGAACTTCAAGTAGACGTAACTTGGGACAGCCATGAACTTGGCGTAGCAGGGACGGCCCAGGATAGCATGGTACGACCCCAGAAAGTCGACAACCTCGAAAGTGAGAGTCTCGGTCCGGAAGTTGTCGGGAGTGCCGAAGGTAACAGGGCAGGCTGACCTGCCCGAGTGGACTCGCCATCTTGCCGGGCACCACCCCGTGGAAGGGGGCACCAGTCAGCTTGATCTCGGACCGGGAGATCTTCATGTCGTCGAGGGTCTTGATGTATAGGATGTTGAGACCACTCCCGCCGTCCATGAGGACCTTGGTGAGACGGACACCGCAGACGATCGGGTCCACCACCAAGGGGAATCGTCCCGGCTGGGGTATGTAGTCGGGGTGGTCGGCGCGTCCGAACGAGATGACGGACTCAGACCATCGCAGGTACTTGGGCACGGCCGGTTCCGCTGCGTTGACCTCTCGATCAATGATCTTCTGGCGACGCTTAGACTCGTAGCCGTTCGGTCCGCCGAAGATCACCAAGCAAGCGGTCTCTTTCGGGAACTCGTCACCCTCGTCCTGAGAGGGTTCCTTCTTGCCCTTGCTGGGAGCGTTGGGCTTATTGAGGTTTTTCAAAAGGTTGCAGTCGCGCGTCACATGATTGGACTTAGGCCCATGGAAGTGACACGGCTGACTCATCATCTCTTCGAAGGTAGTGTTGGTGCGCGGAGGACGACGCGGCGGAGCGCGGTCGGCCGCAGCAACGAGATCTCCGCCTTTGCGCTTGCGGTGCTTCTTTCTGGATGACTCGGGGTGGTCGTCCCGACTGGGGGACTCGGACGACTTGCCCTTGCCTCTTCCCTTGTCATCCCGAGTGGCACTGCGGACAGCTTCTTCGCCGGTGGCGAAGTTGTTGGCTATGTCGAAGAGCTCGCGTATAGTCTGCGGATTCTTGCGCGTGATCTTGTGGATAAGCTCCTTGCTCCGAACCCCTTTGGAGAAAGCGGTAATGACGTCGCCCTCTCGGATCTCGGGCAAAGAATTCTTCTTCTTGGAGAAGCGCTGGATGTACTCACGGAGAGTCTCATCTGCCTCTTGTGTACAGCTGTGGAGATCCCACGCGTTCCCGGGCCGATTGTAGGTGCCCTGGAAGTTGTTCACGAAGAGGGTCTCGAGGTCTTTCCATGTATGGATGCACCCCGGTGGTAGGCTGGTCAACCAGGCTCGCGCCGAGTCGGCCAGGAAAAGCGGCAGGTAGTGGATCGCGACGTAGTCGTTACCACCATTGGTTCTGCACGCCGTATGGTAGTCGGACAGCCAGATGTCCGGCCGGGTCTCGCCCGTGTACTTGTCGATGCCGGTAATCCGGAATCGAGACGGGAAGATGACACTACGGATTCGAGGGCCGAAGGCCTTCGGACCCGAGTATCCCATGCCGGAGGAGGCTGGGGGAGAATGATCCCGGCCCTGTAGCACCGCTATCATTGCGGTGGTTACCACGATCTTCTTTTCTGGAACCGTGCCGAGTGCTTCCCTCGGCATCTGCAGGGTCCCTGGGGCTGAGCCGATTGTGGACTGGTGCAACCTGAGGAGCGTTCTTTTCCGCGCCCAGTCGGGCGCGGGTTCGGGCGTCTATGGTGCCTCGAGCGTCTCGGTCGGGGCCGAGTCGCCCGTGGACATCGCCGGCCTGCCGACGCCGGTCGGGGCTTGCCCGTCGTCCATCCATGCGCGACGGACTTTTCTGGGGTGTAGAGTGCCGACTCCTTGCGGCCGCAGAGGAGCCGGGGAGATCTTCAAAAGCCGCGGCGTGTTGAAGTGCAGTTTCCTCCAACAGAACACGGAGCCGTCGAAGTTCGTCGTGTCCCGGGTTGCCTTCGGGGATCTCGATGGCTTTCGCTGCCATCGTGGCCGCGACGATGTTGTGACTCGGGAGGGGAAATATCGTGACCCCATCCCTTCTCACGCATGCGTAGCTCGTCGTGAACTTGTCGTCCACGAGCCCTCATGTCGTCGTTGCGTCGCTGGTCGTCGCGTTGACGAGCGAGCCGAGTCTGTTGCTCGATCAACTCTTCTTCCTTGGCAAGGAGTCGGAGTCGGGTAGCCTCGAGCTCAGTCGGTGTTTGTTCCCCGATGGGAACCTCCTGGCCTCCGTCGCCGTTTTGCGAGCCGGCGTGGGCCATGAAGACTTCCCGGGACGGATGGTGGCTGCCAGAGCTCTCATTGTCGTCCGAGTCGTACTCGAGGACGGGGAGGAGAGATTCGATGGCGCCTACCAATCGGGACCCGAGTGCGTACTCATGTACAGCAAACGGGTCCTGTTTCGGCGAAGCCTCTTTCCTGGGGAGAGGGGCCGAGGGCACGGACTCAAAGCGAGGTCCATGCTGAGGAGCTGGTGAAGCCCTTGCTACTCGGGAAGCCGCCGAGTAGCAGAGGTGGAGCTGGCCGATCTTGTCGGCGATGAAGTTCAGCTTCCCGAATTGGAGAAGTTGGCCAGGATCCGGGACGGCATTCATGGAGGGAAACCTCATGACGCATCCCGGGGCGAAAGTGTTGATGTTGACGAAAGCCATCCCGACGCGTGTAGATGGATCTATGCACACGTCCCCTACCTGGCGCGCCAACTGTCGGAGTATTATTCCGGCAATACTGATTATGGGGAGGCGTGAGCACAGTGAATCAGGATGGCTGCACACGGGAGACAAGATTTAGACAGGTTCAGGCCCTCACGGAGAGGTAATACCCTACGTCCTGTGTTTGGTGGCTAGTATAGCTGAATCCCGAGTGCCGCAGGTCCTTGAGAATCGATCTCGAAGGGGCCTGAGCTACGAAACAAAGGAGAACAGATTGGATGATGGAGATCTAATGCGATGCCGATCGGAAGTCCCCTGATGGGCCTTATATAGTCGGCCGGGGTAGGGTTACAGAGTCCGGATCGGGTTAACAGATATGTTTCCTATTCGGTTACAACTGATTCCGGGTAAGCCAGACAGGTACTAATCCTTGTCTTGTACTCCACGTCGGTGAGTTGCCCCCGTGTTGTAGTCGGACTCCGAGTAGTCGGCCCGGCCCACCCCGTGGCCGGGAGGCCGGATTCGTCCTCCTTGGTGATACCCGGGTGGCATATCACTGTCACCTCCCCCCCTCCCGATTTTGCTTCATCCTCTTTCGGTCGGACCGGTGAGGGCTATGCAATCGGCGTCATGGGCTGATCGTGATTAGCTGCATGTCTTGCCAACTTTGATTCTTCCTAGACGGCTTGAGCCGGAGAGGTCCCCACGATCGGCGCCATCTGTCGACGATCGGTAAACTGTCGATCTTACGGTATTCGTGAAAGGTATTCGTAGTTGGGATGGGACCCCTAGGGCACAAGGCCAGGCGATTTGACAGCAAAGAAAAAGCCCCTTTTTATATAGGTTCGGGCCTCCCTCAGGATAACAACCCTACGTCCTGTTCGTATATATTAACTGGAGAATGTCTTACAAGGGATGTGAAGGTTAGTGGCTACCCTAGGCCTAATCGGAGACTAATGCGACTAGCTCCGCGGAACTCGACTCCTTTGAGGCGGCGGGTCTTCTCGTGGGAGATCGCTAGGGCTCCTGGATCTTCTGAGACTCGTGTTGTGGGACTAAAAAGACTCGTCCTCCCCTATGGGATTGCTGATCCTTATATAGGAGGCTCCATAAGTCGTACCGTACATGGGCTTTCGCCCTTGGTAGGACTCTGGCTTCCTTAAACGTCGGGATTGACTTCCTAGTTTAAGGGGTGTCTTTCCTCCTTACGGGGGGTTACCTTATCTCTTGGAGATCCTTACCGGATACATGGTACACTCCGGTAATCCAGGGAATCGTATACGGATACTTCCTAATATACGGGATACTGTACTATACATCATCAGTAGTATAATGCTTGAACATGGTAATCCAACTATAAGTTTATTCTTTATGCTCATTATGTTAAGTGTGGAAAAATTGCCAAATAGCTATGTTGAAAAGTTGTATAACATTACTCTATTACCATTTAATATATATATATATTATTGTTTCTTAATATTGTTAAATTTGTAATGTGTTACAATGTGCCCTTTTACAATGTTGGCTAAATGTTATATGTATATCACTTGTGTTATTTATAATGTGAAATGTGCCATGTGAATTTTCCATTTATAATTATTATAGTCAAAGAATGGTAGCTATAGTCGAAGAACATAGCTTCTAGACTAATGTGTACCAGCAATTTGTCACCAAGAAGACCACTAAGGAAGCTACAAATCTGAGCAAGGAGCAAAGTGCCCTCCAGGAAAAGAACAAACATCCCCACAGGCTTGGCAGCCATGGATACATGGCTAAAAATTAGGCATGGAAGTGGGAGGATGATTTGGCAAAAGAGTCAGGTGTCAGCCCTCCCTTTGACTACATTGGAGATGGACGTGCCCGACAATGTGTGCGAGCTTGAATGCGAAAGAGTTCTTTCAGTTCTGTCACCTTCCCAAACCCTGCTGCTGAGAAAGTAACCCAACGCCTGGTAATATACCAAAATACGTACCTATAGTTCTTACACAACCTCCCCTATCTTATTATGAAGTTAATTTAATAATTGACAAGCTTTTGCAAATATTGTTGAGCCTGGACTCCTCCCAGGTCTCTTTGGGGACTGAGAGGATGAGAGATGCTCTAACCGTGGCCTTAGGGAACCCAGATCACCGAGGTCGCATGGGAGACCTCAAGGTTAATGTTCCTTGGAGGGTGGGATTCCACGAGGACATAGACACCTCGTGGCATTAGAAAAAAAAGCAAGAATGAGTTGTGGTTCGAGCAAGTGGTAGCAACGGAGGTAGCAAGGCAGCTAAAGGAGAAACTGCCCATTATTACGGAAACCCTCCAGAGTCAGCAACTACATGATACCCATAATGCTGACATGAGCCCTGTTACCCGTTGGCACACCAGGGCATGGTAGGCCGCCGCATCAAATGACACATTCCCTACCGACCAAATCATAGTAAGTTATGAATGATGCTCCATTGATAGACCTACCATGGGTGCTTAATTAATCTAATCTTTTGGTGGTGTAGGAGTCATCGTGGTGCACGCTCATGGTGAGGTGCTTCGAGACCCCCGTACATGCCGCTTATGGCATGGTGCACCCATTCGTGCCAAGGGCATTGGTGCACCACATGGCCTTAGCGCCGAGCATGCCCAGGTGCAGGTCGACTAGATTGTTGATACGTTCAGGATGGTGAAGCTCCCCGTGCCACCTGAAAAAGATACCACGACACTCGGTGATTCAATTGGCTCATTCATGCACTGGCCGAGGACAGCTATCGTGCTAGATAACCCTCCTGCTACTTTCCAGGATCGTGCCTCACCACCGGTGATGATGGCACCACAACCAAAGGAGTTCCTCCTAATGAACCGAGGATATACTACAGTGAAGGCACACATTAAGGACCCAAGGCTAAGGGAAAAAAAGGCTACTAGAACCAAGTGCAAAAGAAAGCTTAGTGGTCAAGACCCGAACCTAGCATCCCTAGATGCACAAATATATTTCCCACCAGTGGAGGTGCCTAGGACTTACAAGTGGGGACATTAATTTCTCCTCGGCAAAGATCTAGAAACAGTCGGGACAGCTATACAAAGCATGCATGAATTTTACCTAGAACAATGCAATCTGTCGGGTCCAAGAATTAAATCAATCAATGCCAAATTCAAGTTAGAGACTTCTTCCATAATAGCTTGGATGGCCAAATCATGGTTGCCTTTGAGGACCTGTGGGACCTCTTCAACCTCAAGGATCTTGACCAATCACTCCTGTAGCTCTGGACACTGTAAGTGTGTTCATCATTCATAGTCTACACATTTCTGATATATACCAATTACAAATATAATATATATTTCGTATAATATATATTCCTGCCGAGCGTAACACGTACATGTCATGTAGCACGTGGCTGGAGTACACAGCCCGTGGAAGAAAACACAAGAGCCGAACGTCGAAGATTTATCACCATTTCGACTTTTTAGTATATATCTAGCTACTTGATAATTAAAATGTTCTTATAGCACACTTTTGTTTCCTTCGGTGGAAACAACAGCCTCCAAAGATGAATTTGTGTGCATTCTACGTCACTCGATAGGAATGAACTATTAGAACTGTCCAGATGACCACAAACAAACTCGCCCGCATTCGGTGGGTTTTCTGATACTTCATGAACGGTCAAGTCCTAAAACTGGATGGTGAGTTCTATTGGATGGAAATTTAGAAATTGTAACAATACTGTAATTTGACATGTGATGTGAACTACATTTGTATATGTAATGTGAACTTTTAAATTTTGTGATGTGATGTGATGTGGAGAAATCTATCTATGTAAAATATGTGAAGGTGAGCTTTGATGCTAGTATTGCCGGGGTCAGGGATATTTTTTGTGTTTTGTTTCACAGATGACTAATAATAGACAGTAGTCATGCCCATCTGTGAGGGTGTTTTTGACCCGTCTATGATGGCATGTTTTATAGTAGTGAAGTATGAACATGGTGATCACAAAGAGATACAACGGTAGCAACTCCCCACGATCAACCGGTGATGATCTCCCTTGGTGGTGGAGGAAGAAATGGTCGTTGATCCATCGAGCAATGATGTCTAATCGAAACTCTGGTGGATGCAAAGCAATTTGTGGATGCGAACAGTATGGCGGTGTTTTTCGCCTCGAAAGAACTCTCCCCTGGAAAATACCTTCTAAAGGAAATAAGTAGGCAAAGCAACCGCGTCTAGGGAGCCCTAGCTAGTCTAGGCGATAGGAAGGGTGGCTTGGGTTGCCGCCCCACCAGTCATCTTGGCCATGGGGGCCTCCCTGGTGAGCTCCCTTCTCCGATGGTCTTACTTTGTGTATTAAGTCCAAAAAGATACTTTTTATACAAAGATCCAAAATTTTCTTCATACACTAAATAAAATATGGTTTTATAGGATGATAGTGATAATTAGTAGATAATGCAATAATATCGATACGTTTTCGATGTATCATGTGCTCCGGCATAGGTTGGCCTCTAGAAGGGGGTGAACCTTGGAGCTTCGTTCATGACGGCCATGTGTGCTAGGGTGGCAAGTGTGGGAAGTAGGTCATGTTGAAGACCGACACTCTCCCATGTGTGAACTCAGATTCTCGTGATGCTATGTGCTCCACCCTAATGATGTTGGATGAGAGCGACTGAGATTGTAGTTCGGTGAAATCACAACTAGGCTTTGGAGGAGCGGTCCGATAGAAGTTTCTATGGCATTTGATTGAGGACTTCAAGCAAAGCTCGGAGTGTACCGAGGTCAAGGTGGTCGGTGTTTATGAGTGCCCTCAAGTCGGTGATGAGTTCATCAGACCTCCTTGTGATGGCGTCAGGGATCCTAGGAATGCTTTGGTGAATCCCGACAACATCTTCGCCGAGCTCCTCACCTTCTGGGACGATTGATAGTGCGGTTATGTGGGAGTCAGCCAAGATGATTCCTTCTACATCCTCAATGCGCGAGGCGTTGAGGTTATCTTCTTTGGTTGTTTCTGAGATACCGACCTTCTTTTGGAACCTTGGGCCATAGCGCATTTGCTCAGGGCGAGTGATGCCTCGGCTTCTACAAGATTTTGCTTAGGTGGGGTCATAGCTTTTCACGTTGGCTAGGTTCCTCATAGATGGCGTCACTATTACCGTCGTCAAAATAACACTAGAGAGGGAGCATCGATAACTTGATGGCTATGTTGCAATAGTTATGGGCATGTACAATAGTCATACTAGAAGGTCACCGTACACTCGATAATATGAGATACGTCGATGTTCATGGAGCAAGGCCTAGTCATATGTTGAGAGATGAGCCCCGTATGTGACTTGGCTAGCAACTTGGGCCATCGATGACTTCGTAAGGTTGCCCCTAGAGCTCCCCATCCGTAACTTGGAGCTCTAGGTCTCTCTTCATGAGATTTCTCATTTTTGGGATGATTTTACAAATTGCCTATTGGGTGTCTATATAGAGCTCCTTGATAAATGACCATGGTACCCTTGAGATCTAAGTAAAAGAGGGGTAAAATGGTAAAACTTGGTCCATGAATCCATGTATCTCCTAATGCCTTTGACTTGTTGACTTGCTCTTTTGATTCAACTTTGTGCCACATGTATGCCATGTAAGATTTCATGGATGGGATCATTAAGGAATAACTATATACCAACACTACACATTTTAAGAAAAATATTCATAAAATTACACATTATGCAACATACCTATTACAAAAGTTCACTTTTAACGATTCTTGTTCTATTCATGGGTGCTTCTGTGTCATGTTCCTATTCTCATATATAACTTGATGTCTAACTTGGCGAAGATGGTCCACATGGTGCTACGCCAAGAAGATGACAAGGCATCGATGATCTAGTCTACTATATAGCTCCGTAATATAACTAGCAAAAATTACCATGTGTTTCTTATGGGTGGGTCTATTTGGTCAAGAGTCTGCTAAATCAGGATTCTCTAAAAGATTAGATTTTCGATAGGTATGTCAAAAACGTGTTGTTCTTCGAAAACTTTTGTCATAGGTGTTGTTTTTTGATAATCGGTCCAAATATTTAGTTTGACAAAATTTACGAACAGAAAATATTCTCCCGTTAGTATTATTGGATAACTGCACGCGCACCGTCTAATGGTGCCCCGACCTCCACATCTAAGCATAATGACAGAAAGAAGAAGGGGGAGGAGCAGCTTTCAACGTTGTCGGACCATCCACTGGTCCTCCCAAGGCAAAGATTTGATAGCCGTGGGGGTGCGCAGGGAGGGGGAGGGGGAGGGAGGGTGGCGAACCGACAATGGAGACAGATTGATGCGGGGCGATAGCCCTACTGACTGCGGATGGCGGTAGATGATCAGTGGACGATCAATGGGCGGGGCTAACGAGGTGGGTCGATGAAGACGATGGAACAAGAAGAGGATCGGCGATGGAGCAGGAGGATGAGGTGCTGGCAGTGGATTTGGGATGAGTAGGTGGAGCAGGATAAAGAGGAGGCAGCTCTGTGCTGGTAGTGCAATGGAATGAGGAGGAGTAGTTAAGAGGAGGTAAAGTTGGATATGGAAGAGGAGAAAAATTAAAATGTTGTAGAAACGGAGGAAGAAGAAGGATACGGGACGCCTCACCCAATTAGTCTAGCTCGTATAATAAAGAGCTTTTAGATTTTTCTGTTACAAGCGTCATTTTGTGATACTCGTCCTAAATATGTATAACCATGAAATTTACTATGTTTTAAGATGGTTATACCTGTCATTTTATTCTTTTTATAAGAAGGCTCCCTTCATTTCTTTTTGGAGGGAAATTCCCTTCGTGAAAAGGGGAAAAAAATTTAAAGCCTATGGCCCATTTGGATGGCTGATTTTTGACCAATTTCACGTGTAAAACACAGTTCACATAAATAATTTGGCCCGGTTGGGAATACTCTGTTTGAATGACTGGTTTTGGGCCGGCCCAAAACCAGTCATTTTGTTTCTTCCACCGGTAAAACAAAACACCCCTCCGCAATCTCGTTTTTCTAATCCGAGCCCGATGCTCTCTGCCCCGCCTCTGCCCGCTCCAGTGTTGCCCTTCCACTTCTTCCTGCTCCGGCGTCGCCTCTCCCGCCTCTCCTCGCTCTAGCACTGCCTCTCCCTACTTCGCCCTATCTCTTCTGCGCGAGACCTCCACGCGACGGCCACCAAGGCCGAGCTCCCTGCCCCGGCGCACCCGTACCTCTCAAATCCGCCGGCCCCTGCCCTGGCGCTCCCGTACCTCTGCCACGGCACCTCGGCGACGATGCGCCACGCGTTAGCCGCCGGGTCATACTCCTTGACTGCCGCGGTCCGTGCGAACTCACCGGCGACGTAGATTCACCCACACACAGTGGCGGCCGCGAACTTCTTCCCCAGATACAACGTGGGCGCGCACGCCCACGCGGCACCTGTGAGCACGTCCACCTGCAGTGTGGCGCTGCGGCTAACGAGGAAGACTTCCCGCCCCAGCGCCACCAAATCCGAGCTCCCACGGAAGAGGGAAGGAGCAGGGGGAGTGCGGGCGGCGGCGTTGGTCGCTGCGGGCCACATGCATGACCTCTTCCTTGCTGTGGCCATGGAGGGGTGCGGCCGCCGAGGGCGCGGGGGATGCAGTGGACGATGACGACCTGGGGACGCCGGCTGATCTCAATGAGGAGCGGGCCGGGAGCGTGCCCTCCGACGCGCAATCGTCACTCCCAGCGACCAGATCCAAACACCGAATAAACTTACAATTGTATTCTAAAGTTTTGTTGGTGACAAGTAAATTATCTTTACTATCTATAAAATTTGAGTTGGTGGCTGTGGTGATGGCGGTGTCACACTCTCGACTAACCAACTCTCCAACTCTCAACAAACTCTGCTAAATAGACTCCAATCTTTACGTTCTGAGTTAGCTGGCTAGCTGGTACTGTTCTTTCCTCCACACATGCGCTGCCTTGACATTAATCCCTAATATTTTTTTATCATGAGATTTTATCATGAGATGTTATTCTACTATTTAAAATTCCGTTGTAACACACGGACACTCTACTAATAAAGGTAAAATCTTTACTAGTGTAAATTTCCCAAGGCCTAAGGCTCCACGGATTAGCTCGGCCCATAAACAAGGCCCAACCATCAGTTCCTCGAAGCCTTCTCACTCGTCTATCTTCCCCCCCTCCAAACCCTAGCTCCCAAATCCCCTACCAGCGGAGATTGGATCTTGACCTCCCCGCCCCGCCCGGCTCCGCAGCCATGGCCACCGGCGGCAACCCCAACCCGTCCGCCGCCCCCGGCCAGCCGCGCCCGCCGCAGCAGCAACCGCCGCCAGGCAGCTCCCCGGGGACGCCGCTCACCCACATGCGCCCCCCTTCTCTCGCCGGTTCCCCGTTCCAGGGGCTCTTCCACACCCCGCCTTCCCACAACCCCGCCTTCCAGATCCACATGGGCGCCTCCTCCTCGCCTCAGACCCCACTCATGGCCGCCGCGGCCTCCGCCTCCGCCTCCGCCAAGCGGCCTCCCCAGAAGCCCCCCTCGCGTCCCCCGGCACCCACCTCTTCCGCGGCGGCAGCGTCCGTCGCGGCCGCGTATAAGGCTGCCAACTCCGGCGGCGTCGACCTCACCCCCGCCGCGCGACGCAACAAGAAGCGCAAGCTCCCGGAGAAGCAGCTCCCCGACCGCGTCGCCGCGCTGCTCCCGGAGTCCGCGCTCTACACGCAGCTGCTCGAGTTCGAGGCCCGCGTCGACGCGGCGCTCGCGCGCAAGAAGGTGGACATTCAGGAGGCGCTCAAGACGCCGCCATCGCTCCAGCGCACGCTCCGCATCTACGTGTTCAACACCTTCGCCAACCAGGCGCCCCGCACCATCCCGCCGCCCAAGACCGCCGAGCCGCCCACCTGGTCACTCAAGATCATCGGCCGTGTGCTCGAGGACGGCACGGAGCTGGACCCTGCCAGCGTCGTGCCGAAGCACAACCCGGTGTATCCGAAATTCTCCTCGTTCTTTAAGCGGGTGACGATTGCGCTGGACCCGTCGCTCTACCCTGAGAACCCACTGATCATTTGGGAGAATGCACGGTCTGCTGCGCCCCAGGAAGGGTTTGAGGTGAAGAGGAAAGGGGATAAGGAGTTTGTTGCGAATATTCGGCTGGAGATGAATTATAACCCCGAGAAGTTCAAGCTGTCACAGCCACTAATGGAGGTGCTCGGGGTTGAGGTGGACACTCGTGCGAGGGTGATCGCTGCCCTCTGGCAGTACATCAAGGCAAAGAAGCTGCAGAACCCAAGTGATCCTTCGTACTTCATGTGTGACCCTCAATTGAAAAAGGTCTTTGGGGAGGACAAGATGAGGTTTGCAATGCTGTCGCAGAAGATATCACAACATCTCTCACCTCCACCGCCTATCAACTTGGAGCATAAGGTTAAGCTATCAGGGAATGGAGCGCACGCGAGTGCTTGCTATGATGTATTGGTGGATGTTCCTTTCCCACTGCAGAAGGAGATGGCAGCATTTCTTGCCAATACTGAGAAGCACAAGGACATTGAGGCATGTGACGAGGTGATATCTGCTTCGATCAAAAAGATCCATGAGCATCGCAGAAGGAGGGCATTCTTCCTTGGGTTCAGCCAGTCTCCAGTGGAATTCATCAATGCGTTGATAGCATCTCAGAGCAAAGACTTGAAGCTGGTTGCTGGTGAAGCGAATAGGAATATTGAAAGGGAAAGACGTGCGGACTTCTATAACCAACCATGGTAAGCTCAAGCAATGCCACTAAGCTTTACTCATTATGTTTACTGCTTGAATATATCGTATGCACATGCTGACTAAATTTTCCATTCCACAATGAAATAGGGTTGAGGATGCTGTTATAAGATATTTGAACCGTAAACCACCTGGCGGCAACGAAGGTCCAGGTGCTGGTGGTTCTTAAGGAGAGGATTCTGTAATGCCCTTTGGTGTAGAAACAAGTTGTCTGCCCTGAATTCAGAGACGTTAGTGACAGGAGATTTATTCGGTATTGCGAAGGAACTTGGCAGGTTTACCTCCTTTGTCTGTTTAAATGAGTTAGGTGCTGTATGCTGTGTTATATGTGATCTCTCATTATCATGGTAAATGCTGAACTTGAAAAATGTTTCAGTCAGTCTATCTAACGGCATACATATCTGGACGCACAGTTAACTTTGTATGGTAGGGCTGAATGGGATTGTCATCTGTCACTGAGTCAAGGAGGAAGATATGGAGAGGACCTGAGTGTACCTTTTTTGTATTTGAATGTGGAAGTGGAGGGAAATGGAAAGAGATATATTAGTCCCTGCTTTTAGTAGTACCTGGAGGATCAGCTGAACTGTTATGTCTTTTGTAGTTGTAGGCCACCTTGTGCTCTTTTGTCCTTTGATGAGCTCGTTCACTTATGGCTGTGTGATACTTATGCAATTTTATTTTGCGGGAGCTGTTCCCCGACAGTGGTACAGTATATTTGTTCATTGTAGTTCTGGCCTTCGGTTGCCTTAAGTTCTATCAGTTTTTGCATGATAATCTTGATCCTTAGATTTACCATACTTGATAGCCCCGTGTATACAAAGTCACAAGAGTCACAAGTGTCTCTCAGTCCTTCCATTTGTTATTTTAATTTTATGTTGATGTGGAAGACTCTTCAGCTGAGTGAAGTACCGAAGTCTATGAAAGGTATCGGTGGTAGCTATTTTGGTGGATACTGTAGGCATGTGATTTCAGAGGTTGACGCCACTCGCTAATGATGTATGCGCTTCATTTCAGCCACACATGGAAGTAGCGCGATAGCAATTGCAGGCCTTAGTTTATCTCGTAACAGAATTAGAATATATACACCGTACATCTTACATCTTTATTGTATAATGTACCAGGACAGTCTTACTATATTATACTGCTAACAAGTGCAAGATTGAAACCAACTCCAATAATGAAAATCAGTCTCCACAGCTTCACTACAACAAGAAGCAATGTCTGTGGAGCAGATGTGCTAGGCCAGCTCACCGATAATTGGGACCGTATTCTTATCCAATGTCACGGCCGGGCCCTTTTGCTTTGCATGTCAACCATCTCGCCGAAACGTAAATCATGGTGCAGCAAGCAACCCATGATCCTTACACGATTACATCTTCTTTTCACCGTCTGATTATTAGAAATTTAGAAAAAGAGGTGAAAAACAACGGTACAAGTGATTTGTTGTCATTATGGAATTGAGAAAGATCTGATCAGATTGTAGCCATTCTGCAAACCATGCGTAACTGAGCGATGCAAACACACTTTTGTGACTCGAATTTTCCCTACGAAATGAAGTGAATGTTGCGTTCTGTATTATGATCCACAGGTTTTAGAAGATTCTGACTTAATTTTAAAAGTTCAGTACATCCCAGCAATAACCAACAGGACCTTAGAGAGAGAGAGAGGGAATTTCAACTACAAGAGGGAGTATTGGACCTCTATGACTTCTCGTAGGAGCATGCAGAGGTTGATGGTGATGCCAATTGGATCAGCTACAAGGAAGGAAATCATTGATGATCTATCCAAGCATATTGTCACAACCATCGGGCACATATTATTACAATGCACTGAATCCTGGTGGTGATAGAGCTTGACAGGGAAGGAGAAGTAGGCGGTTCGGGCAAAGCTTCAGGGAGGAAGGGGGGAACAGAGATATAGTCGTATCTAAATGAAGAACTAGCAATGGTTACTCATGATCCTTAAAGAAGGAATGGTGATACATATAAGTTGTGTAGGCAATTTATTTTCTGGGAAAGGTGGTTATTGTGAGCTCGACAATGGATAAAAGCAAACTCGTCATTATAGAGAGTTCAACACCAATATCACTATGACCAGCGAGCTCCAAACTATCAAAAGAAGAGTAATAAATAATAATTCATATTTATCTTTTTGCATTGTTGAAATTCTTTTTCATTTCCGCGCTCTATCGAAAAGAGAGTACCAAAATTAAAAAAGAAGAGGCGGATCTAAGGCAAATGTGGTGCTTTAAAAGGAAGAGGTGTTGGGAGAGCCTGGAAGGAGGTCGGCAAATTGGACTTTAGAAGTGGGAGAGCAAAGTTTAGTTCTGCACCGTGAATTAACCCTTAGGTTCGCCATCAAAGTATCAAATAAAGCTGGCCACATGGGCCGGCCCGGCACGGCACGGCCCGGCCCGCCTATAAAAAGGCCTGGCACGGCACGGCCCATGTAGGCCCTTTTATAAAAGGGCCGTGCCGGGCCGGCCCGAAGGCCGGGTTTAGAGGATCGGCCTGGCACGCGAGTTAAAAAGGCCGGCCCGGCCCGGCACGGCTGCGGGCCGGCCCGTGTTCATTTTCGGCCTTCCGGGCCTTTAACATTTTAAAATTTTAGAAAATTATAAAAAATTCAGAAAAAATACATAAAAATCTAAAAAATTAAGAAAAAAATACATAAAAATCTAAAAAATTAAAAAAAATATAGAAAAATCTAAAAAATTAAGAAAAAAATACAGAAAAATCTAAAAAATTAAGAAAAAATACATGGGCCGCGCCGGGCCGTGCCGGGTCCGTGCCGTGCCGGGCCGGCCCGCGAATAAAAAGGTCGGGCCGTGCCTGGCCTTAAGGCCTCGCCTCGGGGATCGGCCCTGTTCCGTGGCGGGCCGAAGGCCGGCCCGGCCCTTTTATTCCCGTGCCGTGCCGGGCCCGTGCCGGGCCAAAAATCCGTGCCCGTGGGCCGGCCTTTTTGGCCCGGCCTTTTTGGCCAGCTTTAGTATCAAACAAGCCGGCAAAGTGGTGCCATTTGCTTCACTCGTCTCGCCTCTCCTCTATCCGTCCGCCCTTAGCTTGTACTGTTTACTGCGGCAATCGAACTAGCCGAGCTTCCAAGCTGCCGCGTAACTCCCAAGTAAACCATCGGACCAAACCCTAGCCACCGCCGGTGATGTCGGCGCCTCCGCTTCCACCGCCGCCGCTGCCGGAGGAGGAGACCGCCGCGGTGGTGCCCGTGGCCGTCCCGGGCGCCGCCGTTGGCAACGACAAGGTCCTCGCCGCGGCGCAGCACATCGTCAAGTCGCTCGCCACGTCCAAGAACGCCGCCGACGACATGATCCGCATCCTCTCGGGGTTCGACCACCGCCTCTCCTCCATCACCACCGACCTCTTCCCGTCGCCCTCCGCCTCCCGCTTCCCCTCCGACGCGGACGCGGACGCGGACGCCGACCCCTCGGAGGCCGACGTCCCCTCCCTCGCGGCCTTCGACGCCGCGGAGCAGCTCATCCACCTCTGGGACACCACCCCGGAGGCGCTCGTCTTCGAGGCCCCCGAAGACGACGCTGCCCACTACCTCGCGGCGGTCGACGTCGCCGTCGACTACCTCGCCGCCGGTGGCCACGCCGCTGCCTCGGGGCGCGCCGGCGTCGCTGTGCAGCTCGCCATGGCGCGGCTCGAGGACGAGCTCCGGCACCTCATGCTCCGCCACGCGGTGCCACTGGACGCCAGCGGGCTCTACTGCTCGCTCCGCCGCCTCTCGCTTGAGTCCATGGACGACCTCGACGCTTCCTCCGAATTCGATCCCACCACCCCGCACAGCCAGGAGGGCGCACCAGACACTGCCCGCAGCGCCAGTCTGGTTGGGAACCCTTTCGACGACCAGCTGTTCGACCTAGTGCGGCCTGATTCTGTCGACGAGTTGCGCGCCATTGCTGACCGGATGGACCGCGCTGGGTATTCAAGTGAGCTCGTGCAGGTTTATTGTGGCATTCGGCGTGACCTGCTAGACGAGTGTCTCACAGTTCTGGGTGTAGAGCGGCTCAGCATCGATGAGGTGCAGCGTGTGGAGTGGAAGCAGCTGAATGACAAAATGAAGAAGTGGGTGCATGGGGTCAGGACGGTTGTCCGTTCCCTGCTGACAGGTGAGCGTCGGCTCTGCGATCAGGTGCTTGCAGTGTCTGATGAGCTGCGGGACGAGTGCTTTGTTGAATCCACCAAGGTTTGCATAATGCAGATTCTTAACTTTGCGGATGCTGTGGCTGTATGCCCTCGATCGCCCGAGAAGGTTTCCCGGATTCTTGACATGTACGAGGCACTTGCTGAGGTGATCCCTGAACTGAAGGAGCTGTTCTTTGGGAGTTCTGGGGATGATGTGATCCGTGATTTGGAGGGGGTCCTTGGGAGGCTTGGGGATGCAGTAAAGGGCAACCTTCTTGAGTTTGGGAAGGTTCTACAGCAGGAGTCATCACGACGGCCTATGATGGCTGGTGAGATCCACCCAATCACACGTTATGTGATGAACTATCTTAGGTTGTTGGTCGTTTACAGTGATACGCTTGACAAACTCTTGGATGATGCTGCTGCTGGAGATGTAGATCATAATGCTTCACATGGAGGTGCTGATGAGGATGAGGAGTATCTGGAGAGCTTGACCCCACTTGGACGCTGTTTGGTGAAGCTGATGTCTTATTTGGAGGCCAATTTGGAGGAAAAATCTAAACTTTATGAGGACGGTGCACTGCAGTGTATATTTTCCATGAATAATACACTCTATATTGTCCAAAAAGTTAAGGATTCCGAGCTTGGGAGGATTTTAGGTGATCATTGGACACGGAGGCGCCGTGGGAAAATTCGGCAAAATTCGAAGAGCTACCTTAGGATATCATGGACCAAGGTTTTATCTTATCTCAAAGATGATGGACATGGCAGTGGGAGTGGAAGTGGCATTGGGAATTCGAACTCGAGGGTCAAGGAGAAATTTAAGAACTTCAACTTGGCCTTTGATGAGATATACAGGAGTCAGACACTCTGGAAGGTAACAGATCCTCAACTTCGTGAAGAGCTCAAAATATCTATATCTGAAAATGTGATTCCAGCATATCGTGCTTTTCTGGGGAGATATGGTAGTCTAGTGGATAATGGAAGAAATTCAGGAAAATACATAAAATACACTGCAGAGGACTTAGAGAATCAGCTGTCTGATCTATTTGAAGGGTCACTAGGGTCTGCCAACCATTCCAGGAGAAGGTTGTAGTTCCCTTTGATGGAATTTGGTTACAGGTATGCTTTTGTTACATGGGACAGTATATTGCTGAACTGCTGGAGTTATCGCATGTATTGAATTGGTGCTTGTCCCTTGGTTGTTATAGTGCTGTAATACCACAGGAGGATCCTTCGGTTTCACAGTCAGATTATGTGTACCAAGAAATAATGTACATGTATTTTTTTTCAGTATACTCATAGAGTCATATCTTTGCACATTTTGGTGTCCAACATCTGGGAATTTGGCACTATGTAGAGTGACCACTTTCTTGGAATAGATTGAACATGTTATAAGTGTTTACTGTTGGAGTAACATATTGCAGAAGATATGAAAAAGAGGGCATATTTAGGCCCCAAACAGAAAGAAAGATAGTTTTGGCATTTGCAAGCTTCTTAGAAAAAGATGAAGTGAAAAAACATATCTTATGAAATCCTTGAAATTACAGATTGCAAAACTGACGACAGTGCAAAATCCAATTGATTGTAATGTTGAAGAAAATAACTATCATTGATTGGGATGCCTACTTAAAAGTCTAGTTACTTCTATTTTCGACGCTCACAAATGTCACCTTTGAATGCTTACATCTTCTTGAGCAAGATGCTTATATGAACTAAACACATTTGTTGTCATAGTCTGAAATAAAGGCTGTTTTAATCGGACTTAGACTATTGCCACAAGATAATGATGATCTTCAGACAATACTAATTTAGAAGTGTGATTCAGACATCTGCATTAATGACCGACTCCCGTTATTTTACTCAATAAAGTTATAGATAATATTGTCCAGTGATCCTGTTCTCAAGGTCTTGTGGATGTTGTATTTTTCCTTAATGTGAGCAGTATCTCCCATACTGTATTGGGCTACTTTTCTATTTAAAATGAAATAACTAGTTATTACTACAGTTAGGACTTTTCTCTGGGTGTTGGGAATGCTTGACAACTTAATTCTACTGTCCTAGTCTGCCTCATGATTAATTGGTACTATTATATTGCTCATATACTTTGCACTGTTAGTAAACTGAATTTCAAGAAGTAATGTACATATATCATTCTTTGGTGTCTGAACCTTTCTATATCTATCGTGGCAAGTATGCAAGGGTAACTGATTGTACTCTTTCATATGTTACTATTCATCATTGTTGTAATACTTGAGAAGGCTGTCTTGCTTGTGCTAACCTCAGCCAGATGCAATTGCTATTTTAGAAGTGGATCATGGTGGTGGGTTATTTGGGTTTGTGGGATGTAGTGAAAATACACATCCATTGCTCTTATCAAGGGATTTCAAGAATTCAGGATAGAGTTTAAGGCACGTGACAGCTAGTGCCCAGATGGGAGCACACTAGTTGGTTGAAATTTTCTGCGCCTTATGTAACCTTCGAAAATCATGAAAAGTACCATTAGTAGTTACTTATATGAAGTGAATTTTAGAGTTCTGGTTTCTGGCAGATTCAGCAGAACACCAGAAACAGCTTATTGCTTCTCTTTGAATACATAGTTTATAACTTTGTAAGTTCAAATAGTTTGTTCTGCTATGCAATCTTATAACTGTAATCTTTTCGACGGTTGTTATCTTTGAACATAATGTTTGTTTTTAGGAATGTCTTTCTATCTTCTACACTTCCTTTACTTCTTAAAAGGTGCTGCAAGTTGTGATTTTGTGGGGATAGAAAAAAGACTCAGAACCTTGTGTATTTGCCAGCAGGTTAGTGCATATGTTGGTACTTTAAATTCGACAAGAAGATGAGGCTTGAGTGTGAAAGCAAGAAGGCATGTTTTTGTGCCAGCAAAATCAAGTAGTTTGATAATACTTACTGTTTCTTGTAGTAATGTCCACCAGATCAAGTGTTTTTAATTGATTATTACTACATTTTGGTGCTTCTCTTGTTCAATAATGCTGGAACAACTTCTTGAACTACCTGAATAGGACGGAGGGATGAGCATGGTGCGGTTAGGTACTCAGCTTGATTCACCCGATGTTACAGTGGTATCCTTGTTTATTTATGCTATTGTATTGATACTTCTTTGTATCCCTGTATAACCATTTGAGGTCAATGTGTTTGGCAGGTTTGCTTTGTAGAGTTTTAGAGAAATGAATATGAAGTAATTTACAATGAAGCATGTCGAAAGGGCTCACTGCCCCATTAAGAACCAATCTGGAGGATAGCAAATTATACTTAGAACTAATTTTAAGAACTAAACATATTTTCATCTGGTGAGCTATTCTGCTGAAACTGTTTTACAAGTAGTATGCACCACTGGTGATACTCTGGCACTAATTTTCATCGTTGTGCTGCTTGTTCCCTGCCATAACCAGGAGCAATCTTTATACCTGAACTCAAGTGCAATTCTCTTTGCCTTTTCCTGTCAATTAGTAAGATTATTTTATTTTCTTTATTGTTCTAATATATGCTATAACTTATAATATTCTGCACAGTTAGTTCAAAGACATGAAGGTAAACCAAATTGATGGATACCATTTTGGAGGCTTCACTAGTGAAATATAGTGCAATGCAAGCTAGCAAGTTACTATGGCAATGTTGTACCTACATGTCACTCTGCTTAAGCTACATTTTGTTGCTTTGATTCGTACGATGGAATTATCTACTTTGTACCAATCCCATGAAGAACCTTCATGCAGTCAAACAGATATATTTGACTTCCCGTTCGTACATGCAGGTGCATCATCTTTTCGAGAGTGGATGGAGATGCTATGTTTTTCTTGTAGAAACCACATGTTATATAGTTTTCAATAATGTATTTTTCGTTTTCTCCATATGTGATGATCAAAAGTACAGATGCCAATATTGCAATACTTTGTTGTTCTTAAATGTACGAGGTGTATGACCTGACTCTGGAGGTTCATCTTTGGTTACTGAGTTTGCATCAGTGGATTTACTTCATGTCTTCATCCATCGCTCATCCAACATTCCATGTATTGAGTTTGCATCATTGCACTTGACATGTTTCTGAACACATGTAAGATTGCAAACAATGGCAAACACTGATGAATCCTTGTAAGATTGCAGCATTGCAATGGCAATTTAGACCGCCGGCAAAAACAAAATGGCACTTTAGGCAAACAGGTTAGTGGTGCAATGCTTGGTTATCTTGGATATTGAACTTTGAACAATCATCTGGCCACCATAGTGTTGGTACCTTATTTCTTCATGTTGTGCCCATCAAAGCTTCTTTTTTTCGCCCAGGTATTCACATATCTAGCTGGAGATTCAGTGACGTTTCCGAAAACCGCTGGTTTCTGGCCTAGTGGCCTGCAAGGCTGTACGCCGGTAACCATCTAAATGAACCGGAATTGGTCCCCTCCGGTTTTACAGGAACCGTCCACCCGGTAAACCGCAATTAGTATCTTCAATGATCAAAATCACTCTTTCGTCACCGTTGCTCAAAGAGTGGTTCTAAGCTACTCAACTGCTATCAACTACGCCTTGGACTGATCTCTCTTCTGTACCTACCTACCACTGCGCCACCGTCTTGTTTAGTGCTCCCTTGGTGCCAATCACTTTCTGCCAAAAGTTGTCTCGTCATGGATGAACCGTCTGACGGAATACACCTTGATGTGGTGGAACAGAACATGGAATGCTCGAATAAACCGCATAATATATTGGAGCTTAGCTGGACTCTACCACATTACGTGTGGTTGCCCAAGACCAAGAATGTCTCAACAAAAGAGATTAGCTTAAATGTCAAAATGACGACAAAAGATGACATGTTTTGCTTTTCACAAGCAGAAAGATGAAACCATGGTAGCGAACCAACTCTTATGCAATTGTCCAAAAGAGAGAAAAGATATCATTCTCATCGCAAAGCTCAGGTAATTCTCAAGTTATTCAATGTACACCATTGTGATTAGTGCATTAGTTGTTCTCCTGGTGGACAATTGTCTGTCCACCTGAGGAGGTCGCAGAAGGAACTACACATCAACAACTGCAACTTGAGAAGAAGGAAACGGTAACAGTAGATAATGTATATTTACATGAGTACAGCATGGGACCGGGCCGCGAAGCTCTGCGTCATACGGTACTGTTTGCTGGTAGAGGAACAACACCATCGAAGAAATCCCCAAAGTAATGGCGTGGCTCGTGCACCAGCTTGGAGATGATGTCCCTCAGTGTGACAACCCCCTCGGCGTGCCCCTTGTCATCGATCACGTAGATCCTGTGGATCTTCTCCGAGTCCAGCTTCAGTATGATGTCCTTGATTGCATCATCCTTTTTGCATGTGATGACATCGTGCAGCAACGCGGAGGTCTCATGTTGCTCCTGAAGATGTTGCCGGACAGCGGTAAGGAAATCCTTCACGGTGATTGTCCTGTGGATGTGCATCCGAAAGTTACAAGGGGCACTAATATAGCAATATCAGCTGCAATGGTCGTCCTAGCACCTACAATGTATTGAAGGTCTTGATGCATGGTGTGCAAGTGCAAAAACCACTTTTTTCATCGGTGACCAAAGATAAGAAAGACTATCAGCAAGTATGCATCAGAATTACAAACCTGTACTGATTATATATCTTGGGGGCAGTTAGAAGATATTGTACATCTCTGATGCTAATGTTACCAATTGCTTTTGTTCCACTCGTATCCATAACTGGCAGACCACCAACCCCCTTTTCCCTCATCAGTTGGAAGGCTTTTAGGACTGGCTGATCTTCATTTATCTATAAAGAGGAGGGCAGTTATAGGTATTATATCAAAGGGGAAAAAGAGCAAACAAGAGGGCAACATTGAGTTTTTCTTTGTTCATTTGCAGATAAAACACTTCATGGTTGTTCCGTATAACTAGCGCACACAGAAGAGAAATGCACGTTTACCTGTTGCAGATAAACAGTTTATACTTGAGTTTTTCTTTGTTCAGTTACAGATAAAACAGTTCACGCTTGTTCAATTGTATGACTGTTGCGCACAAGAGAAAATGCTTGTGCTTCTTCTTTTCCACAGGGTACAGACAGGTTTGTTAAAGCAGCATGGTTCTAATGAAGTTTATCCTCATATGCAGATTAAGGTGCCAAATAATTACATGAATGATGGTAGGGATCAGCCATTCGAAGGTACCTTAACAAGTCTGTATGGCTTCATGAGAGGAAGCCCCAGTTCCGACAGTTTCTTGGTTCCCCAGCTTTCAAACCAAGGAAGTCCAACGCAGTCTGCAAGCATGTGCACAACGGAAGATTGTGTAATGATATTCTCAATTTTATCTCCCCCCATATCCACAACAGGGAGGCTCTTCATCCTGTACTTGGATAGAAGAACCAACATGGTGAGGAATGTGTCAGATGTCTGCAGTGCAAGAAATGGCGCCCATCGGAAGCTTCCTGAGATACCGCCAACCTACAACATCACCATCTGTGTCATGGATGGGTGCTCACTAAATTTGAATATAAGATCGTAACCACTTCAATTTAGTGAAAAAGAGTCACCTTTGTGTTCTTGTAGAACTCAGAGGAAGTAAGGGTTTCAAAAAAGCTTCCACCAACTGACGCAGCTTCATCTGAATCTGAATCAGTAGTAGTCTCTACCCTGCCAGATGATGTTCTTCTGAATGTGAAAGAACCTAGCCTAGCTGCTAGATTGGCTATAGGTGATCCTACTGCAGAACCAGCCATCCTGTTAGCTGAAACGTCCGACTGCTGCAGAGCAGAAGAAGCATTTCATGTCAGGAAGGCGAGTGTGTGAAAATAATGAGCTCCACAAGTGATATTACAAACAAAATCTTGGAATTCGCTGTCATTGTAGCAGATCTTTTGAGTAAAGTACATGGCACGTCCCTGAACTATCACCGATGTGCCTTCTAGGTCCCAGTACTTCCAAAATAAACGTTAGGTCCCTATGGTACCGTAAGTAGTCACCAGAAGTCCAAACCAGCCCAGCTGGTGTTTGACTGCATGCGTGGTGCTTTGACTTGAGCTACCTTGGAGGAGAGAGAGAACAGAAGTGGTTGCAGCAGAAACAAGCACAGCCATGGCGCTCACTGCTGTGCCCGCCGGCAGCGAAGGGAGGCCGGAGGGTGCTTGGGGCTTGGATAAAATGGTATGGCGAGGGGTTATTTCCAATTTGCATCCTTCTGTTATCCAACATGGAAAACTGACTAGGTGGCATGGGTAAAAGTGCCACATGTGCGGTTAAACGCCAGCTGGGCTGGTTGGGACCTCTAGAGATCCACTTAATGTACCATAGGGTCATAAACATGCATTTTCGAAGTATCAGGACCTAGATGGCATAGCGGTGATAGTTTAGGGACGCGCCATGATTTTAGTGTCTTTTTTAGAGGTTTTACGGTACCTGTACTCTCTAGAAATTATATGGAGTACCAATTAAATCTAATCACCAATATCAAAGGGTGTTATAGACTTTTTTAGTGTTTCAGAGGGTGTTATTGGAATGGCTTGTTTAATTTCTGAAAGTCGCTGCGTTGCAAACGAATTGGCCATGTTCATTTACTGGAAGGGATCATCAATTCAGTGACACAATTTTCAATCCTCCATGACCTCACTCGATCACAAGAACTGAGAACGAATTGACGTAACTACAAATCCACGTTGGACCATTCAATGCTTTCTTCATTTATTCCACTAAACACATCAACAGAATCAGCAGAGCGAAGAAATGATCAATCAAGCAGTATCTTCCTAATCCCAAAACAAAGTCGTATCTTTCTCACCAATGCAAAGAATTCACCACCATCGAGTGGATGCATCCAACTGGAATCTAAATGGAGTAGTAGCACTAATCGTCCTCAAATTTTGACTTTGAGTTTGGCTCTCCTAAATTACGATTTTACCCTTGAAATCAAGGTATTTCCTAACTTTTGGTAGCAGTACTCCCCCACATTTGGAGTACCATTTAAGCTTATCCAGGCCCATATTCACTTAGGGGTACTATAAAAGAACTCGTTTTTTCTCTTCTTTTAAAGTACCTACCTCCCTTCTCATTCAGAAACTATTTATTCTTACTTAAAGGTCAACAATTAAGTGATGTGAAGATGCATTTTAACAAGAGCATAGAAAAGCTAAGCTATTGTGAATGACTTAATGGGCAGTCCAAAAGTACTAGGCCTAGGTTAAGGTGCTTGTATGCATGTGTATTTTAAATCTAATTAGCTCATATGTGTTAGGAGAAATAGCAACTCAATCTATTTCATGGGTTCTAGAACAATACATATACATGTACAGGGGAAGAGATAAGGTAGAAAACCAAAATACAAAAAGAATCCAATACAACTATCTCTCTAACATCCCACCCTCCCCTCCAAAAAACTCATGGTGGATCAACAACATTGAGTTTGGGGAGGTAAAAACTGTGCTAGACATGAGTTTGTGCCTTCATGAAGAAGTCAATGAACTAAAGCTCTAAAGGCACATAGTGAAGAGCAACAATCTGATCACTAGCCCAGGTCGCATCGGAATAAGGCTAGAACTATAAAGAGCTAGAGCATGGAAAGATATTGCAGAACACGAATAAGATGACTATAGTGAAGCTGAGTGGGAGCAGAAACAAATAGACTTAGAATATGCACTGGATAAAAAATGCCAAGACAAGTGACACCAAGATAAACAAGACTCCCAACAAGATGACGATAGTGGGTAGGATCCACAATAGGCTCAACATCAGTGGGCCGAAGGTGAACACTAAGCTCCATGGGAGTCTTAGCAGTGCGTTGATCAGTGAGAGCAGCACGGTCAAGAAGATCCTGCATACTTCTCTTGAGACAGGAAGAAGCCGTCAGGCGTAGAAGAAACCTCAATCCCAAAGAAATAACAAAGTGGACCCAAATCAAACATGAAAAATTGCTCTCTAAGACGTGCCTTCACAAAGGCAATATACTCAGAATCATCTCTAGTAATGATCATGTCATCAACATAAGGAGAGGAAGAGTCTGACCGCGAGGAGAGTGTAGGATCATGAGCGCTTGTAGAAAAACCAGCTGCAACGACCACAGAAGAAAAAACACTCAAACCAGGCACGAGGGGCTTGCTTAAGCTCATAAAAGAGCGACGGAGGAGACAAACCATACTGTCAGGAACAGAATACCCCAGTGGTGGCCACATGTACACCTCCTCATGCAACTTATCATTAAGAAAGACATTGTTGACATCAAGCTAAGAGATGAACCAAGCATGAACAAAGGCCACAGCAAGAAAGGTGCGAACAATGGTCATGTGAGGCACATAAGAAAAGTCTTAGCATAGTCGCGACCATGCTCCCGCTAAAAACCACGGGCCACATGACTAATCTTATAGACCCACTTGCACATGATGAGCCGGACACGTGGAGGAAGAGGAACAAGAACCCACGCGCCAATGCGCTCGAGGGCAGCAATCTCCTCTGCCATAGCATGTTGACATTCTTGATGAACAACATCTCAATAAGAAGTTGGCTTGGCAATAGCGACTCCAGCAAAACCAAGACTGTCAATATACGGACGCGGATAAGTGCGAAAAGCATAACGATAAGGTGGCGCATTAGGAGAAAAAGATGGTTCACGCGGAGAAGATGGTGCATCCGAAAAAATGGCTCATCAGGAGAAGCCGAAGAATCCTCAACTCACAAATGACGAGTATAGTACTGAAAATAAGACGGAACAATACCAGGAAGAGTCTTAGGAGGAGGTGCCAGTGATAGAGACACGATAGGAGGGTCCTCAGGAAAAGGCACCATTGAAGAAGGAAGCATCAATGGTGAGGACGACGCTGGTGGTGAAGACGATGGAGGCGCAACTGGAGAAGGCACCAATGGTGAAGACAGTAGAGGTGCCACTGGAGAAGGCGACGAGAAAGAAGGCGTCATGGAAGAAGGCACTAGTCGTGGCGGTGACACAGAGGTGATGTGAGTAGCAGGAGAAGTCTGGAAAGAAAATGGTTCGATAAGAGAGGCTGGAGATGAACCAGGAGAAAGACGAGAGTAGACGGGACGAGACTCATCAAAAGTGACATCCTGAGAAACCCGCATCCGTCTGCCAACAGGACCCAATAACAATATCCCTTATGCTCAGCACTATAACCTAGAAAAACACACTCAACAGACTAAAGCGATCAGCTTAGTACACTCACGAAGTGCAAGAAGCACATCGCACACACAACCAAAGAGGCGAAGACTAGAATAATTGGGCGTCTAGCCACAAAGACGCTCAACTGAGATCCCACCCTGAAGAGCAGAAGACGACTGGATATTAGTCAAATAAATGACAGTGGAAACAACCTCAGCCCAAAAATGAGGTAGAACACTAGAGCCAAGCATAAGAGCACAAACGGTCTAACAAGATGACGATGCTTACACTCAGCAACACCATTCTGAGCGTGAGCGCCAAGAAAGGAAAACTGAGTGCCCTGCTCAGCAAGAAGACGATGAAGGTGACCAAATAAATACTCACCAACAGAATTAGCATGAAAGACACAAATAGAAGTGTCAAGCTGAGTACGAACCATGGTGGCAAAGTTCTTATAGATGTGTAAAACCTCACTACAAAAAGACATAAAATAAATCCAAATGTGGCTACAAAAATCATCTATAAAAAGAATATAATTGTGATGATCCCCTTTTGAAACAAAAGAAACCAAACCCCAAACATCAGAATGAACAAGATCAAATGGACGATATGAGACTGACTCACTAGAGACTTACTCTGGTCTATCTCGGGTTGGAAGATGATGATGAGCAGCGGAGGTGTTCCAAGGTCAAGAAGTTGCAATGGCGTCGGCTGTACAGGGAGGAGCATGACGAAGACCGGGAGAAGCAACAAATCTCGGAGAAGAACGATGGCTGGCGCGGTGATGGAAGGTTGGCGTGAGTTGCAGCACGCCGGTGGAAAGATCGGTCGGGAGGGGATTGAAAAAAGATGTAAAACCCTAATGGTCTCTTGATACCATGTTAGAAGGAACAGAAACTCAATCAATTCCATGGGGTCTAGGCCAATATCTATACTATCTATATAGTGTATCAAATTTGAACTAGCCTTGGCAAGCAATCTGAGCCATTGATCCCATGAATTTGACGGCTGAGATTGGAGGGATTCGCATGAACAGTACCCGTGAACAGCGACTATGAACAGTACCATCTACAGCGACCGTGAACAGTACCATCTACCGTGACTGTGAACAGTACCTGCGTACTGTTTGCTAGTATATACATGTACAGAAAAAAATATAAGGTAGGAAACCAAAATACAAAATGAAATACATGAATCCTACTTTACTACAACTATCTCTAACAATATGTAGCCCAAATATTTGAAAATGCTTATAATGAGCCATATATTTAAATATGTTATCAATATGTCTGAATAAAATAGCGAAGCTCTAATCATGGAAACATCGCACCTTGATTATAAGTCAAATTTAACAATGTTCTTAGAATATATCAGATACAGTCACATTATTGAAATCAGAGTTTCCAAAGTTACCTTTAGACTTTAAAAAACTTCTCTGCCAACAGGAGATTAATCTCATCCTATTATTACATTTAGAGCTACCATTGTGATTGTGTATGTAAAAATGGAATTCCTCTGATTTATACGAGGAATGTTGATCAAAGCTGCAATATATCGACACATTTTGACTAATGACTATGATGGTAATCACACAGATCTAGGTACATTACAAAATTATCCACTGGAGAGAGTTTGCAAACCTGATGAAGCAACCACATGGCAATACCAGCAAATTCCACAATACCGATGTATTTGTCTATCCAACTAGCATCCTCTGGAGCATCGACGTTTCTGATGGGTGCACTCAAAATTTTGTTTTTGGATAGTGTTTCAACAGTATAAGCAAGGCTGGCATCAGAACGTATCTCGATTACTGCATAAGAATCATCATGGTAGACATTTAGGATTCTGAATGATCAGAGTATCAGACAATATGTCATAACAGAGTACAAGTTCTGCATGTTTTTTTACAGGCATACGTTCCAGTTAAATCATGTCTGTAGAAAAAGATTTTTTAAAACTTATATGATAAATGTACCCTATTACTTCTAGATAGTCTGTTGGCACATAAATCCACCTGTAACATAAAAAGATATTAGATATTATAGGTTCAATAGTACCATATTTGATCATATTTATAAAAAAATTGGTATGATTATCTAGTTACATTGGGTTTACTGAAAACTTGTTTGACTGAATCGAAGAAGCTGAAGACTATACATACCAAATTCAAGCAAATCATTCCTAATCTATTTATATTGATGCATGCCTATCTATACGTTATCAATCTAGATTTATATATATTGGATCCTGTACTGCCATTATAGCTCCATTTCATACAAGCTAACATGTATTCTCCATCCAATAACCAATATCTGTAGTCCCTTAAAGTTGAATTGCAAGCACAACACTGATTCAGGACATTACCAACTCATTTGGTTTATGAAGTGGGAATTGCTCATGTCTTTTCGACAATACAGAAGTTGATCATGTTAGGATCATTGATTTAAAAACTTCTCACAAAGGAGTGAGTTCAACAAAGAATAGATGTGGGCCAAGTTAGGCAGAAAGTTGATTATCAGCAAAAGCTAAACCTCTTTGTACAATTTCCCTTTTATCAGCCAAAGCATATAGACTTGATGAACGCCCCAGAAACCACCAACACGAAGTACAATCATTTTACACAGATCTCTACCAAAAAGAAGAAGCTAAGGACACTTTTTAATAGGGTCTATTTAGCCAATTGGCCTAATTCATTTGGCGATTAGTTCTCCACAGAAGATCACAAGCAAGCATTGGCAGCATGGACCCTCACCGTTCCAGAAGATATATTGTAGTCATGACACTGGAGAAATTTCTTAGTTCAGTAAGCCGATATACACATCAATCACATAAAGATACAAAGAAAAGAAAGACCTAAACGGCTCTTGTGTAGCTGGTCTAAGGAATGAAAAGGACCCTTCACCAAGAGCAACCACAATGGTCCCCCCCTTAACTTGAACAGTTGAATGTATTGGGATTTGGAAGACTTAAAAGTCTTGAACCTCCCCTGCCTTTTCACTGATAAACCAAAACAGCGCTACTGATCACAGGAAAGAGTATCGCACGACATGAAGAATCCACTTGGAAGTTGGAGCTGCGCATTGGCTTCAGAAAAGACATGTTCATCACTACAATGGCCAGAGCAGCCAAATGAAGGCAAGGAAAAAGACTAATAGTGGCTTCCCCATTCCATCCAAAAGTTGAAAATGATGGGACAAAACTGAAAACATACATGCCTGATGCGTCAACTCACATGAATGGCAGGCAGGATAGGCACAAGCACAAATAGGTGCTCCCAGTTTAATCCAATGAGCGCGCCCACAAAAGATAGGTTGTTGGTTTGTCACAACAGAAATAACAACACAGACGCAATTGGCATCCAAAGAACTGCTGGTTTCAATTCTTGTCGCATCGGTCTCGGCCCAATTTCTTGGCTCTAGAAACAACTGGAACTCACTCACAAAACGAAACAGACCATTCGAACGGATTCACACACAAATGCTAAAAAAATTGCTACAGTTCTTGCAAGCAAGGTTACCTTGTGAGGGGTGGGTGCGCGGGAAGGATGCGACGGGGATGTCCTCGAAGCAGGAGTTGAGCTTCTCCGACGGCGACAGCTGCGGCTCCGCCACCTCCCACAGGTCCTCCACCCGGTGCCCTATCTCCGCCTCTGGGCTCCGCGGGCTATCCGTCTCCATCTCCTCCTCCCTGCCTCCCTCCAAACTCCTCACCACAAAAGAAACCACCTTCCTCTTCCCGCCTCCCCCTTCTTGGCCATTTGGCCACTCCCGCTTCCTGGATTAATTCTCCTAACAACTAACTCTCTAGCTAGCTTCTACGATCCTTCATCTTTCTTCTATTGCAAATTATTGCTACCCGCAGCGAATCTATAGATAAACTCTGGAGTGATCGCTGTGCCGCTGCTGCTACGGATGCAAATCTGCTGCTACTAATAGTGCTTGCTTTGCTCTCCGCAGTCAGTGCAGTAGTGTGGTCTGCTATTGTCTGCGTCGATGCGAGTAATGCCGATCCCACCGTGAGAGAGGCCCCACGTGTCAGGCGTAGCTGTTTTCCCCGGTATGCGTTGGCCCCGCTCACTGACGAGCGGGAAGAGAAAAGATTGCCCCGCTGGTCATTCCAAGTGCTGGACGTGGAGCAGGTGGACGTGTTTTTGTTTTAGGAAACCGCTGCGGCGAGGCGAGGCAACCATCCAGAACCCGGGTTGACGTGGCGGAGGTTCGCTGGTTTTCTTCCTTTCTGAGCCTTTGTCAGGCAAGTGGGGCCCGTAAAATATTCAAATATTTGTCATACCTTGAACTTGAAGGCTCAGATTTTGCTACATCCGGGAAACCAGCGGGCCAGCGAGAGCGAAGTACACGACAGTAACTAACGGTAGTCGGCACCGCACGGTAAATTGCATTTTGCATCGCATATGTTATCATTTATGTTATTCTCTGTTAGATTTTATAAGAGCTTTCACTTTACAGGTCTAGCACAATAATATTATACTTTACAGGTTTCTAAAAAATTACATATAAAAGTTGAAAAACAACATAAGAAATTTCATACATTTGTATTATAAGATGAAATATGGTTGAAAAATATTATTATTTTGGTTCAAAAATTCATACATGTTTGGAAAAAAAATAAGCACGGGTCGCAAATCATCATATTTCTAAACCAAAATCTATAGGTATATATTTCATCACATAATACATATGTATAATTTTTAAAAAAATTTAAAATTTTATTTGCATATATTTTACGGGACCTGGTGCAAATATAATTGTGCTGCACCTGGTGTAAAGTGAAACTCTTGCAAAACCTGTGCAATGACACAAATGAAGGTCCACGTGGTGCAAAGTACAATTTATTTTATAATAATAATTGATCGATGAAGTTAGATATTCAAAGTGTAAACAGTTTTAGAATCCTAGCGGTCAAACATTTTTAGATTTTTCTGTAAATATAAAAAATTAGCAACATTGATAACAACTAATTGGCGCCACTAGATCATCATATAATATATAATTATTTTAATTTAATATAATATATTTTCAAAGGAATTGATAGTCAAAGTGTCACTTTGGAAACCAAGTCAATATCCTAAACCAATTACGTTTTAGACCAGAGGGAGTAAGAAATACACAATACAATCCATGTATATATGCACACACACACACACTATGAAGCACACGCAAAGAGTCAAACCTAAGGTTTAATTCCTGCTAGGTGAACTACATAACCATCCTACGACTATTGGAGTAACAACTTGGTATAATTATTTTAGATGTTTCGACACTATATGGGATAACTATATAGAATTATTCAGAAATATGCTAGAATGAAGAAATTATCGGTTTAGTCAGACCAAATTGGGAATGGAGGAATACAATCAAAATCTTGATTACTTTATGATTTTACTTTTTTACGTATTTTCATGTTCTAAAGTCTAAGGGCCACTTTAGAAACGTAGGAATCTAAAAACGTATTATAGAAAAAATGTGGGATTAGAATGTCATGGTATATTGAATCTTATAGGAATCATGCCACATGAATTGCTTGGAGTGGTGTTTTGGATGCTGCACAGGAAAAATGCAGCAAGTTAGAGATTAAGTGTTACTTAATTCCCATGTCACAATGTAAGTTGTTTTAGATTATATCGAAATCAAATAATTTTAGATTTCACTATGAATATAGAGAAACTTACTGACATCTACAACATTAAATTGATATTACTAGATTTATTATGAAATATACTTTCATAACATATACTTAGTTTTATTTCAGGCAACATATTTTCATAGAAACTAATGATCGAAGTGTCACTTGGAAGACCGCATCAATATATAAAATGACTTACATTGTGACACGACGGTAGTACTTAACTTTATAGAGAAATGGAGAAAAAAAGAGATAAGATGCATTAAAACATTTAAAGAAAATTTTCTATAAGATTAGAGCTCGTGTTTGATTTTTTTCAGAATTTATAAAAAAATATATTTATCCTATAAAATTCCTATAATGCAATCCTATAATCCAAAGAGCATAGGTAGAAATTTTCCTTAAGATTACAATATTCTACTTTTGTCTTACAAAATTATTTTGTTCGAAAGAGGTCCCAAACATGCAACTCTTTATTAGGCTGTACGAACCACTTCTTATGAATTCCGTTCTTCCAGGTGGATTCTCAATCCCCAAGGCATGTTAAACGCAAAGTCCAGATGTCTAACAAGTAGCAAGTCCTTGTTTTCTTTTGAGTTTCGGGAGGGACACTAGTAATTTTTCGTGGGGTGCAATGCAAGGTGCACGGGGTGTCACTGTGTGCGTGTGAGCGACATAACTTTAAAAGGAGAATCTTGGGTGGAGGTGGGGGCTGGTTAGGACGGCGGGGCCACCTACACAGTCATGGACATGCTCATCCTTTCCTCGTCTCTGCCTCCGCCTCTGCCTCGGCGTCATTTCCATCCAAATCGGTACCGGTTACTGCTCGGATCGGGTCCACGTGCAACCACGGCTAAGGGCATCTCCAATAATAGAGAATGCAGCTTTTTTTTTATCTTTCTCGTCATCTAGAGATAACAACAAAAATATATTATACAATAGATTATTCCTTGATGCCATCTTTAGCAATTAATACATGCATGAATATATAATTAAAATTAAACTAGAAAACATGGGTCTAAGGGAAGACATATTGTATAATGGAGAAAATAGTGATTTCTTAGGTGTGAAGGGATTATCCCTTCACCAAGAGAAGGCAACATTCTCTTTCTTCTCTCTCTCCTCGAACTCAACAAAAATCCTATGTGGCACCTCAAGGGAAGGCTGACATCACCCTATTAGAAATGCCCTAAAAGGTCTCATTTAATTCGGGACTACAATTAGATAAGTTCATGTATATTTATGCTTAAAGCGATCTCTTCAATTTATGTAGTGCGTTCAGCCATTCTCCTATCAAACACATATCATTGCGTGCGAGTCATATTGCCTAGCATATCGCAGTTGCCTCCGCATACAGCTATTCCTTCGTACCCGCATCTAAACCATGCATTCAACCTCCAGCAACGTTAGTGTCACGACCCTGATTTTCGGAGCCGTGAGATAATGCCCGCAATTGCTCAGGAGTTTCTCAATTGCAGACGCAGAGTAGTTACATTGTCAACACAGCGTTAAACATCCAAACTTTATTACAGGACAGGAAATTAAGTTTAACAGCGGTTGATTTTACAGTAGACTGGGGTATCCGAGCCCAAAACTTACAACCAAAAGGGACCTATACCACAGGCGCCTCGAGCGCGGATAAGACCTAGGACTCGTATTCATCGCCATCGAAGTGTCTTTCATCATAAGGTTCTTAATCTTCCAGCAAATCTATGATGATTGGTGTAGTAATGAGTACATGACATACTTAGCATGCCACATTGGGAAAGTGCACTACATAGCTACATGTTCTGAATCTTAAAGGAGGGGTATACGGCTTAGCATTTGGTGAACGCATAATTTTAATCTCCACCTTAATATTTAAAATCTCTTCATTAAAACATTTCAACTATAAATCATCGTGTTTTAGCAACCCTGCTAGGTCATTGTCAAATTCAACTAATCATTATCAATTTCTACTTGTGCCTTGTACTGAGAATCACTTCTAAACACAGCTCCATTAACCGGGAGCACGGCGTATTCGAATACCATTGGAATTAACTCTACAGAGTAGCTCAGCTTTACCCACACGATACCCATACCTCTTAGTGTCACTGCAAATCTACACACGCCCATCGGTACGTCAACAGAGGTAGGTTAACTAGGCTCTTTATCTACTCTATCTTTTGAAGTTCCTACCTAGGAACACTACATCACTCGCTCTCCTGGGAGCTGACAGGTCAGTGTCAACTTCACGATCCGGGAGTTGGGTGAGTTCCAGTTATAATTTCTCAATAAATGGCCTATCACCTCATTCGCTTCTGCGGGCCTTCCAGAGATGAGGAACGGCAAGCTATTCTGTAATTGTTCAGCAGATAGAGCAAATTTACTAGGCCAAGTTTGACAAGTCAAACATGTGGTTAAGCAGTTCTGTGTTCACCACTTAGCACAAGGGTCTTGTCCTTAACTGCCCTGAGTAAGGTAATCTACCTATTACCCTTACTCCACGGAAGGGGTATGGCTACACAATCAATACATGAAGGGCCCCATCTTCTCTGTCCCCAACCGTTGGTGATTCCTTTTCAATACCACGTTCTCCGAGTTTGGACTAGGGTTACCAATATTCGTGGATACCGTCTAGCCTAGCCTCTAATGCCGGTGAAGGATACTGATATGACTTATATTTATTCTAAGGTCTTGAAGGTGAATATGGCCTACAAAAATTAACTGGGGTTGTGGGGTATTAGGTGTTAACTACACAATCATGTCATTCAAAAATATCTCATATAAAATTAATATGCAAAAAGGTAATTGACTAAACTAGTAATACAATAAATAGAAAGGCATGTGGGCTCAACATGAACAAGAAGTATGACTTGCCTACTGCACCGACGTCTATCGGATCATTGTCTTCGGGGAGGTCTTCACCGTCGGGTTCCTTTCCAAGTGTCGGATCGTCATTATCGTTCCCTAGTTGCCAAAAAGATCCAAACAAACATATATAAGTCCGGGCTTGACAAATGCGAGCTGAGAGTAAAATGTAAATAATTTGAAAAATAATACTAGAAATAGGAAGTGGGTGTGTGTGAGGTTGGAATTGGGATATTGAAAAGATGGAAGGAGGTATATGACGCGAGTTAGGGCTTCAGAGGGAGAATCAGAATATATGTGGGATAAGAGGGTTTTGCAGTTTTGAGTGTTAAAAAGGTGAGAATCTAGATCAACGGTGTGGATAATTGGAATCGTGGCGTCGAGACGATCGAAATAGTATATAATAGTATTTTTAGGGTTTTGGGCCCGATGGGTCGGGCTGGGCCCGCAAAAATTGTATTGGGCCCATTAGGGTTTTTGGGCTAGGCCGAGTTGGGTCTGGGCTAGGTTGGATATGGGTTGCGGGTTTCAGATGGGCTCAAAGTGGGTTGGGTGATGGGCTAGAAATGGGCTTAGGCCCAACAGATAAAGAAAAATAAAAGGAAAATAAAAGAAAAAGAATTTCTATCCTAAATGGGCTCAGCCCATTACGACTGGAACCGGCCCAAAAGGGACTGGGCCGGCCTACTAAGGAGAAAGGGCCGGTGGCTCCGATGGGAAAAAGGGGAGAACAGGGGAGGAGATGGCCGCCGGCAACGGGGCTCGAATTCGTCACTGGTGAGGGTCGCCGGCAGCAATTGGTTGCTCCGGGAGGGTCTAAGGAGGCAGGGGATTCCATTTTTGGGGGAGGAGAGGAGGAGATGCTACTGGATTCGGGGGTGGCGACGGGGTGGGCGCTCGGGCTCACCTTACCGGAGATGGAGGCGGTGGTGGTGGGTCCCCGGGGCTTGGGAAGGGGAAGGAGTGTTGTCGGGGAGATGAGGAGGAGGTGGAGGAGCTCGTGCGGTTGAAGGGGAGAAGCGAGGGAGCTCGAGAGTGTTCGTGGTGAGGAGAAGGGAGCTCAGGAGGAGTCGGCCGGATTTATAGGGGCGGAGGTCGGTCGCGAACCTTGGGTTTGATGCGCCGGGAGGTCCCAAGGAGATGAGCTCGCCGTCGACCCGGGCTCCTGCTGCGTCTTCACGTGGACCGGCAGGCGAGTTGGCTCAGGTGGCGAGCTCCGGCAGGCGGTACAGAGAGTGAGGGAGGGCGGTGTTAAGAAGGGAAGAGCGGCGGGGTAGAGCGGAAGAAGAAGGAGGCGACGCGTGGACTGGCGATATCAGGGGCAGCGCCGCTGCAGAGGAATGGGGCCTACCCCGTTACCGGCGTCGAGCTGAGGGCGGTGCGATGGGCAGAGGTGGTTCGACAGGCGGCGGCGACGGGGAGACGGAGATGAGGCGGAGTTGGGCCAGATGGGCCGAGGGAAAAGAAGTGGGCTGAGAAAAGAGATGAGGCCCAAAAAGGATTTCGAAGTTTTAAATGGTTTTAAAATTTGAAATTTTTTCACACTGTTACAGTTAGTAGGAGCGGTTAGGCCAAAAGAAAACATCACAATTCTCCCAGCAAAATGAGCTAAGAGGCATTGGAAAAACAAGCGTGTAATTGTTTCATCAGCACTGCAGTAGAAACATTCCTTAGTCCTCTCTCAATATGTTTTACACATGTTGTTCTTGCTTAAACTCACCCCTCTACTTAAGTACCACAGAAAATTTTGATCTTTTATTTTCCTATCAAACACATATCATCGTGGGCGAGCCATACTACATAACATAACGCAGCTGCCCCTATTTCATACCTGCATCCAAATTAGCCATGCAACCAACCTCCAGCAACATCAGTAGGAGGGGTTAGGCCAAATAAAACATCACAATTCTCCAAGCAAATGAACTAAGGGCATGGGAAAAACAAGTGTGCAATTGTTTCATCAGTGCTGCAGTAGCAACATTTCTTATTCCCCTGTTTTACACATATTGTCTTTGGTTAAAATCACCACTCTAAGTATCACAGAAAAAATTAATCTCTAGAGGCCGATTAAGTTTCAAAACAAGTGATATCTGAATCTGATATCAGCACTTAAAAAAACCAAATACATTGAGTGAACAGAAAAGTACCCACTCTGCAACAACCGCCATCTGAAAACATCTCTCTCATTAGTGAGATTGATAGAAGAGCATCTTATCACCAACTCGCACCAAGCATTCAAATTATCCCTAATCAAAGTTCTTCTAAAGGCAGATTAAAGATATTTGTCTCCATTACCTTGGCCACAGTTATATGTTTCTTCTTGGTGATGTTATATAAAGAAGAGTATTGCCAGCTAATTGACTGGGCTCGCAACCAAGTGTCTTCTCAAAATCTCACTTACCATCATTTGGAATGCGCCCCAAGATGAAAACTTTGCTTGACCTTCATTGTGTCAGCCCAGAGATGGAAATCCCCACATATATACTCTAATTCTCAACATACGTTCTAATTCTAAGTTTTTTTTAATTCCCATGTTTTAGAACCACGCGTTCCAGTGAGACCTAAGCCTAGAAAATTTATCCTTGTGGTGCTTGTAATCTGTTGATGTAGTTCGTTTTTATAAGAAAGCCCGTGGATATGTACTTCCTCCAAGGTAAAGCTGTGAGCATTGGGCAGAACTACACCAAATTGCAGGGAAAGCTATTATTTATCTAGATCTATACCACTTTATAATATTGGAATTGGTGAGTGGTGTCACATTTTAATTTCCCTTTTAGTCCTCTAACAACCCTCTAACAAAGTAATCTATATCTACAACTAACTCATCAATAAACTCACACCACAGTCCACGTCCATTCCTAATCTATTCCGAGTCGCCCACAAGCTGCTCCATCATCTCGCACCTGTATCCAAACCCCTCTCCTCATCGGGAAAAAGGCGTATTTAGCCCCCCCGCCGAGTTCTAATGGCAAAAATAGCCCCCCATCGGAGACAAGAGCAAAACTGTCCCCGCGACGCGCCGGGCACGTGACACGTGCCTAAATCGCGCCGGGGGCCTGCGAGCGGCGTCGATCGCGCGTCCGACCCACGATGGAGTCTGGCCGCCCCAGGCCCGCGACGCAGGCCGCAGCTCCAGGCCCGTGACGGGCTAACGCCATCAACGATAGCGTTTAAGTCCGCGCGCTAACGCCAATGGCAGTGGCGTTCGTCCGTGGTTGACGTGGCAAAGCTCCGAACGCCGTCTCCACTAGCGTTTGCACCCTCTACCCAAACACCATGTGATCTGGCGTTTGCCCCCCAGACCACAATTGTTGCTGATTGCATCTAGCTAGCTGGTTAAAATCTTAGCAGAAGGTTTTTCAGTTTATCGCTGACACCAAGAAAAACTGAAGGTAGGCGTTGATAATGAGCTACTCAACCTGTGATCACTATATTATTTGTTTCAATATTCATTATCACACAGGTCCGGGTCAGTTTTGAACCCCCCAAGTTTTTCCTGATTCATGTGAGAGCTAAACTGTCTTCTCTGAAATTCGTGTGTTCCGTTCTTCCAATCTATACATGGATACAAAGTTCAGGTTAAAACAATACAAAGTAGCTGATGTTATTAGCATTGCTGGCAGATGATAAAAGTACGAGTAGCCAAAAAAAAGTAGCAAAGCAAATATGTGTTCAGGTGAGAGGGTGATTTTTCGGTTTTTTCCTTGAGACAAGGGCATGTGGTGCCTGATTACTTCGGTCAGTTATTACTCACCGGTGCCCGTTGCTGCGGTCGCTCTGAGACATGAGAAAAGCCTGCACCAGTCAATCACTGCCTCTGTCAATCGTGGACCAAATTTGCATGAAAATCACTGTAAAGAAAACGCAACGCACGCATGCGTCAGAGCTTTCTTGCTACTGCTATTCTTTTTTACACTGATGTTGGATCTTTCTTGCCATGTGTTTCACAATTGTGGTCTGGGGGGCAAACGCCAGACCACATGGCGTTCGGAGCTCTGCCACGTCAACCAGGGGCAAACGCCACTGCCATTGGCGTTAGCGCGCGGACTTAAACGCCATCGTTGATGGCGTTAGCCCGTCGCGGGCCTGGAGCGCGATGCGGCCTGCGTCGCGGGTCTGGAGCACGGCCCGGCCTCCCCCAGGCCCGCGATGCGGCCTGCGTCACGGGTCTGGAGCGCGGCCCGGCCTCCTTCGCAGGCCAGGGGCGCGGCCTCAGGGCTGGGCCCGCGACCGGACTCCGTCGCGGGTCGGACGCGCGATCGACGCTATTCGCGGACCCCCGGCGCGATTTAGCCACGTGTCACCTGCCCAGCGCGTCGCGGGGATAGTTTTGCTGTTGTCTCCGACGGGGGGCCATTTTTGCCATTAGAACTCAGGGGGGGCCAAATATGCCTTTTTTCCTCTCCTCATCCACCTTCACGATAGCAATCCGCGAAGCCCCGCACACGCCTCTCCTGTGGCTACGCCTGGCATCATGGGGCGCCGAAGCGGATGAGGAGTTGGAGGAAGGGGAGGGCATGGCCGGAGGTACGAGCGGCCGGGGGGCGCCTACAAAGACTGGGGCATGTGCAACTGTCACCCCGACTACCAGCCCCGTTGCAGTCTCTGCCCAGACCACTGTCCTCGCCGCAGTCCTCACTGCCGCTCACCGGACTACAAGTCCTGCCACAACCATTCCCAGGACCAGAGCGGTTTGAGCTATCGGAGTCGGAGGCGAGGCTGTCCAAGGCCATCAGTGACATGATCCTAGAAGGATGCACCTACGCCATCATCCTGCTCACTGGCGTCCACTCCAAGCCCCTCACCAAGGTCTGTGAGTACTGCACGAAGCACGCGAGGGCGAGGGTCGTCGCCGGTAGTGACAACCCCGACCCCAACTCTAGCACCTCTGCGACCAGCGACTCCTCCCCAGCGGCCAAACTAGAGAAGTGGGATAAGGAGTTCATCGGCAGCCTCAGGGTGGAAGGCCTCTTTGACATGATGTTGGCTGCCGGCCACCTCGAGCGCACCGGGCTCGTCGACGTCACCTGCCAGGCAGTCGCCAAAAAGATCAACTGCAGGACCACCAAGCAGATCCGCGCCACCTTCAACATCGTCAACAAATTTCACCAAGGAGGAGGAGGAGGAGAAGATCCGCAAGGAGCACGCCTGGGCCTTCATGGATTAGGAGCTCTCTCCAAAGCCGCATATTGCTGCACTTGCATGTCCTTAGATCTGCTGATCGAGTGCCAACCCAGTGGTGTTGCCATCTTAAAATCCTTGTCTGTTTGGTTGCTTTTAGTTTTCTCTAGTAGATCTAGTTTGATCGAATTAATCGACTTGCTTGGCTTCCGTGCATCGTGCCCAAGAAGAACAGAACCGGATATGGTTGCTCTTTTGTTTCCTCTGTAAATTTAGTTTGAGTTTTCATGCATCTTGTCAAGGAAGAACAGGACCGGATGTGTTTTTGTTGGAGGTTTTGAACTACTTGATTGCATGACATGAAATGAATATTCTACTCCAGATTGCATGTCGTTGTCTCTAGCTATATGGCATTGTTGCTGTTATGATTATTTACAGGTGGGTCATCTGGGCTCTGGACCCAAAAGATTTGGTTGCAGCAATATACACTGGGGATATGATGTGGTGGTTCAATTAATTGCAGATTTTATCTTGCTCATGTATTTGCACTGAGTGTGACTTAGACTCTTAGAATACCTAAGTTATTGCTTGCGTTCCGAGGAATTGAGCAGACCAAAATGTCGTTGCCATCCTCTTATCCCTGTGAAGTGTGTTCTTCAAATGGTGAAAAGGATATACACACTCAGAAGTGAATGTTTGGTTGAAACATTTCCATATAATTGTTTTGCATTCTTTAGTGTTCTGCACTCTTAAACAGTATTGATCTACTTGTGCTATTTGGTAGATACATTCCTATGTATTTCTTCATTTTTTTGGATGAAAGGGGCTCATTTCTATGTATTTCTTTAGCATTCTTTCAGTGGTTGATGAGTTAGCATGATCGTGCCAGTGTCCGTTCGGATATGTGATGCACTGTTTTTTTCCTATTATGTGCATGTGTGGTCGCTACGTTTTTTAGCCTAATTTATAGGGACTAGCTATTACTTATGCAATTGCAAAGAAGTCTAAATTAGCTCTGTTTTTTTGAGTTTCTATCGCGGCATGTGAAATTTCACTTGACATCATGTGGATTGACAGAGACATGTCATACAGTTACATCGCCGGACCTATCTACAAAACCTAACCTATGCAGCCACCTAGACCCATCAATGCAAGTAGGTGGAGAAATGGAGACAGCAAGCACCAACATAGAAGGAGGGAGAAGGAAGGAAGGAGGAAGGAGAGAAGTGGGCATGAGGGGAAGAGAAAGCCTGTCTAAACTTGTCGCCACCTAGCTTCCCCTGCTCCTTGCCGCCATTAGTGGCACCGATACCCATCACCTCGACCTCCTCCTCCTTGCCGTTGTCGTCGGCCACACTGGCCTCCTCCTCGTGCTCACGGTTGCCTACCAGATTTCGTGCCACCGTCGTTGTAAGCAAGGACAAGGGGTTGGACAGGAACACAGCTGTGCGAGAAAGGGGATCAAGAGAAGATGCTATGGCAACAAGCCATAACGCTCGGACATAAGCAGAATGGAATTTACACATACCGGTATCTGTGTTTAGGGAATCCAATTGCGGATGATTTCAAACAAACATAATCGAACATATTCAACTAACACTGTAATATGATTATGTCTAGAAACACCCAACCAAACATCTTCCTAGCTTCTAGAGCTTCCCCGGCAAGAGAAGCAAGGCGCGCGGAGAAGAGCAGGATGTGGCCGTCGGTGATGAGAACCAAGGAGCGGAAAGGAGCATGACGTGGTCGTCAAGGACGGCGACTAAGGAGAGAGGGAGAGAGACAAAGAGACTTGCCTTTTGTACATATTCACTTTTATGAAAATTTGGCTGATTGTCGGTTCAAGTAAAGCTTATGTGTTGAAACAAGTTTTGATACTCATACTGATTTGAGGTTCCATTGCAATGCACGGGCATTCGGCTAGTAACATCATAGTAGATATGTTCATGATTGAAAATGTGAGAATATGAATAAGAATAAGCCTAGAAAATATGTCCTTGGAGTGCTTGTAGTATATATATTGATGTCATTCTTTTATGGGACTTTACATATATGTCATTCGTCTCAAAGCTAATTCAACTTTTGTCGTTGCTTCTTGGCTAATCATAAGAATATCACAGTCCCGTAAAATTGGCTAATCACAAGAGTATCACTGTTTCATTAATTTCTTTTACATATTTGTCATCTCGCACCATTACCATCACCTCAGTAGCTGTTGACTGAGTCGAGCCATGTGAAAGGAGTACTTAAATACCATGATGTGCAGTTTATTTAAAAAATTGGAAAGTGTCTCTTATATATTTTAAAAAAAACCCAAAACTCTCACAGGTACATATGAAAATGCATTATGAAAGGCAAATTTTTTGTGAAAAATCGATGCAATTATGTTCCGTACAAAAAAGAAATACATAAATTCTGGTCTATTTGAACATTGAATTTGTTTTAGTTTCACTAAACACAAAAATACATATTTTTGCACGAAATTTTGCATGTATAAATATTTGGCAATATTTACATCTGGTACAATTTTCTGCTATTTGGAAACTATTTTTTTGCAACATACAACAAAGAGCACATAAAGGTATTTTATACTTTCGCATGGTCTAACATCACCAATAGCCTTTCGAGTGGCTCATTCGGACGGTAATGATGCAGGATGGCAAATATGTAAACTAAATTAAGAATCAGTCGCATTCTTATAATTAGCTAAAAGGAAATGGTTGAAGTTGAATTAACTTTGAGACTAGTGGCGCATGTGTAAAGTTCTCTCTTTTTATTAAGGAAAGCCAGTGGATGTACTTCCTCTAAGTAAAGGTATGGGCAGTGGTCAGAATTAGGCCAAATTTCATCCCGCAGCTTGTTAATTCTCGGGAGAGCTAATATTTATCTAGATAACATTGCAATATATGTTGATGATCTAACATTACATCATTATGACTCTTTCCGACTTTAGGATGGGTCTAAAATTTGACATTGGGAGGATATTTGATTAGAAGACACCTTTCTCTCTATTCAGTAACCCGTGGTTATTTAATATAGCACATGTCAATCTGGTCGGACAAAATTTGGTTGATCTATACGATCTTCTACCACACTTGTACCACACGTCCCTCAGTCCAACGGACTACATGTAGGGACGGACTTATATGGAATCTTCACTAAAGTGGAGAATTTTCGTCTCTTTGTAAGCTAGTCATGTGTGCTAGGACGTGCTAATTACGAATTTGACGATGAATAGTATAGTATCCTATATACGAGGAGGTATCCGTATACGATTCTCTAGACTATCGGAATCAGAATACGTATCCGATAAGGATCCTTAGGAGATAATGTAACCCCCCGTAAGGAGGGAGGACACCCCTTAAACTAGGAAGTCAATCCCGACGTTTAAGGAAGCTAGAGTTCTACTCGGGTATAAGTCCATGTCCGGTATGACTCGGAGAGCCCCCTATAAAAGGATCAGCAATCCCATAGGGGATGACAGGTCAAGTTAGATCTAAGAAGGCTGAAGCCTGAAGCCATCCAGAAGTCCTAGCAATTCCCATGAGAAGACCCGCTGCCTCGAAGGAGTCGAGCCCCGTGGAACTAGTCGAAGTAGCCTCCGATTAGGTTTAGGATAGCCACTAACATACACATCTTTTGTAACATACTCTTTGATCAATATATACGAACAAGACGTAGGGTTGTTATCCTGAGAGAGGCCCGAATCTATATAAAAAGGGCATTTCCTTGTTGTCAGATCTCTTGGCCTTGTGTCCTAGGGGTCCCTACCCAACAACAAATCTCTGTCTCACGACTATCGTAAGATCGGCGGTTTACCAATCGTCGACAGATGGCGCCGACCATGGGGACCTCTCCGGCTCAAGCCGTCAAGGAAGTATCGGAGTTGGCAAGATGTGCAACTAGTCGCGATCAGCCCATGACGCCGACTGCACGGCCCTCCTCGGTCCGACCCGAGGAGGAAGATGCAGGTTCGGCGGGGGATCCGATCGCTCTCACGCGACATATCGGGTATTCAGATCTGGGCTTCTACGACAACTTCGGCCAGATAGATCTGTACCCGGCAACCAACCGTGTAGATCTTGGAGAATACGTCTCTGGCGAGTACTCGGATTGCGAATCTGATCACTTCAGGACTGAGTGCGCCAGGGCCTTCAGAGGAACGTTGGTGCTAACCGACGATTCCCAGGCAGGAGCGACTAGCCCGATGTCTGGACTGTCGCCTGTTGAAAGTGCATCTAGTCCCAAGGAGAGTGGAAGGATGATTATCTAGCCCCAAGGTTTGGTTTTGATGGTTAATGGCAACCCTCACCTGTATCTAACGTTTACAACGAGTGTGAACAGGAGTTCAGATGAACAAGTGATCGATCAAGACAACATCTGACTGATAATGAGGCCTAAAAAGAGCAAGGAACCCTGAAGGTCAAAAGGGCTAGCTGAGCTAGTCTCCTGAGGCTCAGTTGCGAGGAAGCCGAGGCTGTACTCGAGGGCAAGCGAGGTGATGGTGGCTTGATGGAGTTCAAGGACCGTGACTGCAAGCTGGATAAGACCTGGAGGAGCTAGGAAGCTGGTGGATCTGCGTCAAGGGGTTCGCTGTGCGTCTTCAAGGGCTGCCATCTTCAGTTGTTAGCTTGGAACCAGTGCCAAGATTCTGAGCGAGCTGGTCAGTGGCAGTGGTGAGTCCATTGTCCTCCTGAATCAGTTTAAGGCTTGTAGTGAGCCGGCCTGTGTTGTGCTCAGGTGCTGCCTGAGGCAACCGAGTCCACCTGAGTTTGGCATCTGAGACTCAGGTGGGTAGCTCAGCCGTGGTTAGTAGGTTACCAAGTGTATGTTAGCTGAGTCTCAGATAGGTTTGTCTGGTGGCTCTTTGTCTGACGTGGTATGAGGGTAACGGCTAGCTGCCAGGGACTCTATAAATAGGGAACCTGGGGAGGTTTCGACCTTAACCTTTACCTCTACCATAGCAAGCACCCTGTTGTTGCAAGAAAGAGCTCTTAGTCTCCGAGAGAGCGTTGCCGGCGTGCATCCACCGTGAGAGAGAGTTGCTTTACATCTTGAGTGCTTTAGAACTGAGTGTTCATGGTACTGGTTCCTCCAAGAGACTGAGAGAGCTCTTGGTGTTCGTCTGCTCCAAGACCGGGAAGTTGGAGTCGTTGGTGAGCAAGCCAAGTCTTGTGTGGCTGCCTCCAAGCGTTTGTGAAGGCGATTTGGGTCTGCCTGTCTTGCTGCGGTGAGATCAAAAGGATTCCACACAAGATAAGTGAACGAGGAAAGAGCACGGTTCAGTGCCGGCTGTGAAAGCAGCTTCCTCAACGGAGACGTACCACTTTGCATAAAGTGGGAACTTCGGTAAAACAAACCTCTGTGTTTTCTTGCTCATTTGTATGGTTTGCTTTTACTTGTGCTAATATTTAGTACACTCTCTGCTGCACTCAACTGAGTTTCCCACCTGAGACTCAGTTGACACTAATAGCAAGTTGTCTCCTTTACTATTCTGTCTATCTGTTGCACACAACTGAGTCACTCACCTGAGACTCAGTTGACACATAGTTGTCTCTGCTCTGCTCTGCTTGCTTTTACCTGAGTCATCTACCTGAGAGTCAGTTGCTTGAGTCAATTGCTTTCATCTTGGTAGGATTGGCCTATTTATTTTAAGTAAAGCCCATTAGGTTTTAAATTTTTAGAGCCGACTTATTCACCCCCCCTCTAGTCGACTCCTGAGATCCTTTCACCTGTGACTTCTGATCGCCCAAAACGATCAAGATCTCGATCACAGTATCCCTCCCGATGAGGAAGACAGATGGAGCGGAACTACACCTCATCTAGTCCAGACCCTCGAGTGGTTCTCGCGATCCATGACGGTTGGGAAGATCTCGAGGACCTGGATCAGTATGGGGGCTCACAACATCGAAGCCCGATGGCCACTCCCCGCGGGAATGGGAGTATGCCTGCGGCAGCAAACGTAACCCCTCAAGGGACGAGGGTATATGTGTCCCGTACTACTCGAAGACTCGCCGAGGTGCACAATCTGCTGTCATGACCACCGGCGGTAGATTTGACAACACCCGATGGAGTACAATGGCTACAACGGTTGGGGGCTGAACTACCGCAGGCCCAAGCCTAAGCTGAGTCTTCTCGACTCCAGTCGGTGACACATAGCTCCAACCGAGGGAAGACCCCTCTCCGACAAGAGGAAGCAGACGGAGAAGGACAACATCCTAAAAATAGGTCCCACCGGGAGGAACAGCGTGTCGACCTTCACGACACGCTCAACGAGCGCCGATCCCAAAGGCGCCAGTGAGAGCAATCTCCTCCTCAGAGAGACCACAGGCACCACGCTAGTAGCCGGGGACGATCTCCAACACCGAACAACAGTGAGAACGCGCCTTATTGGAGAACCATCAACGGATGCCAAGCGCTGTCCCAGGAGCTCTGACATGTGTGCTGGCCGTCTTGCTTCAAGCCTGGGGCCCTAGAGTCGTATGATGGCACCACGAATCCTGCAGGGTTCCTGCAGATTTACACTACGACAATCGAGGCTGCAGGCGGGAACGAGAAGGTCATGGCCAACTACCTCCCGACCGCTCTCAGAGGAGCAGCTAGGACCTGGTTGACGAACCTACCCCCAGGAACGGTCCGCTCCTGGGGATAGCCACTACCTCAGGAAACACTATCACTGACGGGCGCAAAACGATAATCTCTCACGGGTTCCGAGCCTGTCAGTAACCACCTGTCAGTGGAAGTTATACTTCTACTGACGGGCGGAGGGCCCATCAGTAGATGTGCACTTTCACTGACGGGTTCATACGGCCCGTCAGTGGAAAGACCTCCAGCACTGCCCGGGTGGCATCCTGAGAGGACTTCCATTGACGGGCGTGTAACATGCGCCTGTCAGCAGTAACTCTTTCCTCTGACGGGTACATGTCCTCCTGTGCCCGTCAGTGGAAGTATTTTTAAACTTTTTTTTAACATATCTGAATAGCATATATAGCAATTAATATGACAAAAATGAAGCATATATAGCATTTAATATCACAAATATGAAGCACATATAGCAATTAATATCACAAATATTAAGTACACATATAAAAGCAAGTTTACAACGAATTAAAACGACAAACAAATGAATTTAATAATGTTTATTTTCACTAGCCCTACTCTAGGTCTATGATGCTTGGCTAGTACTTGCAGGGCGGCGGTAAGCGGGTAATTGGACTCCCGCGTAGAAATCCCCGCTTGGCCGAATGACTTCGTTGTTGATAACGTACGCGAAGGTCTTCTGGATGCGGGCAAAGTCCTTCCTCCAGTCGTACTTATCATCGCCCAGGTCGTGTATGAAATTATTGAATTGATCCTGGCTCCATTGCGGGTTGTGGGATATGAGGAACGCGTCTATGTGAGCGCAGACGTAATACCCACATGTAACGCTATTTTCTGACTGTTGCCTACAAGGGAAGTTGAATTTGTGGATAAGCTTTTTGCTCTTGCATTCTGCTCCTCCCCCTCGCAAGTTGTATTCCCAAAAAGCGGCTTCCAGAACTTCCTTGATTCCTGAGTAGTCTCGCTTGGCACTTCTTTGGGAATCAAAATAGTATATCATTCTTGAAGGCTTGTGGATGACAATGAGGATCCAGTGGTCGCTGCATAAAAGGTAACGAATGAATATAAACAGACGGAGATACATCCTTGAGAAAAGCAAACTAGACACAGTAGTAAGTAACTTACGGGCGGTTGTAGGGCATGAGTACGTAGTCCTTGTCCTTATGGTACATCAATCACTCAGTGATGAAATTTATTAGGACCGGCTTCGCTTCTTGTACATAGTAGTCGTTCATGATGACCGGATCCATTATTCTGAAAGCACAGTTGGGCAGACACCTACTCTCTTGGGCTTGGTGACGTGCCCACAGCTTGACGAGCATGGTGTCGAGCCGGAAGAGGTTGAACAAATTAAAGATATCTTCAAAATTGATGTCGAAGGTGTCATGCTATCTGTCCAGGAAGAAACCGTAATCTTTTGGCACCTCGACCTTAAAGTATACTTCATAATCATCTCGATTCCGTGACCTCATCATGATTGTGTCATGGAGAAGTTTCATCTGTGCCGGCAACCTTTGCACCTCGTCATCTGGGAGCAAGGGCTCACCTGCCTCGTACACTTCCCGTCGAGGCTTCTTGACAGTTTCGGCAGATGTCTTGAAGGATAGGGCTTTTCTCTTGCTTTCCTTGCTTGCCTCCTTCACAGCGATGCCACCCCGTTTGTGTGCTCTTTTTCTTTTCCTCTCCGGCTCTGGAGAGGAGGCCCTCTTGCCTCCCGTCAACGCTTCGCCCACTGCGGCATTGAGCGTGCTTGGAGAGAAGACCTTCATTCCTGCTGCCTTCGCGTCGTGGTGATGCTTGGAGCGCCTTTCGCGGGGCGGCGAGTCCGTCTTGAGTTGCTCCTCCTCTTGGGATGGAAGGATCGTCGTGTGTTGTTGCCCGGGAAGATCGTCGTCCCGATCATCGAACGAAACCGGCGTACTGCACAGGCCGAGCGGAGACGGGCCGGCTCCAGTTGATGGAGAGGGGATGGTTGACGTACTAGGAGAGGACACCCCGGGGATAGTTATCTGGCTCTTCGGCCACAGGATGTAGTACCCCTTACAGTCTCCTAACTTTGTGACATCCTTTTCAGGGGCGATAGGGACTGCGACGTCACTGAACTCGGCGACGATGCGGTCCACCTGCACTCTTGCCATGTGGGAAGTTATAGCAACGTTGTGGCATGTCGCGCCCCCTACTGTAATGTATTCCGTCAATAGCAGAAAGAGTAAAGATCAATGAAGACCTCCGGTTTCTTTTATTCAGTATAGATTTGTTCGGTCCGGTTCGACCACTTGCAGACCAGTTTTCTAGGACTCTGTTCCGGTTCCAGAAACCCAAAATAAGTTTCCAAATTCTGGTTCAATTAGGTTCCCAAATTTTCAAAAATAATAATAATAATAATAATAAAGCATAACAAAATGTAATATGGAGCATGTATGTATAAGACCAGAGCACTTCCTCTACTTCATAAAATACTTCCACCCATTTCAGACCCTCTGCACTCAAATATATTCAAATACATATATATATACCGTATGCGTATCATCCCCGATTTGGTTCAGATCGGTCAACGAGTTCTCACCACAACCCTAACTTGTTGGCTCCAATAGCGCGTTAAGAATCCAATGTTTTATGCTCCAAACATAAAAGCTGTAAAACCTTAAAGCTCCTGTATTCCTTGGAGTGAAGTATTTTTACCATGCTATTGTAAAATCTTGCCCCTAAAACTTTCGTCTAATCCTATAGAAGTTTTGAGACATGTTATGCCCTCCGAACCCAACCAAAATATGAGAACCTAGATCATTCGCAGTGTTAATACATCCTCGACCAAATAGGCTAGGGTTTCTGATTGTACAAAAAACCCTTATTTCTTACGAAGCTAATTCCTTCCGCCTCGTTGCAAATCCTAATAAACCACTAGGACCAGATCATGTAATTATAAGTTCATGAGTGTGTGCTGGTCTTATTTGGTTCTTCCTCGTGTCATTGCTTATTTGATGTTATCCGACGTGTAGATGCGATGTTACCAGGTACCGCAGTGAAGTGTCACCATGACGAGCCGAGATCGAGACTCGGCCAATATGCCAGGCAAGCATTCCCACTTTGATCATGTCGAATCCCATATGTGTGAAATTTAATTATTTTGTTTGCGAAACTTGCATGCTATGTGGATATCAACGGTATTTTATGTAGACCTAATTATACCCCGTAGCTGCATATGACTTAGGTTCGAATAACCGATCCTTGTAACCCTAGAAATATTAGTCGGTTGTTCCACGACCAGCAAAAGTATTAGGACTATAGGCTTTAGCCCTGCTTAGACCCGCTTTAGTTCAAAACTAAATATTTGATCGGTGTTCACAAAAACCCTAGGACATGGGAAATAAAACCCTCGGATAGCATGTGTTATCCGAGGTGGCATTTGAAAGAAAGGTTTGTCAAAACCCAAATAAAACTGGAGATGATTTTGATTCGGGTGAGAATGCTAAGGGCAGCCTGGGGCTGTAGAGTATCTGATGGTGGCATGTTCGTCCGGGACGAAGATGGGTCGAGAAATGGAGTCTTGCTCGAATCAATTAAGGACCGAGCCTAAGTGCCGCTAAAACCAGTTCCCTCACTGTACGTCCACATGTCCTATATGGGAAAGGACTTGGCTTGGTACCCCGGCAAGTATTAGGGTATGGACCCGTGGGAAGTAGAAAACATGTGCTAGGTGTTTAAAGTCCTAGAGATCCACCACCGCTGGGCGGTTGGGGTGGATGTGACACAAAGGTAGGGAGTCCCATTTTTGGTCCGGGACGTAAAAGTTAGGTTACCACCACTACTACAAAAAAGGTCATCCACTATATCTTATCACTGACGGGCAGGAAAAAGCCCGTCAGGCTTCTTACCTATTACTGACGGGCAGCCAGATACACGTCAGTGGTGACTCTATCAGATGTTCCGTTTTAGGGGAGAAAAGTTAGCACTAACGGGCACAAAGTCGGCCCGTCATAATGACTTCAGCAGAAACACGAGATTTCACGAAAAGTCATCACTGACGGGTCTGAAGTTATACCCGTCAGAGATGTCAAGAATATCAGTGACGGGCATAAAGTCGGCCCGTCAGTAATGACTTCAGCAAAAACGCGAGTTTACACAAAAAGTCATCACTGACGGGTATTAAGATAGACCTGTCAGAGATGTCGAGAATATCACTGACGGGCAAAAAGTCGACCCGTCAGTAATGACTTCAGCAGAAACACAAGATTTCACGAAAAGTCATCACTGATGGGCATGAAGTTTAGACCTGTCAGAGATGTCAAGAATATCAGTGACGGGCAAAAAGTCTGCCCGTCAGTGATGTGAATCCCGCCAACTCAGAAATTTCAAAACCCGAAATTTTCACTCATCACTGACGGGTTAACTTTTTAACCTGTCAGTGATGTGAATCCCGCCCAACTCCGAAATTTCAAAACGCAAAATTTTAGAATCCCGCCGGGTATATAATTCACCTCAGTGCAGCGCACTCCACTCAATTCCACTCAAATCCAGATCCATGTTTTTCTTCATCTCCCTTCCACCCTCCTCCTCTCCTTCCTCAAGCACCCTCCTCAAGCATCCCACCGTCGGATCCTCATGCCCACTACCGGCCCCTTCCCCTCTCCAACTCCCTGGAGTCACGGTGAGCACCCTCCTCTCCTCCCTTCCACCCTTCTCTTCCTTCTCATCCTTCTACTAGTGCCTAAATTTTTTATTTTTAGAATTTTTCTTGTATTTTTTTGTAGCAGCTCTATTCCCTCACGGTTCGGAATCTACAAAAATTACTACATTTGGAGGGGGAAAAGTCAGTCTTAGAGGTCGAATTTGGAGGTGAAAAAATGTACAGGTCTAAAGACAAGTAGATTTTTCAGATGCGCCTCATCGATACGGTCATTTTGAGTGGTCGTGGACCCAAAACGGACACCGTATGCAAAAGTTACAGCCGTTTTAGTGAAACCCTACCCGGCGGTGCCCGGGTAGGGCTTTTTTTTGCGCCTCTGAAAATGTCATCACTGACGGGTAAAATATTTAACCCGTCAGTGATGACCTTTATCAGTGACGGGCAAAATTTCTACCCGTCACTGATGACTAAGTCATCACTGACGGACAAAATTTCTACCCGTCACTGATGACTTTTCTTTGCACATCTGAAAAAGTCATCACTGACGGGTAAAATATTTGGCCCATCAGTGATGACCTTTATCAATGACGGGTAAAATTACCCGTCACTGATAACTTGTGTTACCACTAACGATTGATTGCTGACGGCCGAAAACCCGTCATTGATGTGGGTTTTTGGCCCGTCAGTGTTGACATTTTCTGTATGGAAGCTCTAGTATGGAAGCGGGCGAAGGCCTCATTGTAACAGCCTTGCCGATACACCTCGTGAAGTGTATCCGTATGCGCACGGCAACAAGGGTGACTTACATCTTGTGGGTAAAGCCGTACAACCTCTGCAGAGTGTTAAAAACTATTCAAATAGCCGCGTACTCGGTCATGGACATGAACTGGCAAGGCCACACACTGGTTAGACTAAGTTTTGTTTGCAAAAGCTTGGGAAAGGGATTAAGGACGTGGGCATAATGTGTCCACAGAGTGCAATTTATGCTACACGGTTGGTAGCAAGGAATTGCAGGAGAAGGAGGCCAGCCGTGCTATCCGGGATAGCACGGGCAGAGCACTGCGTTGATGAGGCTAGCTGTACTATCCGGGATAGTACGAGCTAAGAAATGAAATGAGGAGGCTAGTCATACTGCCCGGGGTAGTATGGACTAAGCTATCACTTGAGATGGGAAAGGAGGTAGCCGAGTCTACCTCAAGAGAAATTTTTGTTGCTTTGAATTGCTCTGGTTTACAAAACTGCTTTGGAATCTACTATTCTCGTATTTAAATTGAAAACTTACATTTTCGCACAACAAGCAACTTAGGATAGAGCTATTCCTTGGAATACACCTTACATGAAATATTGCCGTATAATTCTCCTGAGGGAATAGCTTGCGAGTACATTCAATGTACTCACCTGGCTTGTTGATTTGGCTAGACGAAGGAGACATCAATTCTGAAGATACGATTACGATCGCAAAAGCTAGGGCGTAACCCTAGTCAGTTGCCTGTCGGGTATGGCATATTGATGGGCTCCCTCACTGCTTGTTTTTCCGCTGCAAATTTATAGCCATTGGGCTATAGGTATCAGACATTCGACCTTGACGGTCTATTTACTTAAATTCGTATGTATGTCAATGATATACAGGTTAACTTGTGTATCCGCTACTGATCCAGGGACTGGTACAGTAATCACAAGGGAGTATCCTGCCTTAAAACCAAGTACGCCACATGATGCCGAGGTACGCTTCGCACAGGTGTGCGAAGACCGCCAGCATCAGAACCGAGTTCGGGTTGAGATGTATCAACTCGAGCCTGTAGAACTGGAGCACTAGGAGGAAGAAGTGAGAAGGTGGGAATTGGAATCCACACCTGAAGAAATCTGCGAAGACGACGGTCCAGTTCGTATCTGGACTCGGGACCGTCTCCTTCAAGGCCCCCCGATGAGGTACGAATACCTCCGGGAGGATGACCTCCTCCGCCACGAGCTTCTTGAGGGCGGCGGAGTCCATCACCGAGGGCTCGAACTCGGGGATGACGACGATCTATTCTCCCGAAGGATCCTCCGTCGACTTCTTGATCTCGGGGGACTTCTTCGCTTCGCTCTTCTTTCCCATTATCGTTCACGGTGGTCGGCGATGGCGAAGTAGAGATTGGAGACAGGGGCGCAGGGAAGATGGAAATACTAGGAGACAGAGAGCAATGCGGGCAAATCCCCAACCAACTCTCGGTCTCTTAAAAGATTCAATTTTCGCCTGACTGGAGCACGGTTAACGGCACATCTGTTTTATCGCATTAAATGCGGAAAGTTGCTTTCCCCACATGCAAGACGGCGTGCGTTGGAAAATAGGGGTCTGACAAACCCACGACCCCGACGAGCGCAACACGTTTTGGCTAACGTCAGTCGAACAGTAGCGCAGGAAAAGGAAAGATTCTTCATCATCACGTGAAAATTCCGCCACGACGGTTCGGCTTACCAGAAATCTACCAGGTGAATGCGTGTCCGTGATCGATGGATTGGATTAAATCAAAGATGCTTCTAGGGCAAGCTAGCCCAAAAAAAGCCTTGGACTACTTGGAGGTTTTTCCGACAAGGATATCACGACTACCGGTAGAGATAATGCCTATTCGGGATGTTGTCAGCAAAGTACACGATTTCGCCTACTCGGAGTTGCTTCCCGAAAAGAGCAGATTTCCTATAGAACAGTCATGACCTCACTTCACGTACTAATGGGGGGGCTTGACGATGAATAATATAGTATCCCGTATACGAGGAGGTATCCGTATACGATTCTCTAGACTATTGGAATCAGAATACGTATCCGGTAAAGATCCCCAGGAGATAAGGTAACCCCCCGTAAAGAGGGAGGACACCCCTTAAAGTAGGAAGTCAATCCAGACGTTCACTACCTCAGAAAACACTTCTACTACAAGACTATCACTCATGGGCACTAGGAGGCCCGTCGCTGATTAGAGGCAACACTGACGGGCGTGATCTGGCCTGTCAGTAAATGTGATGCAGAAGGCGAGGCAGCCAACTTCTACTGACGGGCGTAATTCACGCCCGTTAGTAGTAGTAGCAAGAGAGGAGAAACTTGGCATCTACACAGACAGCAATCTTCACTGATGGGTGGTTCTATTGTGCCCGTCAGTGAATGTATGATGTCCACTGACGGGTTAACTTACGCCCGTCAGAGAAATGTTGTTCCAGGAATTCCTTCGAGGGTCTACTTATCACTGACGGTCCGCTTTGGTGTGCCCGTCAGTGATAATTATGCACTTATATAAACACAGGAGGCGCCCGCAGCTGGCTGTTGTGCTCGCGCACCTCACACGGCCAGCTGCAAGCCCCTCCTAGACTGCACGCGCGGCAGCATGCTGTTCTCCTCCCCATCCTCCCCCTCCTCCCTCCCTCCTCCCTCTAGATTTAAATCCTAGATCTAGATCTCTCTCAATATTCTCCCTCCTTCTCTACCCCTTTTCCCTCTCTTCCCCCTCCCCTCCTCCCTCCCTCTTCCTCCTAGATATACAATCCAGATCTAGATCTCTTTTAACTCTCCCTCCTCCTCTCCACCCATTTTCCCCTCTCTTTCCTCCTACCCTCCTCTCTCTCCTTACCCTATTCGGAAGGCTCTCGAGTTCGCTCCTTAACGGTGCTATCGAGCTCTCTTTGGTACGATGTAATACATGAAAGAAGAGAATTAATTTTGTGATTATTTTGTTAATTTGGACTATAATCAATTAGTTTGTTATTGTAGGGATCGATGGATCGAAGTTGGATGTACGGTGAAAGGGCAACATGGAGTTTCGTCGATACTTTGAATGAGTTTCTAGATGTGGCCAATGAAGATAGGGAGAAAAAGGGTGCGAACAAGATGTGTTGTCCGTGTTATGTATGCAAGAACACGATAATGTTCAGGGAGAGAGGTATGTTGCAGCTACACTTGTTGACTCGAGGTTTCATGGAAGGTTATACATGTTGGACAAGTCACGGTGAGGAGGCGGAAATTTTAGCTACTCCTGAATGTTTAGAAGAAGAGGACATACATGAAGATGCAGAAGAAGATGAAGACCATATTTCTGAATGTAGGGAAGACTTGACGGGAGAGATGGGGAACAATTTCGCTGAAATGTTGAGGGACAGTCACATGGCGAACCAGGTGGTTGAAGACCCTGAGGATGAAAGAGAGGTTGAAAAGTTTGCGAAACTGATGGAAGACTCGACAAAACCACTGTATCACAGCTGCGATCCTGAGCACACGCGTCTATCAGTCACGCTAGAACTTCTAAGGATCAAGGCAGCCCACAACTGTCCAGAGGGAAGCTTCGATGAGACACTGGCTTACCTTGCAATAGTTTTTCCAACGGAGAATGTGTTGCCTACGAGCACCGAGGAGGCCAAGAAGGTGGTCTGCCTCCTTGGATTGGATGTAGAGAAACTCCATGCTTGTCGAAATGACTACATTATTTATTGCAAAGAGTATAAAGAGCTGCACAAATGTCCGATGTGCAACACATCTCGATATAAGTGGGGCAGAAACCAAGATGATGATGAGGCAGAAATGACGAGTGGTGCCCCTGCAAAGGTTGTATGGTACCTTCCAGTCCTCCCCCGTTTGAAGCGTTTATTCGGTAACAAGAACGAGGCAAAGCTGATGCGTTGGCACGAAGAGGGGCGAAGAAAGGATGGGGTGTTGAGACACCCAGCTGATGCTTGTCAGTGGAGGACAATCGACACTGAATACCCAAATTTTGGTAGTGATCCAAGGAATATCAGGTTTGGTATGAGTACGGACGGAATAAATCCATTCGGCAACATGAGCAGCAGACACAGCACATGGCCCGTTGTTCTTTGGATCTATAACCTCCCTCCATGGTTGTGCATGAAGCGGAAGTACAAGCACCTATCTATTCTCAAGGTCCAAGACAACCTGGAATGGATCTTAACATGTATTAACAACTACTGAAGGATGAACTAGCTACGCTATGGGAAGAAGGGGCTCAGGTCTAGGACGCGGACAGAGAAGAGTTCTTCACTCTGAAAGGCCTGTTGTTCATAACGGTGCAAGATTATCCCGTGTACAGGAACAATGCGTGTCAGTGCACCAAAGGATACGAAGCATGTGTTAAGTGCATGGAAGAAACCACAAGTGTTTTCTTAGAGGGCTCTAGAAAAATCGTGTTCATGGGCCACCGAAGGTGGCTGACCATGAATGACCCATGGAGAGAGGACACGGAAAGGTTCGACGGAACAAAAGAAATCCATCCAAAGCCTCGCGAGAAGACCGGACAAGAAATCTATGGTCTCTTGAATGAAATGGATGAAGTTGAGCCAGGAAAAGGAAAGAAACAACTGCCGGTAAAGGGCGTCTGGAAAAGGAAATCTGTTTTTTGGGAATTGCCTTACTAGCCTCACCTAGACACACGTCACAGCATAGATGTAATGCATGTTGAAAAAAATGTCTACGACAGCTTGCTTGGTTTCTTGCTCAATATTCCGGACAAGACAAAAGATGGACCGAAGGCACGAGCAGACATGCAACACATGAATATAAGACATGAGCTGTGGGCAACCAGAGAAACGAGCAAGACGGGGAAGAATGGTATTAGAGTCAAGACCAGCTGTCCCGCTGTTTGCTACACTTTGAGTAGAGACAAGCTCCATAGCTTCTGCGAATGCCTCTATGGTGTCAAAGTTTCTTGGGTTACTCGGCAAACATCTTAAAACTTGTTGACATGAAGACTCACCGCCTAATTGGCATGAAGTCTCATGACTGCCATGTGATGATCACACAGATACTGTCTGTTACAATTAGAGGTATCATGGAGCCAGGTGTCCGCAAGACTATCACGGATCTTTGTAACTTCTTCAACACTATCTGTCAGAAGTCAATCACGGTGCAACGCTGCCTGAAACTGAAGGCCGAGATCACTGTCATACTATGCGAACTTGAGATGTATTTCCCTCTAGTATTCTTCGATGTCATGGTACATCTCATGATCCATATCGTCCCGGAGATACTGGACCTTGGTCCCGTGTTTTTGCACAACATGTACCCGTTTGAAAGGTACAATGGGGTTATCAAGCGCTACGTTCGTAACAGAGCGCATCCGGAAGGTAGCATTATCCAAAGCTATGCTACCGAAGAGGGCATCGAGTTCTGCACGGATTACATGCGTGATCAAAAACCTATAGGTGTTCCAGTTTTGCGGCACACAGGTAGGCTCGATGGTAAATGTGCGATCGGGCATAAAAATTTACACGTGTATTGATTGGAAAGATCAGATGACTACAACAGAGCACATTTCATGGTGTTGCAACACTTGGCTGTGGTACGGCCTTATATTCAGATCCACATGAAATAGTTGCACGAAGCAAATCCGAAAAAGGGCACAGTTGCACTCACGAAAGAGCATAACGCAAAGTTTTCTGGGTGGCTAAAGGACTATTGGTATGAAAAGGAGCCAACAAATGGAGAAGAAGAAACCGTCTGAATGTTGTCACAAGAACCCGATAGCAAAGTCATGACGTGGGAATCGTATGATATCAACGGATATACATTCTATACGGAGGCTCAAGACCAGCGCAGTACGTACCAGAACTACGGTGTAACGCAGGAGTCTAGAACTGGTCATCAGGGCAAGAAGTGTAGGTACTATGGCGTGATCAAAGAGATCTGAGAACTTGACTACACCGTGACCAAGATCCCCATGTTTCATGTTAGATGGGTGAAAGACATCAGAATCGAAGATATGAACACCAGTACCATGGTTATACCTCCACCGATCCCTATGGAGTCACGACAAGTCAAATCAATCAGTCCCAAAGATGAGCCATGGGTATTAGCCAAACAACTCGCCCAAGTCTTCTACATAACCGACCCAAAGAATAAGAAGCGCGTTGTCGTGAGGAAAGGGAAAAGAGTATTGTCAGAGTCGATGGTGTAGTTGATGAAGAGGACTACGACCAATTCGAAGATCCGGACACAGAAGAAGATGTTGATGATCGAACGAGCAAAAGGCGTAAATACTCAGGATGCGTGTCCCTACATAAGACGCAGTCACGCCAAAGGACTGACGTATACCAGCAAGAAGATCAAAACTACTATTGAGAAGCGTGTCGAAGACGACGAAACCTAGCTTTTCGATCAATTCAGAACTAATCTCAATAATTTTGATGAATTGAATCTAGTTCGCATATGCACAGCAAAAATCTAGTTTGGTTTGGTGGAAATACAAACTATCGTTGGTACAACATCCGGAACAGCTATGTGAGCGAAAGTTTCAAGTTCAATACTTTTCTTTTGTTAAGACTGACGAGTAACAAATTAGAAAAATATGCAAATGATAAATTGAAAATATGCAAATAAACCATACTCTTTCTATATCTCCAAACCCTAAAGCAACTCCACTGACAGGCCATGAAACGGACCTGTCAGTGGTAATGGACTTCCACTGACGGGCAACGAAACTGGTCCCGTCAGTGATAATCGACTTTCACTGACGGGCTACTTAATATGTGCCCGTCAGTGGAGTTGATGGGTACTTCCACTGACGGGCGAGTACTTTGTGCCCGTCAGTGATTATGTCACACTATTTAACCGGGACTTGGCGAAATTTCAATCATTCACGCATTCATTCGAACCAGCAGCGAAGCCCTAGCCCCGCCGCCAGGCTGCCGCACCGCCGCCCGAGCCCCCGTCCACGCCGCTGCCGCTCGTGCACCCGTTCGTGCCACCGCCGCTCGTTCCCCCCTCCGCACCGCCGCTCCCGTCGTCCTCCCGAGCTCTAGCGCCGCCGCCCGTCCGCTCCCATCGTCCTCCCGAGCCCTAGCGCCGCCACCCGTCTTAGCCGCCTTCACCCACCACAGCGGGGCCCCACCGCAGCCGCTCCTCCACGCTCCGGTGACGGCCTCCACTCCGGCGACCTCCGCTCCAGCGACGGCCTCCACTCCGGCGACCTCCGCTCCGTCATCTCTCCTCCGGCTACAAGTGCATCATAAGGTTTTTTGAAGAATAATGTTTGGCTATACCTAGGAGTTTCTAAATTTGACCTAACAAGCCTTTGGTTGCAAAGCTTCCTATTTGGCGTGCATACGGAATCAATCTTCAATTGAAAGAAGACAATGGTGCATTTGTCATATCGGATGTGTATTTGATATATGTAAGAAAGGGACTAATATAGTTGTCATACACTCATACTATGCTTTACACCTCCTCACCAAAGTTCAAGATTATTCCCATGAACATAATTTTCTAGCAAGAATGAAGATGCATGTAGCTCTGTGCATATATGAATAAGCATAACTATGTGATTTTTGAATTCATTTTCATGTAATTCTATTCTAAAATGTATGTGAGCTCCCTAGCAGCTATGGTATTGTTGCAGATTGAATAACTCCAAGCTTCATGGCTGTTATGATTGGAACCTAGTAGGACTTGAGTATTCTCACCTCTCAGCCTATCCAACAACTTCAGCTTTATCCTTAACATGCAGCACTGGTGTCTATTCCACCAATTTTATTTTGATTCGGGAACTGTTTAAAGTAGTGTGCACTACTACCTTTGCTAAGCTATTGACTTCCTAGTTTTCCAAATGGTAGCTATTGCTACTACTTTCAATAGAAAAATAATGAAGGTTGGGCATGGACAATTAAAGAATTAGAGGGCATACAAAGTGCTATTAGGAATTTAGCCTTAGAGTATTACTAGGTGATATGACCTAGTGCTACTGCAAATAGAGCAATTAGCAGAAAATCTTGAGCAAGTTGGGATGCAGTCCAAGGAGTTACTTGTAAGAGTATTTGAAAAAGAGGAGATCCAAGATATCGTTGACCCCAATGATCTTATCCCATGCGACTACGAGATGGGTCATAGAGGTGAGCCCGACTTTTGGCAGTAGTGTGAAGATGAGGGGCTTGATTTCACAGTGATGATTCCACCGTGAATTTAAGTATAATGTGGAAGTGAAATTGTTAGAGTAGATTAATAATGTAAGTAGAATTGTTTAATGATGTATTATGTATCGATGTTCATTACACTTTTTCACATTGTTTGGTTGTAGTATCATGACAATAAATAATTTAGTGGTTTGTCTTTAAACTGTATATTTTGAAAAATGACCCTTATCTTTTCTTGCTTCACTTCATGATAGTTCTGAAACAGATAAGCCACCACCAACTACTACGCCTTAGGCAGAACTTCCATCAATAGGTTTCTTAATCAGAAATGGACTCGTCGCCAACCCGGGACTAGCCCGCGTAGATGATGACAGGGCGGCGCCCCTAGACGTGGCGGCCCCAATTGATGCCCCACCCCGAACCGATCAAACAGCCCCCGAGCCGGCTAGTCGAGCCGGAGAATGTACCTTCAGCACCTGCACCTCCCACGGTGTGAGATGAAGAGAGTACGTCTGGCTCGTCTGACGATTCTCGGTCTAGCGAGTCGGGATCGGAAGAACAGGAGGCGCCGGAGCCGTCGTCAGCAGCACCATCGAAGCCGAAGAGACGGTACAAACCTAGAGGTGGCAACCAGCTGATGAATGAGATATTCGTCGTCACTCAAGTCGGCGTAACAGGTGCTCCTGCAAGTCTCGAGAAGGCTATGAGGTCGTTCAGCAACACCTGCGGGTGCATTGTCCGTGAGCATGTCAGGATCACATGCCGGGACTTCAAGAAAATGACCAACGTCTAGAAAAAGGTCCTATTTGACAAGCTGTGGAATAAGTACGCTATCCCAGAGGCTGACAAGGAAAGAGTGCAGAGGAAAGCCGACAGCATCATGTGTGCTGCGCTAAGGACATGGCGATATGAAGCAACGAAGCTTCTAGACGCCGATTTTGAACTGCAGTTAATACTAAATGGCCAAAGATAGAACTCTAACACTGGGAGGAGTTCATTGCTGACAAGAAGAGTGATGCATTCAAGGAGAAGAGCCACCGGGGGAAGGAGCTGCGCGCGAAGAACAAATTCCCCCACCACCTTGGCAGCCGAGATGTTCCAGAGAAGAGACCGATCTGGGCCAAAGAGGATGCCGCGTTGATAGCGGCTGGCAAACCGGTTCCTTTCGCCAATATCGAATAGAAACGCGCCCAGATTTGGATGAGGGCGCACACAGTTTCTGACCCAGCTACTGGGTCACCAATTATCACGGACCCCGAGCTTCAGGTGGTTTTCCGAACGTTTGGTATAATCTAAACCCAATGTTTTCTTGAAATATACTATTGTGCTTCCAATACGCTAACGGCCCGTACCGTGTGCCATCTCCCTTGCAGAGGCAGCTGTCCTAGTAGCCTGAGAGCTCCCAGGACTCTGTCCATAGTGAGAGGTGGGAAGACCAACTCTCGAAGGCTCTAGGAACGAGGGAGAAGATAGGGCGTGTCTGAGGGATCGAGAGCGGGGCTATATGGGACGAAGTCTTTCCTCAAGACCGCAAGGCTGCCCGCCAGAGGAAGAGAGGAAGGCAAACATCTCTAATGCAAGAGATGATAAGGGCAGCCTAGGAGGCTGGCAAGCTGGCGGCGCAACAATTTTTAGAGTCTAGAGGCTACGACTCCCGCGATGCATCTTGTCCACCTGTGTATCCTCATGGACATCAGGGCTCCTATCCTGCTGGATGGAGTAGCTGTGCCTCAGCCTCCGACGTCGCCCCCGAGTCGCCAAGTTCCGTCGAAAACATCATTGTAAGCTTCATCGCCACCATGAATCACTTGTATGAGGCCTTTAATTCACAGCATTGTGCGGATAACAATGGGTATGACACATTGTTTATTATGCAGGGCCCCACAAAATGCCACCTCACTATCCCTTTGCCCGGCGTGAAGAAGATGGTCGCACATGGCCTAGTCTTTCCAACAGTAGGGGCACGACATGCCACAACGCTGCTATACCTTTCCACATGGCGAGGGTGCAGGTGGATCGCGTCTTCGCCGAGTTCAGTGACATCACAGTCCCTGTCGCCCCTGAAGAGGATGTCACGAAGCTAGGAGACTGCAAGGGGTACTACATCCTGTGGCCGAAGTCACAGATAATTATCCCCGGGGTGTCCTCTCCTAGTACGTCAACCATCCCCTCTCCATCAACCGGAGCCGGCCCGTCTCTACTCGGCCTGTGCAGTACGCCCGTTTTATTCGATGATCGGGATGACGATCTTGCCGAGCAGCAACAACGATGATCCTTCCGTCCCAGTAGGAGGAGCAACCCAAGACGGACTCGCCGCCCCATGAAAGACACTCCAAGCATCACCATGATCCGAAGGCAGCAGGAAAGAAAGTCTTATCTCTAAGCACGCTCAATGCCGCAGTGGGTGAAGCGTTGACGGGAGGCAAGAGGGCCTCCTCTCCAGAGCCAGAGAGGAAAAGAAAAAGAGCACACAAATAGGGCGGCACCGCTGTGAAGGAGGCAAGCAAGGAAAGCAAGAAAAAAGCCTTATCCTTCTAGACATCTGTTGAAACTGTCAAGAAGCCTCGACGAGTAGTGTACGAGGCAGGTGAGCCCTTGCTCCCAGATGTTGAGGTGCAGAGGTTGCCTGCACAGATGAAACTTCTCCATGACACAATCATGATGAGGTCACGGAATCGGGATGATTATGAGCTACACTTTAAGGTCGAGGTGCCAAAAGATTACGGTTTCTTCCTGGACAGACAGCATGACACATTTGATATCAATTTTGAAGATATCTTTATGTTGTTCAACCTCTTCCGGCTCGACACCATGCTCGTCAGGCTGTGGGCGCTTCACCAAGTCCAAGAGTGTAGGCGTCTGCTCAACTGCGCTTTTGGAATAATGGATCCGGTCATCATGAACAACTACTATATACAAGAAGCGAAGCCGGTCCTAATAAATTTTGTCACTGAGTCATTGATATACCATAAGGACAAGGACTACGTACTCATGCCCTACAACCCCCTGTAAGTTACTTACTACCGTGCCTAGTTTGCTTTTCTTAAGGACGTATCCCCGTCTGTTTATATTCATTCTTTACCTTTTACATAGCGACCACTGGATCCTCATTGTCATCCACAAGCCTTCAAGAATGATATACTATTTTGATTCCCAAAGAAGTGCCAAGTGAGACTACTCAGGAATTAAGGAAGTTCTGGAAGCCACTTTTTGGGAATACAACTTGCGAGGGGGAGGAGTAGAATGCAAGAGCAAAAAGCTGATCCACAAATTCAACTTCCCTTGCAGGCAACAGCCGGAAGGTAGCGTGATATGTGGGTACTACGTCTGCGCTCACATAGACGCGTTCGTCATATCCCACAACCCGCAATGGAGCCAGGATCAATTTAATAATTTCATACACGACCTGGTTGATGATAAGTACGACTGGAGGAAGGACTTTGCCCGCATCCAGAAGGCCTTCGCGTACATTATCAACAACGAAGTCATTCGGCCAAGCGGTGATTTCTACGCGGGAGTCCAATTACCCGCTTACCGCTACCTTGCAAGTACTAGCCAAGCATCATAGGCCTAGAGTAGGGCTAGTGAAAATAAACACTGTTAAATTCATTTGTTTGTCATTTTAATTTGTTGTAAACCAGCTTGTACGTACTTAATATTTATGATAGTAATTGCTATATGTGCTTAATATTTGTGATATTAAATGTTATATGCTTAATATTTGTGCTTAATATATGTGCTTAAATGCTATATGCTTAATATTTGTGACATTAAATATTGTCTATTCAGATATAGTACTTCCACTGACGGGCACAGACCATGTACCCGTTAGAAGAAACAGTTACCGCTGACGGGCGGAAGTTCCACGCCCGTCAGTGAAAGTCCTCTCAGGATACCGCCCGGGCAGCGCTGGAAGTCTTTTCACTGACGGGCTGGATCCACCCGTCAGTGAAAGTGTCTCTACTGACGGGCCCTCCGCCCGTCAGTGAAAGTATCACTTCCACTGACAGGAGCTTACTGACGGGCGCGGAACCCGTTAACGATTTCCATTTTGCGCCCGTTAGTGCTGGTGTGTCCTGAGGTAGTGGTTTAAGGAAGACAGAGTTCTACTCGGGCATAAGTCCATGTCCGATGCAACTCGGGGGGGCCCCCTATAAAAGGATCAGCAATCCCATAGGGGACGACAGGTCAAGTTAGATCTAAGAAGGCTGAAACCTAAAGCCATCCAGAAGCCCTAGCTATTCCCACGAGAAGACCCGCCGCCTCGAAGGAGTCGAGCCCCGCGGAACTAGTCGAAGTAGTCTCCGATTAGGTTTAGGATAACCACTAACATGCACGTCCTTTGTAAGATACTCTTTGATCAATATATACGAACATGACGTAGAGTTGTTATCCTGAGGGAGGGCCGAACCTGTATAAGGGTGTTTCCTTATCGTCAGATCTCTTGGCCTTGTGCCCTAGAGGTCCCTACCTAACAACTATCTCTGTCTCACGACTACCGTAAGATCGGCGGTTTACTAATCGTCGACAGAATTTTTTTTGTGGTAGCTATGTAGGGGAGTAATTCCCTAGAATGAACTAGACAAGCATCTTAAAATATTGTTTTTACAACTAAGATGAAACAATTCAACACTTACTTTTTCGCTGCCTGATTTTATGTTTCGCATGGCAAGTCACACATGCGGGGTCTGGGTTACACTCTCTTACTAGTTCGGAAGACCTGTTTCTAGTGGGGTATCCACTTTTTGTTGGTTTATTTGTTTATACGGAAATAATGTTGTCTTTCGCAAAAAAGAGTTTTATAATTCACTGCAAGTCATCTATAAGTGTACGCATTTGCTACGATCTTCTCGTTGCAGAGTCCGTAGGGGCGGGGGCTAGTTCAAGGTGGTCTCACGGAGCTCTTTGCTATGCATGCGCGAGAATTTAGACACCACCCTTGTGCAATCTGAGGAGGCTTACGTTGCTTCGTCCTTTTAGACTCAAAACTTTTTTATTTATTGGATATTTGTAAACCCGGTGTTTGGCTGGGTAATGTTGAACTCTGTAGAACTTTGCAATAAATCTAAGACAGCGTGCATAAATAATGTAGAGATTGAGAGATACTTTATGTATTTGGATGGCGATAGGGAAATAAATTCCTCTATTATCTAAAAAGATGAATAAGGAAATAAACTGCGTTTGACAACGAAACTGAGGCGTCTGAACAGTGCTACGGAACTGTATTACAGAACTTTGTAATTTATATCATGTTTCATGCATGATGTATCTCTGGCTGTTTCTAATTGTCTCAGATTGTCGTTCGTATCCTGTTGTTAGGATTATCGCTTGTATCCTTCCTCAGATCGTGCATGATTCCTCTCTTTTCTTTTAAAATTTCCCGAAGAGGAAGATTATACTGTGCATGGTTTGTGTAACATTCTGTGGAACTTGAGTACTTGACCAGCAAATATAACAACACATGAAAAAAACAAACTCAGCACATATTGTAGCTTACGTGGCAAATATCCTCGCATTTGTTTACAGATCGAACGGCTGTCAGGGTTCGATCACATACATGAGTGCACGGTTAGAAAACTCCGCGCGTGCTATTCCGGTCCATGTCGAGTCCGTTTCGAACACATATTTCGATCGAGAGTCCGTACAGTACTCGGATCTATCGGTGTCGTACGTCAGTAGTACCCTCGATAAATATGCCCGGGCACAAAAGCTTTCTCCTGCTCTGCTTTGCCTCCGAGTTTCTGGCATACTAGTAAAGTACGTTGTTGCCATGATCGGAGAGTTGCACCGGCGAGGGCATTTTGTAGGAACCGATCTCCACAGATCGTCGTCGGCAGCGGCGAGCCGGCTCGATCTCGATGTCGGTTACGCGCACCACGAGCCGCTGCTACTGAGCCACAAGATTTTCTGGAAGCACCTCCAGGAGCCAGCCGATTCCGGGCGTATTGAAGAATTTAATAACACCGTCCGGTCGGATTATATGGCTTCCGCGGCGGCCCACGAACGGAAGAGGAAGGCCGGAATGAGCAGCCAGGTGGCCGCGACGCCGGAAAAAACAGGACAAGCTGCTTCCATAGTTGTTCCTGTGGCGCGATCGGCGAACGTCGTCGGCGCCTTCTGCCCGAAGTCTGCGGATATTGGAGCGAACCGTTCCCTGATCGTTTATTCGGCCCGCCCAGGAGAATTCGACCACAGCTTACGGTCGGATCACACGGCTTCTGCGGCCGCCGCCGCCGGCGGCGGCCTGGAGAAGAAGGGTACATCTATTCACATGATCCTCGTCACCCGGAAAAAGACCCGTGATGTGGTGAGCCGAGGACGCGCGCCGTCGGAGAGAACGGATGACCTTGCGGTTGAGCAGGCCGGTTCCGGGTCTGTCAGGACTTCAAATGGCACCATCCGCTCGCCGTTGAGGTTGTCGGCCACGGCGCCACCACCGGAGGACATCTTCGGCGAAGGCAACCGGATCGATCCGGTCATCGAAGCGCATCGTCAAGTGTCCGCGCCGGGAAGCGGCAAAGTCTGCGCCGACGATCAAGAAACCGGCGGTCCGAGTTCTTCTCGGGATCCTTTCGGGAAACCCATCCCTCTGTCACACACTAAGCCGGCCCAGGCCGTAGCGCCCTCGTCCGCCGCTGCTGCCGATGACGCGAACGGCGGCGTCGACCTATACAACCTCGGACTGACGATAGCCTCCGCGATGGACGACGAGGCCATAAAATCGGAGGTGGCGAGGCAACTGGGTGTGGAGCCCCAGCAAGAACAGAGGCCGCAGCGGCGGGCGGTGAGGCAGCGGAAGGCCGCCGCGGCCGCGGCCGCGGCGAAGGCGGCGCCCGTGTACTTCTCCCTCCGGCTCTCCGCCGAGGAGGCCATGGAGGACGTGGCGGCGGTCTCGCTCCCCAAGGACGACGTCAACCCAGAGGCGAAGGCGCCGGTGGTCCACCGCAACGGGAAACGTCGTCGAGGCTGATCGATGATACGTATCTCCAACTAAGTAAAGCGACCGGCCGCTGGTGAATGTTATAACGAATAGCAACGTCCTTCCCTTCGGCCGTAGTGGCAGAAGCTTGGGCGTGCAGAGACGGCCTCCGTTTGGCTATTGCTCGATATCGTCACGGAGACTGACTGCCGGTGCCAGGCGCTAGGCAATCTCTGGGGCACGCGGCAGCACCATGGATCTGAGATCATGAGTACGCTCAGGCAAATTCAGGAGCTCGGTGCACAGGCTCAAAGTTCCGATCTGCGGTTCACACCAAGGGATGCGATGTGCTGTGCTGTGCTGAACAGGCTTGTAATCTTGTTCGTTCAATTTTTTTAGTACAAGCCGTGCTTTTTGGTGAAGAAATTCTACTGTTACAGCAAGCTTCACCTCTTAATTATGTAAATCTTTTGCTGAATACTTGTGAAATTTGTCCTTCAACAGTTGGTTCTGATCCAATGTTACATTTCAGGCTATGATATGCTGTCTTTTCTTTTAAATAGAGATGATTTCTCCGTGTGTCACATACACCGAAGCAGATGGTTTGAGCTCGTACTACCTCGATGGCATAGTAGGTGTCGTGGAATTAGGCCGGTCAACAAATTTTTTTAAGACTTCAACCAGAAAGGCTGCGCTCGCGTCGCGAGAGATTATGATAAATTTAGTTTACCTAATTAGCTTTTATTTATTTTGTCGTCTTAATAACTAGTTTTTTCTTATGCACGGTTATTCTTCCGCACTAGATTACAAAATAAGTTCAGTATCATACAGTCCATCAACCGCAAACTAAGTCTATTAGTATGATAGTATATAGATTAACTACATCAAAATAGCATCACTGAATTGTGTTGCAATATCATTTCATAATCTATTTCCTACCACCTCTGTTAAAAAAATAAATGGCATCCTAGAAGCCGTGCAGTCAAGTGCAATCAATCATATATATAGTATAGAAAATATTAGATATGTCACATAAAGAAATAACATTTAAATTGGTATGCAAAATATTTTCACAATATCAATTTTATTTAGGAATGGAGCACCTTTTATTACTTTAGTTTACATCTATTTATGTGCTTTATTAGTTTCTTGAACACATGAGCACATTAATAATCTTCCTCCGAAAGAACAAAACAAAGTGAATAATTTTCCATGCTAACATTACTAGTGACAATGGAAAAAAAATGAAAATATATAATCGTCAAATGTTTCAACATCATTGTGGAGACATAAATAGAATATCATTGTAAAGACATACCTAGAAAATCATTGTGACAACACACGTAGAACATCATCGTGAAGAAGCATGCAACACTTCTTTCATACTAAAGATGATTCTACTAATGCTTAAAGGCTCCTCCCAACCCTTCCTCTCTGCATACACCATTTTTGAACTGCCTCGAAGAACGTCACATAGTCATGCCATTGCTTCTGGAATTCCACTGCTTCACGGAATCCAACATGGGCTATCCCAAAACACAGTTAGAGCATCTCGAATATTCGTCCGTGTCAGTCATTTTCTAGAGATTGGCACATAAATATTTTGGTAATGTGGAGGTGAAAATAAAAGAAAAAAGTAAAATCATTTCTTAAACCATGCATATTGCTAATGTTAAGGAGTAAGAAACAACCAAAATTCTTATTAAAGGCTTGATTGTTTTCTCCATAATGTTGAAGTCTAATCAACATCAAACACACATATAATAATTTGTAATCTTAGTAATGAGGTGAAAAATAAACTCTAATGGATGTTGTTTCTTTGCATAAGATTTGAATCTTATTTCTCCCCCTAATAATAAACTGAGATATAGCTTGTTAGAGATGCTCTTATCTGGCTCAAAGAATCAGGAGATAGGTCACCCAAACGGGTCCCATCGGCGGCTGGCATAGAAGGATGGTTCGATCGGATGGCTGATCAATAGAAGAACAGTGGAATAGGGTTGATCGATTATCGATGGACTACGTGCCACATGCTAGGGAATCCCTTCATCATATCGGTTTCAACGAAGCAACCACTCTCTATACAGTATTCGGGCACCTCGCCGTAAGCTAGTAGGACACAGGATAAATATGCTACAACGTAAGCGCTTCTCATGCTCTGCTTTATAGCAACATCTTGATAAGATTGGAGAGTTGCGCCGCGAGGCCATTTAGTTGGAACTGAGCTCTCTCACAAGTCATTGCTATTGTTGTCCCCTTCGTCGGCAGACATCTAGCTCGTGTACATGCACAACAAGCAGCATCGGTTCTATGATTTAGATAGGCCTGAGGTGAGTTAGAATGAAAGGTACTCACCTATTTATATTAAACTTTTTTTCTTCTTTATAACTCGTTGTGTCACTAAATATATATGTCGTTTTTCATTGATACATGCATTGATATAATCCATCCGTTTCTCATTGATACATGCATTGATATAATCCATCCGTTTCGAAATAGATGTTTTTTTAAAATTGAGCACAAGTATTAAGATAAGTAAAATATCAATATTGTCCTTCAATTATTTTTATATCTATCTCTTTTTCCTCACAAAGCAATAAATGTCAATATGAGTAGTACTATCTCGAATTTGGTGGTTAAATTCTACTACAGTGATGATACTATAGGTGAGGTCCTACAGCAAAATAGCTTGACGCCGTAATGATAAAAAACTTATTTGAATTTTTTTTCACTATTTTGGAATACGAGGTACTCCATGAGTAATTAGCTCTTTTTTTATGATATTAATGAAGGGAAAAATTAAGAATAAATAACTAAAACTGCACCAAAATTATAGAAGGACAAATATTTGAGAAAAGTTAGAGAGACTAAAAGCACATCTATTTTAAAATAGAGAGCTTAATTTTAACTACTTTTTATATTAAACCAAAATGAACCAAGTAACTATGCTGCTAAGTATTAAAATGCAATATTTGTCGTTATACAATTCCAAAGTCCATCTGCAAATACACTAGCACTACTACAAAAAACACAATTATAGCCGGCCCAAAATGGCTTTCTCAGCCGGTTTCCCGTCCGGCTGAAGACAAAGGGATGAGATAATATGAATTTTCTCAGCCGGTTATAAAACCGACTGAGATAACACATTCTCCGCCAGTTCATTTCTAAAACCGACAGAGATAATATCATATCTCAGTCCGTTCCCAAATAAATACCGACTGAGATAATATCATATCTCAGTCGGCTGTCCAGCCGAACCGACTGAAGTGTAAACTTTGTTAGTCCATTTCCACACGGGAACCGACAGAGATAATATGCTATCCCAGTCGGTTTACAACGAATAACCGATTGAGATAATATCATATCTCAGTCCATTTTCTAGCCGAACCGCCTGAAGAGTAAACTTTTGTAGTCATTTTTTACACTGGAACTGGCTGAGATAATATGATATTTCAGACGGTTTCCCCGGTTGAACAGGCAACGATGAAGGCTCATCGCAGCCGGTTCCAGGGAAACAACCGGCTGGGATATTCGTTGGTACAGGGCGGGCATAATCTAAGGTTCTGCCTGCCCTGAAACAGAAAACACAATTTATATACCCAGATTCCCATAATCCCCAGAAAATATTTCACATCCAACTTGAATTCATAACAGAGATTCATATTGACATAATATCTCAATTGACTGCTAAACATAAATGAAAGTATATAGAAATTTAATATTTACACCACAACATCCATCACATGTCCTGACGAATTTCCAACATGTCCTGACAACTAAACATTGATCATTTCATTGAAAACAATTGTCTTAATCCTCGGATCAGTCGTAGTAGAACTCGCCTTTTGGATCAATGATGCTCTTAAGAAGGAAACGCGCCATCTCTTCTCGAATCCTGGCTAGATCCGTCTTCGGCAATACCGTCCGTGCAATAGTATGAACCTGTCGATATGAAGATCATATTGATGCTACATAGAGGATGATTAAAACAAAATTGAAATGATAATTAGCATACCTCGGTAACCGAGAATTTGTGAGCGGAAGCTCGAGACATGAGAAGGTTCATGTGATGGCCAACATAGAAGCCACACAAATTGCTAAAAGTGGATTGCTGGTGGCACTGCAAAGATATACATTCTCTTGGTATGTAGTTCTATAGAAGTGATACCACGGAGTCTAAAAGTATGCGACAGGATACATACCAGAAAGGCGAAGTGGTGGTCTAACTTAGGAGGGGCGCCCGCATCATCCTTTTCCCCCACGTGATTACAAAAAAATTTGGTACGCTCTGAATCGTAGAAGAAAAGCCGTCTTTATACCAATGACCTATTACTATGGAATTTCATGAGGTAATTTGTTTACGTATCGATCATTTAGCTGACCCTCTCGAAGTCGGTCATCTTGTCGATGTATGAATCCATATAATACATGTAACATCCCTGTTTTATTAACCGTGTAATGTGCATCATATGCATCTCATAACATGAATTCATGAACTAAAATCGAGTAAGTTTTTGAAATTTTGAGATAATCGGAAAAGGCCGTAAACGAAATTGAGTGCTAGGGTTTTAACCTTTGGTTCAAAGCTTTTCGAGTGAATTATATTGGGGCAATGGGAATTGAGTTTGGAAGTGCTACCATTTGGAGCTATGGGAAAGGAGAAAATGTGGTTTGAAAATCATTCAAATGTGTGAAAGAAATCAAATCAAAACAGAAAGCAAAAAGGAAAATAAGAAAGAAGCTAACAAAATCCTAATCTATCCCTTCGCTTCCCTCTGCCGAGCAGGCCTCCTGCCCCGGCCCACCTCCCTCCTCTCTGGCCCAGCCCGCCACCGCCTCCCCCCGGTTTCTTCCCCTCTAAGCCACGCCTCATCCCTATCCTCTCATCTCGGCTGCTCCATCTCTATCCTCTCCTCCCACCGCTCTCCCTCTCTCATCTAACCGCCGGATCCCGCGCCCTCTAGCTCTGTGCCTCGCCGCCTTGCTTCGGTCCCGTAGCTCTCCGCACCACCCCGCCCCTCCCGTGAGCTCGCCGCGCCGCCCCCTTGCTCCGCTCCCAACCCCCGAGCCCCTCGCCGGATCCGAAGCTTGCCGCCCAAGCCCTCTCGTCGCCAACTCCTTCGGAGTTCACCGCCGGCTCCCTTTCTTCCCCCCCACTCGCCTCGGTCCGCCGCGCCCCGCCTCGCCGGAGCACCAACACCCGAAGCTCACCGTGCCGCTCAAGCCTCCTCCGCCGCCGCATCAAGCCCCGGCCGCGGCTCGGAATCCTCGCCGCTCCTTCACCCTGTCACCGGACAAGCGCCGCCTCGAAGCCCTGCTGCCGCGACGTCGGCCTCCTGAAGCACTGACGCCAACCGAGCTCCCCACCACACACCTCACCGGAGCCCTCCACCTCGGCCTCACGCTTGCCCCGGTGCCGCTCCCCGTCGCCACCTCGTGCTCCGTCGGAGCCGGTAAGCCCCACCGCCGCCGCCGCCCTATTCCTCCAGGGCTCGCCGCCGGCAGCACCGGTCGGCAAGCCACCGGCCGGGCGAAGCCACCCGACCGAGCTCTCGCCCCCCAGCACCATTAAAGACTCTAATAGCCCATTTAAACGGTGGTTAGGGCATATTGATTGCCCTAACCAATGATTAGGGTTAATGCTGTAATTAATACCAAAAGTGTCCGAACATATTAATTGCTCCATTAAGTACTAATCGTGTTAAGTTATGATTAAACCAGCAGCTTAATGACTGTGATTAATGCTTGAGCAGTGCAATTAGTAGCTCATCTAACCTGTTTCAATGACCTGTGGACCCCGCATGTCAGGAATTAAAGGAAAGATAAAAGAAATTAGAAAATATGTGACAAGTGGGCCCCACTTGTCATTGACTCAGTCAATTTTGGTCAAATTTGACCAGTAGGGCCCACATGTCAGCCTCTGGTGATTATTGAATTAAATTAAACATTATTTTTTTGCTGAGAAAAATACAACAAAGGGGTAAAAATGGATTAAAACTTGAAAAATTCATAGAAAATCCATTTTTAATCAGAAAAATGCAAATAATATATCAAAATGTTCAGAAAAAGAAGATCTATTCAAAAACATCATTTTCATCCAAGTTTGCATGCTAGGAAAAGCATAATTGGCTAAAAACTCAAATTAGTGTTTCCGATTAGCCGGAGGATTTTCGGATCGCGATATTTTATGCGTCCGGACTCCGATTAAACTGGTTCCACTTGCATTAGTCTTTATTTTGCACCCTCTACGTCATGGCATGCATGTCATCTCATGCCGATGTTCTGTATTTTAATCTTTTATGTTATACCCTTGTTTCCGGTGTTTTCGTTCTTCTCCGATAGAGCCGGAAGGTCCAGAAGGCGATAGTATCGATCACGAGCAGGGTTTAGTTGCAGAGCAACCAGGCAAGCAGCCCCTTTGGTCACATTGCAAAACTCCTATTTGCAAAGTATTAGTTGTTTTTAAATTCATTATCACATGCGTTCAACTGCTATTTTTCCGCTAAGCAAAACCCTAGTCCGATGAATAAGACTCACCTTGTCGCTTAAACAACTCCACCACTATCCTAACCTATCTAGAATGGTAGAATAGTGTACACTTTTGTAATGCTTGCTATATTACTAATGCTTAGACATGCTTAGACATGCTTAGACATGTAGAAGTCATAATTTCTTGGATGACAGGCAAATTCACACTACTGGATGGGTTACGTGGTAGGTGGGTGTTCACTGGGATAACTAATGAACTTGACTAATAATCATTGGGCTAGACGAGAGGCCATGGCTGGGAGCATGGTGGGTTGTCTCGTTTTCCCGCGAGGACCGGTTCCCGATGTCCTTTCGAACCAAGATTTGCATTGTAAAGGTCGTGTTCGATCACCCTCCGCCAGCACACCTCGTGAAAGTGTGTAAATCATCGTTGGCACTAGGAGACGATCGATACGTGTAGGTAAAGATGTACCCCCCTGCAGGGTTTGAACTGTTGAACAGTCGTGTCCGCGGTTATGGACAGCTTGGTAAGAATCCGCATCAAATTAGACAACTATAACAATACTCTAAAACTTGCCAACTCTAAGGACGTGGTTAGCGACAGCTTCCTCCCAGGGTGCTCGAGGATGGGTCGAGGTATCTAAGGTGTGGTGATCTGCAGTAAGGACTGATCGCGAAGTGTTCGACTCGTCCCCTTTCAAAAGTATTCTGGTAGTCGGCTTTTCATCTACTTACTCCTATTGACAAAGGTAAAACTAGCTTTCTGCAAAATAGTCCACAATTCCCCTTTTATTGATACTTGGCATATCTATTACTACTTTCTGCACTGTAAATCTTGCTGAGTACAATTTTGTACTCACCCTGCTATTGTTGATGTTTTTATGCAGAGGAAACTACCCCTCCTGAGGGTGGTTCCTATATACAGATCGGCACCCACGACGGTTAGTCACTGGAAATCCCAGGCAGTGATCCTGCCCCCGGGGTTTGGCATTTTGGGTTTGTTTCATTGCCACTTTTGGCCCTATTGTTTTGGCTTCGTAGCCACTAATCCTCTTCCGCTGTGAATATATGTTGTTAAGTTTCAAACTTATAATATTGCAGTTTTGGTCGTAGAGTTACTGCTGTGAAATCTGGTTGTTTTCGCCTGCTCATGTGCCGTGCGTGTATGTTGATGAAGCACATGTGGTGGGTAGGATTTCAGAGTTCCTATCATAGAGTTATTAGGTTTGATCACCCCTGTGAAGCGACTCTGCTACTGAGAGATTGGGAACTATATCACCCTACTCCAGCCGAGCATTAATTTGCCGGGACGAGTTCGGGGTTGATGTTCCGGCTCAGTAGGACAAGAGTGAGGAGACTATATCACCCTACTTGATCTGTGCATTGGTTTGCCGAAAAAAGTTCGGGGTTGACGTCTCGGGCTATTCGGAGCCATATCACTCCACTCCTCTTGGGATTGATACCCAGGGGTTGAGGTCGGGGTTGACGTTTCGACTTAGCGGGTGGTTTTACTTAAGACTCTCTGTTACGAATTCTGGGGTTCGACAGCTTTTGGTATCAGAGCAGGACTGACTGTAGGATGACCTTTGTCTTGGCCGTTGTTGGGTCTAGAAGTTGCAAAAACTATTTGAACTTAAAAAGGATTTGCGAAAAGCATAAGTAGTGATTCTGTTTACTCCTTATCCTTTTCGATCCTAGTTCTTTTCCTTACCTCATCGTTTGGTTGAAAAATGGTTTTGCTACTTCTTCGCTCCATTCAAAAGTTAGACTTCACGTGTGCAGGGAATCCTTACCTTCCCTCTTACCTCGTCCAGTTATTACCGAACTCCACCTGTTATTCTGTTGATATATTCAGATTCTGTTTTATCTTGTGAATCGCAGAATTCTCTCAATTTCATTCCATTCTGTTTGATTCGATCAATTAACTGAAGCAACCTCTATTCCTTGCTTCAGATGGTTGGACTTCCTGAGGATTGCCCGTCTGCTAGCCATGATCAACCTCGTGACTCTGGTCGCGGCAACGTTCCTCCGCTACCATCCGTGGCAGAAGTGTTGATGCAAATCGAGCGCAACCGGATGGATCAGACCCATCTGTTGGAGCGTCTCGTCCATAATACCACCCGTCGCTCTAATGACAAAGGTGGAATCTCAGAGTTTCTTCGGCTGCAACCTCTGATGTTTTCTTGCTCAGATGATCCGCTCGAGGCAGATGATTGGCTTCGCAATATTGAGCGCAAGCTGGAAGTTGCGCATATTTCCGCGGATGACCGCGTAAGCTTTGCAGCGCAGCAGCTTGATGGAGCTGCAGCAGCATGGTGGGAAAATTTCCTCGCCATGCAAAAAGAAGGCCATGTTGTTGAATGGCAGGAGTTCTGCACTGCCTTTCACGGAACTCATATCCCGGAAGAAGTGATGGAGATCAAGAAGGAAGAATTCTGCAATTTGGTGCAAGGGCAGAAGAATGTCATCGAATATCTTCATCTCTTCAACCACTTGGCACGTTATGCTCCGCGCGACGTGACCACTGATGCTGATAAGCAAGAAAAATTCCGCAAGGGTTTGAATCCGGAGCTTCGATATGAATTGCTCCCTTTTGACTTCCCGAACTTCCAAGCTCTAATGAATAAGGCTCTCAAGATGGAGCATGGTAGAAAGGCTCTCGAAGAATCTCGCAAGCATGCTAGGGAAGTAGCTCAATCCTCTCATTCCAGCTCGCAGAAGAGACGTATTTGGATTCCGGCTAGCGCGTTCGATCGTGCTATTTCTTCCTCCGGACTGTCCGGTTCTGCTCTTCCTCCTCCTCAGCAGAATATCCAACCATGGTCGGTTGAAGGACAACCGGCTAATCCTGTTCCGAGGCCATCTCCCAGAGTCTGCTACGTATGTGGCCAACTCGGTCACTACGCTCGTGAGTGCCCTCAAAATCAGAATCCTGCACCCTGCCCTAGATTGGTGCAAGCTCAAGCTCGGAGTAATGTTCCCCTCAAGAAAGCAAAACCATAGCCTTAGTCTGTTAATCGCGGTCGCGTGAATCACATGGTCACTGAAGAAGCTCGAAATGCACCTGACGTTGTGCTGGGTGTGCTTACTGTCAACTCCGTTCCAGCATCTGTTCTCTTCGATTCGGGAGCTTCTCATTCCTTTATATCCAAGAGTTTTACCGAGGAGAACAATATCCCATATGAGCTAATGCCTAATTCTCTGTCTATCCATTCACCGGGATCCGTGATGAGAGCATCCCGAGAATACCGTGGAGTTTGCATCAAAGTGGGTAATCTGGAGTTCTTCGCCACTTTGATTTCCTTGACCTCTACGGACATTGATGTCATCCTTGGGATGAACTGGTTAACTGCACATCAAGCCCTAATTGATTGTGCGACGAAAACAGTGATTCTTTCCCATCCCTCCGGTGAAATGGTTCAGTTTACTCTAAAGTTCGTCGAATTCCATCTCTATGCTCTTGAAGGCAAGTCCCTTCCCGATCTTCCAGATGTTCCGGTAGTCTGTGACTTTCCGGATGTCTTCCCCGACGAGCTGCCAGGTTTTCCACCGGATCGAGACATTGAATTTGTTATCGAGTTGGTTCCTGGAACCGCTCCTATCTATCGTCGCCCTTATCGGATGACTCAAGATGAGTTGGATGAAATGAAGAAACAACTCCAGGAGTTGGAAGCAAAAGGTTTCATTCGACCGAGCTCCTCTCCTTGGGGATGCTCTGCTCTATTCGTGGAAAAGAAAGATAAAAGCCTGCGGATGTGTGTCGACTATCGACCTCTTAATGAGGTGACGATCAAAAATAAATATCCGCTTCCACGAATCGATGATCTGTTTGATCAATTAACTGGAGCAACCGTCTTTTCCAAGATTGATTTGAGGTTGGGCTACCATCAAATCAAGATCCGACCCGAAGATATTCCAAAAATGGCCTTTACGACTCGTTATGGGTTGTATGAATACACCGTGATGTCTTTTGGGTTAACCAATGCTCCTGCTACCTTTATGAGGTTGATGAATTCCATCTTCATGGAATACCTGGATCGCTTTGTTATCATCTTCATCGATGATATCATGATTTTCTCCAAGATGAAAGAAGATCATGTCGAGCATTTGAAGCTTGTCTTGGGAAAGCTTCGTGAACATCAGCTCTATGCTAAATTCTCCAAATGTGAGTTTTGGCTCGAAGAAGTCGCTTTTCTAGGCCACGTGCTCTCGGCGAAAGGTGTCGCCGTGGATCCTAGTAAAGTAAAGGATGTTCTCAATTGGGAACAACCTAAATCGGTCACGCAAGTTCGGAGTTTTCTTGGTCTGGCCGGCTATTATCGCCGTTTTATCGAGAACTTCTCCAAACATGCTAAACCTCTGACCGAGCTCCTCAAGAAAGAAAAGAAGTTCAAGTGGACTGAAAGATGCGAAGAAAGCTTCCAAGAGCTGAAGCGCCGATTGACTTCCGCTCCTGTGCTTGTCCTTCCGGACATTCACAAAAATTTCGACGTCTATTGTGATGCTTCTCGCCTAGGTCTTGGATGTGTGTTGATGCAAGAAGGGCATGTGGTAGCTTATGCTTCTCGTTAGTTGCGGCCACATGAAACCAACTATCTGACTCATGACCTAGAGCTTGCTGCGGTGGTTCATGCTCTGAAGATCTGGCGGCATTATCTTATCGGTAATCGCTGCGAGCTATATTCCGACCACCAAAGTTTGAAGTATCTATTCACCCAGCCCGACCTGAATCTCAGGCAATGAAGATGGCTGAAATTGATCAAAGATTACGACGTAGGTCTCCATTACCAACCCGGTAAGGCTAATGTCATGGCGGATGCACTTAGCCGAAAGACTTACTGTAATAATCTTATGATCCGAGAATCTCAGCCGCCCCTCTACGAGGAATTTGCATGGCTTAATCTTGAAGTCGTTCAAAGCGGTTTCCTTAATACCCTTGAAATCCGATCATCTCTTGAAGATCAAATCAAATCTACTCAAAAGCAAGACAAGGGTATTCGCAAGATTAAGGAGAACATTGTTAGCGGAGTTGCTAAATGTTTCTCAGTCGATGATCAAGACGTTGATTGGTTCGGCAAGCGCCTAGTTGTGCCGAAGAACAACGATCTTCGAGAATCTATTCTTCGTGAAGCTCACGACTCTCCGTTGTCTATTCATCCGGGTAGTACGAAGATGTACCGGGATCTGAAACATAGATTCTGGTGGACTCGAATGAAAAGAGAGATCGCTCGCTTCATCTCCGAGTGTGATGTGTGTCGTCGTGTTAAGGCAGAACACCAAAAACCCGCAGGCACACTCCAACCTCTGCCTATTCCTGAGTGGAAGTGGGACGAAATTGGTATGGATTTCATCACCGGTCTTCCAAGAACTCAGAAGGGGAATGATGCCATTTGGGCAGTCATTGATCGTCTATCCAAAGTTGCCCATTTCCTTCCAGTCCGAGAGAAGATATCGGTTAGTCAATTGGCCGATCTTTATATATCTCGGATCGTATCTCTCCACGGAATTCCTAAAAGGATAATCTCCGACCGTGGTAGTTTGTTCACCTCCAGGTTTTGGGAAAGTCTTCAAACTGCTATGGGAACCCGTCTCTCTTTCAGTACAGCTTATCATCCCCAAACCGGTGGACAAACCGAAAGGGTTAACCAAATCCTTGAGGATATGCTTAGGGCTTGTGTTATATCTTTCGGCATTAAGTGGGAGAAGTGCCTTCCTTTTGCCGAGTTCTCTTATAATAATAGCTTCCAATCAAGCCTAGGCATGGCCCCTTTCGAAGTTCATTATGGACGCAAATGTCGAACTCCACTCAATTGGTCCGAAACCGGAGAAAGACAAATTCTTGGACCCGACTTGATCAAAGAAGCGGAGGATCAAGTTCGAATCATTCGAGAGCGGTTGAAGACTGCTCAATCTCGTCAGAAGAGCTACTCCGACCTTCATCGTCGTGAGATTCACTTTGAACCAAACGATAAAGTCTACCTTCGGGTCACTCCTCTCAAGGGTGTTCGCCAATTTGGCATCAAAGGAAAGTTGGCACCTCGTTAGATTGGCCCCTTTCGTATTCTTTCCAAACGAGGTGAAGTCGCATATCAGTTGGAACTACCTCCGTCGTTATCCAATATCCACAATGTCTTCCACGTTTCTCAACTTCGGAAGTGTTTCAAGGATCCAATCCCGGAATCGGTAGTTGATACATTGGATCTTCAAGAAGATCTGTCTTATCGAGAGTACCCTCTCCGTATTCTCGATGAAATGGAGCGAACTACACGAAGACGGAACGTCAAGTTCTTCAAGGTTCAATGGTCCAACCACTCCGAAGATGAAGCTACTTGGGAACGTGAGGATCTTCTTCGATCGGCGTACCCCTCCCTCTTTTCCAGCTGATCCGAATCTCGGGGTCGAGATTCTCGTAAGGGGGGTAGGTCTGTAACATCCCTGTTTTATTAACCGTGTAATGTGCATCATATGCATCTCATAACATGAATTCATGAACTAAAATCGAGTAAGTTTTTGAAATTTTGAGATAATCGGAAAAGGCCGTAAACGAAATTGAGTGCTAGGGTTTTAACCTTTGGTTCAAAGCTTTTCGAGTGAATTATATTGGGGCAATGGGAATTGAGTTTGGAAGTGCTACCATTTGGAGCTATGGGAAAGGAGAAAATATGGTTTGAAAATCATTCAAATGTGTGAAAGAAATCAAATCAAAACAGAAAGCAAAAAGGAAAATAAGAAAGAAGCTAACAAAATCCTAATCTATCCCTTCCCTTCCCTCTGCCGAGCAGGCCTCCTGCCCTGGCCCACCTCCCTCCACTCTGGCCCAGCCCGCCACCGCCTCCCCCCGGTTTCTTCCCCTCTAAGCCACGCCTCATCCCTATCCTCTCATCTCGGCTGCTCCATCTCTATCCTCTCCTCCCGCCGCTCTCCCTCTCTCATCTAACCGCCGGATCCCGCGCCCTCTAGCTCTGTGCCTCGCCGCCTTGCTTCGGTCCCGTAGCTCTCCGCACCACCCCGCCCCTCCCGTGAGCTCGCCGCGCCGCCCCCTTGCTCCGCTCCCAACCCCCGAGCCCCTCGTCGGATCCGAAGCTCGCCGCCCAAGCCCTCCCATCGCCAACTCCTTCGGAGTTCGCCGCCGGTTCCCTTTCTTCCCCCCCACTCGCCTCGGTCCGCCGCGCCCCGCCTCGCCGGAGCACCAACACCCGAAGCTCACCGTGCCGCTCAAGCCTCCTCCGCCGCCGCATCAAGCCCCGGCCACGGCTCGGAATCATCGCCGCTCCTTCGCCCCGTCACCGGACAAGCGCCGCCTCGAAGCCCTTCCGCCACGACGTCGGCCTCCCGAAGCACTGACGCCAACCGAGCTCCCCACCACACACCTCACCGGAGCCCTCCGCCTCGGCCTCCCGCTCGCCCCGGTGCCGCTCCCCGTCGCCACCTCGTGCTCCGCCGGAGCCGGTAAGCCCCACCGCCGCCGCCGCCGCCCCATTCCTCCAGGGCTCGCCGCCGGCAGCACCGCGTCGGCAAGCCACCGGCCGGGTGAAGCCACCCGACCGAGCTCTCCCCCCCAGCACCATTAAAGACTCTAATAGCCCATTTAAACGGTGGTTAGGGCATATTGATTGCCCTAACCAATGATTAGGGTTAATGCTGTAATTAATACCAAAAGTGTCCGGACATATTAATTGCTCCATTAAGTACTAATCGTGTTAAGTTATGATTAAACCAGCAGCTTAATGACTGTGATTAATGCTTGAGCAGTGCAATTAATAGCTCATCTAACCTGTTTCAATGACCTGTGGACCCCGCATGTCAGGAATTAAAGAAAAGATAAAAGAAATTAGAAAATATGTGACAAGTGGGCCCCACTTGTCATTGACTCAGTCAATTTTGGTCAACTTTGACCAGTAGGGCCCACATGTCAGCCTCTGGTGATTATTGAATTAAATTAAACATTATTTTTTTGCTGAGAAAAATACAACAAAGGGGTAAAAATGGATTAAAACTTGAAAAATTCATAGAAAATCCATTTTTAATCAGAAAAATGCAAATAATATATCAAAATGTTCAGAAAAAGAAGATCTATTCAAAAACATCATTTTCATCCATGTTTGCGTGCTAGAAAAAGCATAATTTGCTAAAAACTCAAATTAGGGTTTTCGATTAGCCGGAGGATTTTCGGATCGCGATATTTTATGCGTCCGGACTCCGATTAAACTGATTCCACTTGCATTAGTCTTTATTTTGCACCCTCTATGTCATGGCATGCATGTCATCTCATGCCGATGTTCTGTATTTTAATCTTTTATGTTATACCCTTGTTTCCGGTGTTTTCGTTCTTCTCCGATAGAGCCGGAAGGTCCAGAAGGCGATAGTATCGCTCACGAGCAGGGTTTAGTTGCAGAGCAACCAGGCAAGCAGCCCCTTTGGTCACATTGCATAAATCCTACTATTTGCAAAGTATTAGTTGTTTTTAAATTCATTATCACATGCGTTCAACTGCTATTTTTCCGCTAAGCAAAACCCTAGTCCGATGAATAAGACTCACCTTGTCGCTTAAACAACTCTACCACTATCCTAACCTATCTAGAATGGTAGAATAGTGTACACTTTTGTAATGCTTGCTATATTACTAATGCTTAGACATGCTTAGACATGTAGAAGTCATAATTTCTTGGATGGCAGGCAAATTCACACTATTAGATGGGTTACGTGGTAGGTGGGTGTTCACCGGGATAACTAATGAACTTGAGTAATAATCATTGGGCTAGACGAGAGGCCATGGCTGGGAGCATGGTGGGTTGTCTCGTTTTCCCGCAAGGACCGGTTCCCGATGTCCTTTCGAACCAAGATTTGCGTACTTCTACACGGGTGGATTATGGGGCCACCAACGACTGAATAATTTGCCTAGACTTAGAGTATGAGCTGCATAGTTTGCCGTTTCCATTTACCGGGTGCGTGAAAAATGATGTGGTGTGGTGCTTCAATATTGGTGTAAGGGTTACACACGGTTCGAGTCCGGGGATGTATCACCTGCTACAACTTATGGGACCGTGTCATAGTTACGGCCGGACTGATGTACATGGATTGGCCCGTAAGGGTGGCTCATACGTAGGTCGAAAGCATTGTAAAGGTCGTGTTCGATCACCCTCCGCCAGCACACCTCGTGAAAGTGTGTAAATCGTCGTTGGCACTAGGAGACGATCGATACGTGTAGGTAAAGATGTACCCCCTGCAGAGTTTGAACTGTTGAACGGCCGTGTCCGCGGTTATGGACAGCTTGGTAAGAATCCGCATCGAATTAGACAACTATAACAATACTCTAAAACTTGCCAACTCTAAGGACGTGGTTAGCGACAGCTTCCTCCCAGGGTGCTCGAGGATGGGTCGAGGTATCTAAGGTGTGGTGATCTGCAGTAAGGACTGATCGCGAAGTGTTCAACTCGTCCCCTTTCAAAAGTATTCTGGTAGTCGGCTTTTCATCTACTTACTCCTATTGACAAAGGTAAAATTGGCTTTCCGCAAAATAGTCCACAATACATCTATTACTACTTTCCGCACTGTAAGTCTTGCTGAGTACAATTTTGTACTCACCCTGCTATTGTTGATGTTTTTATGCAGAGGAAACTACCCCTCCTGAGGGTGGTTCCTATAATATTGCAGTTTTGGTCGTAGAGTTACTGCTGTGAAATCTGGTTGTTTTCGCCTGCTCATGTGCCGTGCGTGTATGTTGATGAAGCACATGTGGTGGGTAGGATTTCAGAGTTCCTATCATAGAGTTATTAGGTTTGATCACCCCTGTGGAGCGACTCTGCTACTGAGAGATTGGGAACTATATCACCCTACTCCAGCCGAGCATTAATTTGCCGGGACGAGTTCGGGGTTGATGTTCCGGCTCAGTAGGACAAGAGTGAGGAGACTATATCACCCTACTTGATCTGTGCATTGGTTTGCCAAAAAAAGTTCGGGGTTGACGTCTCGGGCTATTCGGAGCCATATCACTCCACTCCTCTCGGGATTGATACCCAGGGGTTGAGGTCGGGGTTGACGTTTCGACTTAGCGGGTGGTTTTACTTAAGACTCTCTGTTACGAATTCATAGTAAATTAAATGGAGCACGATTGTAAGCACTTACAGTGTGAAGCACCTCACGAGGCCTGCGTCCAAAGCGCTTAGGTTGTACATAAGGAACAATTCCTCCCAAGTCACATTTATAAGTCGACCCTTATCATGGAGGAAGTGCTCACGTCTGAACCTGCCAACGATGCTACCGACCCGCTGATCCTTAGGTTTCTTAAAATTGGCCAAGTAATGGTTGTGCAACGCAACGCAAGCCTAGCCAAGTTCAGACATCATCTTTTTTTTATTCTTGAGCATCGGCTTCCCAGGCTTGTACGTCGGGACTGTCGGAGCCTCAGGGAGACTCCCTCCAGCATCATATATGGCTTGTATTTGTTGGATGGTCATTTCTCGGTCTTTGGATATCTTCATTAATTCCTTTCCCTGGCCATGCTGTGGCGATGCCACCTTAAGAGACCTCTTCGGCAATTCTGGTGTTGCCAGTTCAAGCTGTCTCATTGACAGCGCCAGTAGCACAAGAGGTGAGATCGCCATAGGCTCCACTGGTTCAGGTGACGGTCATGTTGTAACATTCTTAGTCGGCCGTGACGCATCGAGGGAGATGTCCTTCTTGGGCCACTGGATGAACGTCCCCTTGGCTTGATTTAGAGTTAAGATCTCGTCGTTGGGTGGAATCGGGAGCTTCAGCTTGCTGAAAGTGTCGTTAACCCATCGATGCTCACGTTTGCGTGCAAAGGGTCTATGGGGATGTTATGTATCCTTTGCTCTCCCATTGCTGGGAACACTAGCCCCCAAGCGGCATCCACGAGATCATCCATGCCCACCAACCGCACTTGAATCATGCATCTCGTGGGAGCCTACATGAGAGAGCATTTTAGCCAACAGGCCACAAACAATCGCATGTTCAATAAGAGACAAGGTATATGAAGTATACCTGGATTTGATCACAGGGCTAGGTAGAAGTTGTATCTTCCTGGTGAGTAAGGAGGTCGATGGACACGCAGCTACTGCGTCGAGCCCCAGGGCTGGCAGTAGCTTGCTGTTCTTGTCACAGAGTTAGAATCAACTCTGCTCTTAAGTCCCGAAGTATCTCTTGCTTCAACTCTCCGTGCTTGCGTTGTTCTTCAGCGGCTTTCCTCGCCCTTTTGCGTTTGCGCTTTGCCTCCAGAGCTCGGGAGAGTCCATACTTGTGGGGAACGAGGGAACCTACACCCCTCGTGCAACCTGGGTGCTCGTGATTTTCCAAGCCCTCTTCGAGCACATCTCCTACGAAGGTGCCAGCCTGGGATGACGCATCTATCTCCAGCTGCAAAAGCCAGAATTAATACTTACTACAATTGGTATGACTGACAAGCTGTTAGTACGATTAAGGTGGGAATTATATCTCACCAACCGTCTGTACACTTGTGCGTCAGCTGGGTTCTCAAATGCTGGGTCGCCCGAAGCCGATGTCGATGCAGGTGCCCTGGCTCTAACCCAGGCTTTGGTCCTCGCATCCACGATGTTCGCAAATCTGGGAGGGGCATCCGATTGCGATACTTGCTCATCCTCCCTTTCCCATCTCTTCTTCATTCCCGCGTAGCTTGCGGTCCCTACATGGTGCGGGTGGTTGTTCCTCTTAGAGAGCTCCCGGTTTTGCAAGCTCTTACTCTTGAATTCATCCGTCGTCTTCATCCTAACGAATTCAGTCCAAACCTCGGGAGTAATCATCGGCCACTTCCCGAAAGGCTCCACCTCGGCATAGACATACTCGTTGATGAGCACAGTCTTCCAGTTCTTCCAAGCCTAGCAGGCTGTCATCTTAGCAGCTCGTTCAATACAAGCTTTCCAGTCTTCGGGGAATATGAAATATCCCAAGATTTCGGCAGAAATCACAGCGAGCTGTTCTGTCCCTACTCTCTTCCAACTTTCGAGAGTGATTGGGACCCGCTCTCTTGCTACGATGCCGCAGACCGTGCTGAACTTCCTCCTTGCGTTCTCAGGCTCGTCTAGTGCCCCTAAGTCGTGCAAGTGCGTGACGGTGTACTTCGATTCGGGTCTCTTCGACCGTTTCCTTCCTTCTCCTCGACGGGCCTTTTTCTTAGGCCCGGAGGTGCCGGTTGAGTCCCCGGACGGCCTAGGTGGTGACGATGACCGAGAGTCGACACTGTCCGGTGATCTTGGGATTAAGAACATGGTTTTAGACGATGTACATAATAAGATACCTCAGATATTCACACATTTAGTGTCAAAAATTCTCTAAACAATTAGGACACTAATGCATGGTAGGGCAAGTCCAAGCAATGGTGCTACTGATCAACAACGGCTTTAGTTCAGCCGGGTGCTAGGGCAACCTACCTCAATTGCTGGACCGAGGATGACGCGGCGGCGGCTCGGGCGTCGGAGGCGGTATCGGCTCAGGCGTCGGAGGCGGCGGCGGCATTGCAGTCAGAGGTGGCGGTGGCTCGGGCGTCGGAGGCGGCGGCGACTCAGCGGTCGGAGGCGGCGGCTCGAGCGTTGGAGGCGGCGGCAGCTCGGGCTTCGAGGGCAGCGGCGGCATTGGTGTCGGAGGCGGCGGCGGCTCGGCGGTCGGAAGTGGCGGCTCGGGCGTCGGAGGTGGCGGCGGCTCGGTGGCTTGAAGACTTGGTCCGGCGTGTTGGCGAAGCCATCTCGGAAGAAGCTTAGCGGTTGAGGCGGCTCGAGCGGCGGCGGTTAGAGGCGGCGGCGGGTCCTGCGAGAAAGGCGGGAGTCAAAAATTTGTGAAAGTTCCAGTGGAGGGAACGAACCCTTAACCAAAGTCATCGCAGCCGGTTAACCACGAGAAACCAACTGAGATACCGAGTCATCGCAGCTGGTTAACCACTAGAAACCGACTGAGATACCCGGAGAAATCCATTTTCAAATGGCGACAGAAAGAAAGGAATCATGAAATAGAAGAAAAAGTGCACTGTGCTGGCAAATGTCTATAATTCTTCTACCCTTTTCTCGCTTATACAATCATTTAGCTCATAGAACATATACGATCATAGGAAATAGTACCATATATATCATTAATATCACAAGTTACGTTACAAAATAATTCCTTCTCGATGATCACTTCGTTTATACGGAGCAGGATCATGCTGCAATTAATCTTCGACCCTTGTTCCATCATCGGCCTCTGGGAACTCATCGATGTTGTTGTAATCTTCCTCATCCACCACATGTTCAACTCCGACAATACTCCTTTTTGAGGGTGTCGGCGAGATGTCTCTCGGACAGTAAGTTTGGGCACCCCGGGTCGGGAGACCGAGGTGCTAGGGGGAGACTTGGGGAACGAAGCCAAATATCCACGGGGCCTTTACCCAGCTACCGCCGAAGACAGAAAGGGATTTTGGTGAATGCGTAGTGGAAGTGTGTTTTTTCTCTCTTTCATATGGGGTGCCAACTTGCCCTTATATAGGCAAAACTGGCTTACAAGTGTAAATACATTGCTACCCCCTAAAAGGTTACAGTCTTTTTCTAGCCTGTGTCACCGTACGTCAGCCGAATATGTACTCTCCACCTCGTCGCTACCTACTATATGCACCGGCATATTCCTAGATTCGCCTCGCCGGTACGGCCCGTCTCCGCCCTTGTCGTCCTCTGTGCCCGCGCGTCGTCCGTGCTGGATGAACTCGCCTCTCCTTTCTTCTCGTCCTAGCCGAAGTGCCCTCTCACCTCGTCCGTGGCGGCCGACTTACTCCCTGCTCCTGTACTTACATCGCCTTACCGGGATGACTTTGCACCGTCCAAAGCCCATCGAAGATCCCTGTAGAACATAGTACTTGTTAAACATAATACGTACAAAAGGAGGGGGTACCTCGGCCTGAGGGCTTAGCTGGACTCCCCCAACAGCAGCCCCTTGCAGGTGCGAATGGCGAGGAGATCGACGCCGCTCGCGCCCACATTCTTCCTTTAGCGGGAGTCAGAGAGCCCCGGGCGAGGTGCCCCTTTCAACCTTCCCGGCTTCCGGTCTTCTCGCTCACCCATTTCCACAAATTCCGCCTCGCGTTCCGGGCTGTAACCGCTCGACCCGCTTGACCCGCCTCCGCCCGTTACTCCGCCTCGGGGAGCGGACCGCCCCGGGGGCTATAAATACCCCTTCGGACCTTTCCTGCGGCTATACCGCTCGTTTTGCCTGCACCTCGCCACTCCCCGTACTGGGTTCTCTCGCCAAGATTCGCCGCTTGGACTGGGTCGCACTTAAGCGGCTTAGGGACGACTTGACGCTGGAACAGGAGAGCCTGACATGGCGTCCAGCAAAGTCGCTGCGGCCACGAAGAAGGGGAAGAAGCCGGCCGAGGCCTCCTACACCCGATGGCTCGGGGTGACCTAAGCGTCGGACACCACAATATCCCGTCTCAGCGCAGCGGGATGCTTCCCTCTGGGGTTGGACGAGCACGGGCCGGCCCTCCCCGAGGAAGGAAGCACACGGGCTACCCCGCCGGAGGGACATATCGTCGTCTTTGCCGACTAGTTTCGGGCCGGGCTCTCCTTCCCCGCCACGCCCATAGTCCAGCTCGTCTTGGACCACTTCGGCCTCGAGATTTCGGACCTCAACCCGACCGCCATCTCTCGTCTGGCAATCTTCGAGTTCGTGATGAAGTCGATGCGGCTAGACAGCACGGCGGCATGCTTCGCCATGTTTCCACGAACCGGTGATGACGACCTCGGCCATTCACAACGGCGTCCACTCCCTTTTCGGAACGATCGGATTCCGAGGATGCCAAGGTTCTGACGCCTCGTACCCGGCGATGGCGTTGAAGAACAAGTGGAAGAATTAGAAGAACGAGTGGTTCTTCTACCGGGTTGGCGACCTCGGCTTTACCGGCAGCAAGGTCGCCCTCGGCTATACTACTCGCACGTCGGTCGCCTCCTCGGCGGACTTGACGAGACGCGACGCTCTTAAGGTGATGAGCCATCAACTCTCGTCGCGCGACCTGGTCGAGGTGTACCTTCTCCTGAGGATCCGGCCCCTCGCCACCGGTTGGAGGATGAAGTGTTCACCCATCCCCGAAGGACAACCTCTCGGGCCCTGTCCCTTTTACGGGTACGAGCCGACGAAGGGGTACGACCTCACCCGGGCGGAGCGGGACGCGAATCTCCTCCTGGGGTGATACTTGCCGTCCGAGGCGGCGGTCGTCTCGAAGATGATCGCTGTTCGTCGGAACCGAGCCTGCGAGCTGTTCAAATGGGAGGTTCCTCCTCGCCCAGACATCGCTCCGTCCGGCGACGCTAAGGCGGGAGACAAGAGGAAGCGGGCCGCTCCGGCCCCGAAGGCAAAGCCGGCCCCGCGAAAGATGAAGCAGAAAAGCCTCGCCGCCGAGCTGGCGGACTGGGACGACGATGACGCCGACAGCGACCGTCGCGAGTCGCCCGCTCCTCGTGGAGCGAATACCGAAGAGTCTGACGATGACGAGGAGTCCGAGGAGGAGTCACGTGTTGGGAGCGACGAGGAGCCCCCGACGAAGAAGCAAGACGACGTGGTGATCAAGACGGGCCCAGGCGCCGGTAAGGGACCGATGGGCGGTCTCTTCACCGTGATGCACTCGACGGCTGTGACTCAAGACCGGTTCTCTTGGGAATTGTCCTCTTCGTCTTCGTCTGATGTCGACATCGACGAGGCCATCGAAGTCGCCGGGGACGACGTCGCCGAGGGGTCCCTTCAAGACCCCATGGTTCCTCGGGCGCGGTCGCCTCCTAAGGGGCCTCATACGGGCCAGGCTGTGCCCGGTTGCACGGCGCTGGAGGAGAGCGCGCCTCTGGCGGGGACACCCAAGGAGAGCTCGCCCGAAGGCGCGGGTGCCGAGGCTCGTCTGGTCGGGGCGTCGATGGCTGAGGGGGCCTCCGCTCCCGATCTTCCTGGCACAGTGGTGACGGTGCTTTCTTCGTCGTCCCCGAAGGGAAAGACGAGGAGCAGGAGCTCTCTTGAATTGACTCAACCACCTCGCCCTCGTGTGGAGTTGTCTGGTCGACTCGGGCCGGACTTCTTTGCCACCTCGCCGCTGGAGCTTGACCTCGTGAGTCACCCCAGGGCGAGACTATCCGAAGAAGATGTGGCGGTGAGCTTCGCCGGGATGTCGGCCCCTCAGGTCGGAGCGGCGGCACGGGCCGCGGCGCTGAAGGTAAGCTCGACCGTCCTTAGTTTCTCTCGGTGGATGGATACTGACGCCTTTCTTTCAGTGCCTGTTCGTCGCCGAAAAGCTGGTGCTCTTGGAGGCGCGCGCGGCCGACGTCGAGGGCCCCTTGGCCGAGGAGCGGGCCCGTACTGCTGACGTTCTGCACGCCCTAAGCGCTGAAGGGGAGAAGTCGGCCACGCTCGCCACGCGCCTGGACGAGAAATCCTCCGAGGTAGAGCTCCTGAAGACCAAGCTGAAGGCGATGGAGGAGCGCGCCGTTCGCGCGGAGGGGGATCTCGCCATCGAGCGCGGAGGGGCCGAGGCAGCGAAAAAAACGCACCTCTGAGGCGGAGCAGTCACTTACATCCGAGCGAGGAAAGGCCGAGGCGGCAGCAACGTTACTCGCCTCGGAGGAGAAAAAATTTGTCTTGGCCCTGAGGGAAGTCGAGCAGCTCCACGCCGACCTCGCCCTGGTGCACGAGATCGCCCTGGTGCACGAGAGGCTCGGTTTCCTTGCTGACCGAAACTCTCGGACTCACCGACTCGTGTCAGGGCTATGTCACGCGGCGCATGTGACTTCGGACGTGGTCGGGCTTGACGTCGCCCCCTTCAGCTGCGACGACCCAGAAGCTTACACCATGGAGGGCCTCAAGTGGGCGACTCGGGTCTGCCACGACACCCATCTGGCGACCCTGCTCTTCGCCCAAGACAATGCCCAGGCCGCCGCAGAGCTGTTGCTTGGCTGCTCCTTCCTGGCGACTCGCTCCGAGCCCTTCGTCTTCTCGGCTCCGGGCTATGTCGCCCCAAAGACGGCCGAGGTGGTTGGGGTCCGAGACAAGTTCAAGGGCGAGGCCGACGCCTTCATGTCATCGGTTTGGGGGTCGCGCAAGAAGGGGCAGAAGTATGTGGAGGGGATTCAGAAGTCCCGGAAGCGACCGAGCGCAGGTGCAAGCTTGAAGAGCGTGGAGGGCGCCTCGGGCAGAAGGCCGGCCACGTCGTCCCCGCCGGCAAAGGTTTAAAGTTCGCCTTTGGCGCCGGTTAACAAACGTTTCTTGCCTTTTTGTCGCTGCGTCGACGTGCTTGTCGCTTGTGGCGCTTTTGTGAACTCGCCGTGTGGCGTGAAGTTTTTTGGTTAAATCATTTGAGTTGGCGATGTTCATTTTTATCGTGCTTGTTTGTAGACTACGTCGTCGCGACATAAGTCACCTGCGAGGCGACATGATTCTTGCCCTTCTGTGGCCATGTCGCATAAGCACTGCTTGGCTGCCCTGCCGGCTACTCGGAGGGGGAATGACGGGCCTGGGGAATCCGTGGAGGATGTTGCCCTGGCCCCCGTCGCAACTCGGGGAAGTAGCTTGCTCGCCGTGGTCAGCGAGGAAGTCGAGGGTGGCGACTCGGCTAAAGCCCAAGGGGACGAGGACCTGATTCTTTTGGCCCTTGCCGTTGAACTGTCTAACGATGCCGAGTAGAATTGCTCTAATGTTTAGTTCGCCCCAGATTCTGGGATGTTTCTTTCGACTTAGTAGTTTTTTCGTCGCGCCAGACGCGACTTGTAATCCATCGTGGACCGAAGGGGCGCCTTCCCCCACCAAATAAAGTACTTTGTGGTCGCCTCGCTTTGTAACTGCATATCTGATTACTTGTTGTTTTTATACAATGGGCGAGGTGCTTCTAGTTTGGACGGGTTGCGAGGTAGTGTAGGGCCATCGAATGTCTTTCCTCGTCGACTACGATGCTGCTGGTAAAGCCGAGGCGGTCGACCCTCTAGGAATCTTTAAAGCGTGGCCACAATCTTAGTGGCGCGGTGCTAAGTCGGGGCGCGGCGCAAGACCGTGTCGCCACCTAAGTCGGGGCGCGGCGCGGGGCCGTGTCGCCACTAGGTCGGGGCGCGGCGCGGAGCCGTGTCGCCGCTAAGTCGGGGCGCGGCGCGGGGCCGTGTCGCCAATAGGTCGGGGCGCGGCGCGGAGCCGTGTCGCCGCTAGGTCAGGGTGCGGCGCGGAGCCGTGTCGCCGCTAAGTCGGGGCGCGGCGTGGGGCCGTGTCGCCAATAGGTCGGGACGCGGCGCGGAGCCGTGTCGCCGCTAAGTCAGGGCGCGGCGCGAGACCATGTCGCCAATAGGTCGGGGCGCGGCACGGGGCCGTGTCGCCGCTACGTCGGGGCGCGGCGCGGGGCCGTGTCGCCGCTAGGTCGGGGCGCGGCGCGGGGCCGTGTCGCCAATCATGAACATAACAAGCTGTTGACATTGTCTTAACCAAAAAATACGGTTGTTTACAAGGACGACGTCCTTTTTAGCTGGCGCAGCAGCAGTTGGTCACGTGGCGAGATCAGATATAGCACTTCCTGAGGTTGTCGCTGTTCCAGCTGTGCTTGAGGACGACTCCGTCTAGGTCCTTCAGGTGGAATGACGACAGCCGAGACGAGGAGACGACTTCGTACGGGCCTTCCCACTTGGGGGCGAGCTTGCCGTCGGCTTCAGGATTGAGCTTCTTTTTGAGCACCAGGTCGCCCACTTTTATTGGCCTTGGCTTCACCGTCTTGGGAACGACGTTGGGACCCGAATTGAGTGGGCCATGAAGTAGTGGCGAAGTTTTCGGGAGGCCATGATCAGTGCGTATGCCAGCTTCTCGAGCTCGGTGTAGCATAGCTTCGCTCCTTGTAATGACTCGGAGACATAGTAGACCGGGTTCTGGGTCCGGGCCTGCTCTCTGACTAGGACGGCGCTGACAGCCGAGGCTGTTGCGGCGAGATACAGCAGAAGGACATCCCCGGGGACGGGCTTTGGAGCAGAGGAGGCGAGGCAAGGTACTGCTTGAGGTTTTCGAAGGCGAGCTGGCACTCCTCCGTCCATTCGAATTTCCCGGAGCCCCTCAAGGCTTTGAAGAACGGGAGCCCCTTCTCGGCGGAGCGAGACACGAACCTTCCCAAGGAGGCGAGACGGCCTGCCAGCTTTTGTACTTGCTTGGTCGTGGCGGGCGGGCTCATGCCGAGGATTGCTTGTATCTTCTTTGGGTTGGCCTCTATTCCCCGCTTGGAGACGAGGAAACCCAGCAGCTTTCCAGCGCGCACGCCGAAGATGCATTTTTCCGGGTTCAGACGCATGTCGGACCTGCGCAAGTTGCAGAAGGTCTCCCGTATGTCGGCCGCGTGCGACTGGGCGAGGGTGCTTTTGATGACGATGTCGTCCACGTATGCCTCGATGTTACGGCCGACTTGATCGCGCAAGGTTTTTCCGATCAGCCGGGCAAACGTCGCCCCTACGTCCTTGAGGCCGAACTGCATTCGCACGTAACAAAATGTTTCCACTCGGGGTGATGAAGCTTGTCTTTTCCTCGTCCTCCTCGGCCATCCACACCTGATGGTACCCTGAGTAGGCGTCTAGGAAGCTCATGAGCTCGCAGCCGGACGTGGCATCCACGAGTTGGTCGATGCGAGGGAGAGGGAAGTCGTCCTTTGGGCACGCCTTGTTAAGGTCGGTGTAGTCGACACACATGCGCCACTGCCCGTTTGCCTTCTTGACAAGGACCGGGTTCGCCAGCCATTCTGGGTGCAGGACCTCGCGAATGACCCCGGCCTTGAGCAGCTTGGCGACTTGTTCGCGGGCGGCGAGCTGTCGGTCGACCGACATTTTCCTTAGCCGCTGCTTGACAGGACGAGCCCCTGGCCTGACTTGCAGCTTGTGCTCGATTATGCTCCAGGGGACCCCCGGCAGATCTTCAGGTTCCCAGGCGAATATGTCTGTATTTTCTCGCAGGACGAGGAGGAGGGCTTGCTCCACCTCGGCCGGGAGATCGGCCCCGACTAGGACGGCTTTGTGAGGCTCGTCTTCGGATAGCAGGACGGATCGAGTTTCCCCATCCGGCCTGGGTTTGGGGATCCACCACCCCGTGGTAGAAGACATGAACTGGTCGGGGGCGAGGTCGATTCCGAGGACTTCGCCTGACGCAGGCGAGGCAGCGCCGCGCGGGTCAGGGCGCGACATCTCGATCGCCGAGACGACGTCGTGAACACATCTGATGGTTGCAGACTGCTCGATGCGGTGGGACAGGCCTTGGTCACCATGGACCGTTACGACTCCAGCGGGCGCGGGGATCTTCATGCACAACTAGGCGTGGTGGGGGATTGCCCCGAACTTATTGAGCGCCAGATGCCCGAGGATCACATTGTACTGGTAAGGCATGTCGACGACGTCAAAGAGCACGGTCTCGGCGTGGGAGAGCCCGTCACTTCGGAACTCTACTGGGAGTTCGATTCGCCTGAGGGCCCTGATCGGCTCACCGCCAAAGCTGAGGAGGGGGATTCCGGGGGTTGCAAGCATGAACGCGGGATGCCCATTTCGTCCAAGGCGGAGGCGAACAGGATGTCTGCTGAGCTGCCTCCATCAATGAAGACGCGTCGCACCTCTACCTCGGAGATGAGGGCCGAGATGACCAGGGCGTCGTGGTGTGGGAGGACCACACCCACAGCATCCTCTGGGCCGAACATGGTCAGGGTGCTTGTCCAGGCGGGGAGCTCGGTCGGCGGGTACGCGCCGATATGTTGGACCCGGTGAACGTATTCCTTGCGCTGGCGCTTCGACGGGAAAGTGCAGGCACTCCCGCCGGTAATTGTGTGGATGTCACGACGCGGTCCATGGCCGCCGGGAGGGGAGCCACGCCGGGGAGGTGGTGGAGGAAGCTCAAGCAGGTCCTCGCCCCGTGGTTCTTGGATATGCCACTCGCCCTCCACCCGGGGCGGGGGGGCGTCGCCTCGCGCTCGGGCGACGACTTCGCATTCGTCTGTGGAATGCGAGCAGAGCTTGTGAAGCTCACAGTACTTTCGTCGGGGCCCTCTTGGGCGGGGTGGCTCTCGTGGGCGAGGACCCGGGGCTCCTCGGCCTGGCCCCGGTCGAGCGTAGGGCTCCCTTCCGTGGCGGCGCGGGGGCTCGCGGGGTGGGGAGCGGGCGATCTGCCGCCTTTGACTTTCTCGCGGTCGTCCTTCGTCTGATACGTGATGTACCTCGTGGCGCCTTGGACGTCGCTGCTCGTCTTCTCGCTCCCCAGGTACGCCTGCGACGCTCTGGCCTCTTCCCTTCACAGAATCTGCCCTTCTTCAACTCTGGCGTACACCTCCATGATGTCGTACAGCTACTCAACGCGGGAAGGGCGCTTCCTCTCAAGTTTGTCGGCCAGGGCCGTCGTTGTTGATGCCTCGCCGCGCCGCCTCGCAGATTGTCTGTTCGGCGACCCCCTTCACCTGGCATTGGACTCGAAAAAGCGGCGCTGGAAAGCACGGATGGTCTCGCTCCGGTCGCTGCCTGAGGTTGCTGAGGTCCGTCGAGGTCATCTCCTTGTTCCGGCACCCCTGGAAATGCCCGTGTAACTTGTCCCGGAGTTGTTCCCACGAGTAGATTGTACGAGGCTCCAGGCCGAGGTACCATGCCTGAGCGATGCCAGTGAGGGCGAGGAGCAAGCTTTTCACCATGATGGCCTCGCCACCGCCGGAGGCCATCACGGCCGCCTCGTACACCCTTGTGTATAGGACCGGATCCGTCGTGCCCGCGTACTTCGGGAGGTCGACGGGACGGAACTTAGGCGGAAACGGGACCGCCATGAGCCCTAGGCTCAGTGGGCTCGCCAGCTTGTGAGGTCGACGACCTCGACGCGCCTCGTTCGCACCTGCTCCTTGTGCGCTTTGCCTGGGCGCTGTGTACTTGCGCCTGGGCCTGCATTGCCGTCCGTGCGTTGTATCTCGAGCGACTGCTGGTTCCGAAGCACGGTCGTCCTGAGGCGCGCCGCCTCGTGGTCCGCCTCGCCCATGTATGCGGCCGCCGGGCCCGTGCTGCATCCAGATCCTTGAGGAGGGACTCGGCCGCCGAGGAGGGGGCGAGGACCTCCGCTCGGGCGGCAGGCACTGGTCGGCGGCCAGCTGACGACGCAGTCCCTGTCCGCGGCGGAAAACCTCCGGCGGGGGCGGTTGGGGTCGCCAGGAGCGCGCGTGGCTTCGAGCTGGGCTCGATAGAGGTCGGCCATCTGCTGAGACTGAGAGTTCGCTTTAGGGCTTCCAGCTCCGCTGCCTGGAGGCGCGCCTGCAACGCCGCCGAGTTTCTTGCCGCTTCGTCGACCTGTCGGCGCAGGTCTCACCTCATCTGCCAGGGTCCGCCCGCCGAGGCCCCCGCCGGGGGCGGCACCCGTGCCTCGGAGGGTGGGACGGCAGCCTGTGACCCGCCGTCGGCCGCGACTCCGGAGGTGAGCTCGCCCGTCGATCAGGACCGGGCGGGGCGGCCCTTGCTGTTTC